>OV816030.1:131217084-131545944 GCA_929113105.1 Agrypnus murinus | reverse complement strand
ATATAAAACATGTCTAAATCTATGTAAAGCTTAGGTTATGTAGGGTTAGCAAAAGACATGAAAATTGAATAATATATCCATATCGCAATACGAATAATACAAGCTCACCACTAGGTTTATGATAAACGACTGCAATTCTTTGAAAAGAAGCTGACGAGAAAGGTGATCAGTCGTGTAAATATTCAGGATGTGATAAAATAAAATTATTTTTAATATTTTAATAATGTTTTATTTCAATGATATATAGTTATATTTTATAAGGAAATTGAAAAACATATTAAGAACATATTTTGATGTACTAATTACATATTAATTAAACATATATAGAAGTAAACAAAGGTTAGTTTAAACGATAAATTACATTATTAAATTTTCAAATCAAATCGTCAATTCGACACAACAGTACAAACTTTCATTGTAATGACTACAGATACATAGAGCGAGGTAAAGGATCTAAAGAACAGCATTTTAGTAACAGTTGACAAAGTAGAAGCTAACATTATGAATTTACTAAAGAAGGTAGAAGAAACGGGTGTCTCAGTAATCCACAATTCTAAAACTTCATAGAGAGTTTTAAGGATTCTACTGTAGACATTAGATTACAGCTCCGATTTGTAAGCAATATTTGATCAGATTAACTATAATTTGGTCAAAAGTGGAAATTAAAAGGTTAATTCAATAGTCATCATTAATAAAAGTAACTTTTTTCAGTCAGTCATGTATTAGCTACTATACTATGTAACGTTTATAAATAAATAATACATCATTATAGAATAGTCTTTGATTAATGCTCATAAACTGTTAACAATCTAACATTTCCTTTATATAAGCTGTTGATAGTATTAAACCTATGCATCGCCGTTACGAATTTTTGATATTCGAGTAATGTTTTAAGAAATTCAGAACCGACTTATAACATACCATTTTCTTCATGTACCCTCTCGTAATCTTACATCGTAGTTATATCGTGTGTATAAGGTATTCATGAATTTAGAGATTAGAGCTTGATTCGGTCAACCCACTTTCTGATACAACTAAAGCATACTGCTTAATTTTACATGATTCGTTGATAGAATACAATGCGTTTGCAGAAACTGTGACTAGACATATACACATACCATAATGAAAATTATTAAGCAAAAGAAGTCGCTAAATATATTTAACTTAGACGATGCTGTTTCTCGATAATATTCCGATGGTGATAGAAAGCATGGTAAGCTTTTACCTGTTTCCTGTTGAGCAATTTTGAGTGGACCTTCTTCTTGTGGTAAAACTAATGCCTTGTTAGGTCTACTAATTAATGAAAACGAATTAAAATTTGAAAATATCTACCTATACGCCACTCTTTAACAAGCGTATGCTACAATTCTCTAATTTTCTAGTTTCTAGACATAATGTAGTTTTGAACAGATTTTAGCCTTTTTCGTTATATCTACTATTGTAAACTGTTTCTACATATGTGTTCTTATTGTTTATGCATCATATAGATATTCGTCGCCATATTTAAACGTTATTTTACAATATATCATACATTTTCAATAGCTTCAAAATACGCAGATATGTAATAATATACTATATACTCTTGTAGGATATTCATCGTATCTATAGTAAACTCGTATGATTAATAATAATCCGTAACCATTTTCGATATCTTCGAAATATAAGTCTATAACATATGTTTGTAATACGTCTTTATAACTTTGAAACACAGGGTAGTTACCTCTTGCAATATCTACAGTTATGAGAACCCTGAAGACTTAACCTGGAGAAAACAGATAAATATTTTACTTTTTATTGAAACGATAACTTTGCATATAGTCCAAGCACCAGAGCAAAAAAAGTAGGTTCATAATGCAATCTTCTACAGAATTGATTTTCTTGTTGGAAAATGTTCGGGGGTGTCCCCTGAATGTAACGTCAAGTTGGCGGGACGGAGGCGGTTGAGCGTTAGCCGCCATCTTGGAAAACACGTTTTATCAAATATCTCGTGAAAAGTGCATCGTACGACAAAAATAGTACAGACCATTTTCGTAGATAATAACATTTTCTACAACTTTTACCCCAAACTTTTTTCTGTATAGTGCATAGGTTTATGTTTATAGCGCGCCAAACTTTTTCCAACATGGTTATTGCTAAATATATAGTTAACGGTTGATGATACATTAAAAATGGTAAAACCAAATTTCTAGAACACAAGATTTTCAATAAAATTTATTTAGTTTTTTTTTCTATAAAATTGATACTTTAAAAGCTATAGCTTGGTAAACTATTGCACCGCGTGAATTATCAGTGGAAATGTTGTTCGTAGTACACGGAAAACATTTCATAACACATAAAACGGCGAAAAGTGTTGTTGTTGTGAAAAATGACAGTACTGTGTAGTGAATCTATTAATATTATAAATAGTGTGAACAAGTACTCATAATTTATAGATCTTTCCCACTTGCATGGGTAGAACGTATTATCATAAAAAAATGTCAATGTAGCAAGATACAGCTGTTTGTACATCATGTACACCATAAAAATTATTAATAATAATAATAGTAATAATAATAATACTGATGATGATAATAATAATGATAATAAAATAATAATAAGCATGAGAAGGGATAACAGAGTTCAATGAATGCAAATTAATTTTTTGAAATAAGAAAGGGATTAAAACATTTATTTATACAAAAACTGGCAAGTTATTTTACGTCATAAGTCTCATCTATTTCGATGATGATGGAAGACACTCATCGCCTTCGCCATCCGTCTTCTGCCTGCGCTATATCCGTAGGAGATGATTTGAAAATTTCATCTTCATTGATTTCGTCTTCGATGGCATCCAATGTATCTGGCACATTGTCGCATGTGTGTCCACTACAATTCGAACAAATAATAATGGAACATCTTAAGTCAGCTTTTCGGCATCCACAGGCAGCCCCGTAATTTTTTGTGCATTTGCAAGATATTATTTGCAGCAAACTTGATAGTGCCGGAGCCATAGTAGTTCGAATTGGTTGAAGTCCATTTGTAGTCCGCTTCCAACCCCATTCTTCAGGATCATGGTAAAATCTAAGCTAAGTTTGAACCTGGTGGTAGATTCTAAAAGAATGGTAACGTGCCGTACTTCTTCACTATTTATAATATTAACAAATTCGCTACACAGTAGTGTCATTTTTCTGAACACTTTTCCCCGTTTTATGTGTTATGAAATGCTTTCCGTGTACTACGAACAACATTTCCATTGATAATTCAGGCGGTGCAATAGTTTACCAAGCTATAGCTCTTAAAGTATCAATTTTATAGAAAAAGACTTCAAATGAATTTTTATTGAAAATTTTATGTTCTACAAGTTTGGTTATTACCATTTTTAATGTTATGTTATGTTTAATCATCAACCGTTAACTATATATTTAGCAATAATCATGTTGGACAAGTTTGGCGCGCTATAAATATAAACCTATACACTATACAGAAAAAAGCTTCGAATAAAAGTTGTAGAAAATGTTATTATCTACGAAAATGGTCTGTACTATTTTTGTCGTACGATGCACGGTTCATGAGATATTTGATAAAACGTGTTTTCCAAGATGGCGGCTAACGCTCAACCGCCTCCGTCCCGCCAACTTGACCTTACATTCAGGGGACACCCCCGAACATTTTCCAATAAGAAAATCAATTCTGTAGAAGATTGCAGAAATAAATTACCCAGTTATTGGCCTAATACTAATATATGAAAATAATATAATGTATATCGCCTGATAAATAAAATTGAAATTATTCTTATTATGGTATCAGGGGTCGCAATGTATTTACGAGGGATCTACTGATAAGCGTTATATTATACCAGGTACGTATGATACTCTACTGCTGATTGCATACCTGATGAACGCAGTTGTACAAAGTAATATAGGATATACGTTACAGAGAAGTTTTCAACATGTCGAAAAGACTAAATTGCATATTAACACAGAAAGCATCTTTACTAATGATAAATTAAAAATATTTCAAAAACCTCGTGTCGATACAGATATAATAAAAGAGGACTTCTGTGTTAATATATACGGATGTGAAGATCTTAGTCTGTAGCTTCGATCCCCAGCCAACAAAGAGTGTAGGCTGTTATTTCTACCGTAATGGAATATGTACTCGAGGTGAAGACTGTCGTCACGACCCTTTCTACAGAAACCAGAGAATAAAACCTGTTCTGGGACAGAACAGACTTGAAGAGGGGGGCAGTGTAACGAACAGTAAACCCACATATGACGTCATCAAACATTCTAGATGTATGAGTCATCAACTGTATGACTCATCAATAACATCTGCGTGTATGACTCATCGACACGCCTCATCGACGTCATTTATAAACAGCTGCATGCATGACTCATCAACACGTCATCGAACATTGTAGATGTATGAGTCATCGTATGAAAGATATAGATTGAGATCGCGAGTAGAATGGGGGCAGTTAATGTTTAACCGGCGTCGTGTTGAAATGTACTCTGAATAAATAAATGTTAATAATTATGGTAATACATAAATAGTTTTATATAAATAGTCTTCATATAAATTTGTAAATACCTAGCATTTTTAATAGTTAGTTAAATAGTTTATAGTTATAATGTTTTTAATTAAGTGGATTGTAAATAAACTTTTCTTTATGAATAGACGATTTAAACAGCATTTTGATTATTATTTTAATAAGAACGTTGCACTATGTTAATCAGCAGAAAGAAATATTGCTAATTTATATAGAATGAAAGAATTTGATGTTGTTTTTGGCCGTCATGGTGTTTAAGCATTAGAATTAACTCCCACAATGAATTTAAATTTGTAATGTATATGAGAACTATACATACAGACTCCACTTTTACTAATGTATCATGTCATCATAAAAACTCACAAATTAACAGCAATATACCCATTAGGGGCCGGTCAAGTACTACGTAAGCAGACTTAGGGGGTGAGGGGGTTAAACTTTTCCTTATTTTTGCTGACCCCCTAAGCCTGCTTACGTAGTACTTGAACGGCCCCTATGGGTATATTGCTGTTAATTTGTTAGTTTTTATGATGACATGACACATTAGTAAAAGTGGAGTCTGTATGTATAGTTCTCATATACATTACAAATTTAAATTTACAAAGGTAGTGGGGGGGGAGACAAAAAATCTTATGTAAAATAGAAATTACAAAATGATTACATTTTTAAAATAATATTCGAATACTTACTTGAAATTCATAAAATTACTTTTACACCAAGTTTATAATTTTTTATAAGCTAAACATTCGTTCTGGGAATTCAAAACAAATTGAAACAAAAGAATATTAATCAAATTACATTTGTTATAAGATTTTCTTTTGATTGCTTCGTTCTTTTAGCTTGAATAAAATATCTTTTTATAAGTTTTATTCAATTTAAAAAATAATTAAATAAATAGTTCATTAACCTTAGAAATTTGAATTCTATGATTTTTGTTTTAATTTTGATATCTAATAGAAAATACAAAAAACTGATTACGTCTTATCCTTTGGGGGAGGGGGGCTCTGCGATTTTCTTATTTTCCTTACAAAGAGGGGGGTGGGGGTTTATAATCAACAAAATTATGCCTACGTAATACTTGAACGCTTCCCTAACATAACATAAATATTTCTGATATATCAGAAAAAATTGCAAATAAACTTTGAAAAGCCAATTACAAAATAACCTTTAAAACCAACACTAACCTTTTTTTATTTTAATACTAAACACATAATAATATAATAATAATAATAAATACATGCGATATCATAAAATCCGGTATTTACCGTTTGAATTATTCTTTTTGTAACTCGGTTTATTTATATTGGACAAATATTTTTGAAGTTTCTACATAATATACGAAGAAGAAGTACGCTGTTACATAAATAAACACCCGAAGAAATCTTATTACGACAGACACTTTTTAAAATCACATCAATTCACATTTTAAAAGCTTTTTAGATATATAACCACAAGGTAGTAAATATCTAAGTAATGCACGAACAAATTGAGCTCAACAATTCTCTGTTACTGGAAGTTCTAGCAGGTATTTAGTTTTATTGCATGTATTGTATTTAATTACCAATTTATTTTATATAACTTTAACAACGCATTTGCCTACTCCTTTTTTAAATACTTACCTTTGATAATGATACTTGATATCGAAACAATTATGTACATAAATATTAATAAATATCGTGAAATTCTAAACAACTATTTTATTTTATCTCATGATATATTACATATTAGGTATTATGGAGTTTTATGGAGTAAAGGCTTGAGACAGTAAACTCTATTAAATACAGTTCCGCATTTGCTTGTATAATAAATTTCATAACAATTCTGAAAAATATACGCTATAATAAATCTAATAATAAAAGTCCGCCAAAAATTTTCATAGCTCATTAATTCTAGAAGATGTCTGTTTACTAATTAATAATCAAATAAAAATTGTTCGCAAAACATGTGATACAGATAAACGTGTTTTTCTACAGCAGTATAAAATGAAAGCAACCTGCAGAGGCTGTAGGTAGTGTTCCTCTAAATACGGTATAATGTCAGATAACTTAAAAAGGAAGCTTGCAAAACTAAAAATGTTATAAAATTTACAAAATGTATGAAAAAAAGTTAATTATATAATATCATAAAATTTAACAGTACTTTAAACGGTAGTCGAATTCAATTAAACTGATTTATTTAGTAAAAAAAACTTTTTTAAAACTGTTTCTCAATGTATGTATGTATATATCTTACAATTAGTTAAGTTGAATGAGTTGCCATATTTTAATGATAAAATTTATAATTTTTTACTACTAAATCATTTCGATTATTTTCTTAAATAAAAAATAATTTCTTCAAACAACATATTTTGGCCGTCAACCTACGGATATCATGAAATATCATACACTGAGCAAGTAGAAAAACTGAAACATTTCGTTTATCTTATTAGAAATAGGTTGATTGTCAATTTGATACTTGAAAGGACTAGAGGATAAAGGGGTTAAGTTTGTCTAAATGCCATTTTTATATTCTGTCTTGTCATAACGGGTGGGCCATAAGTTAAGGCCAAAATTTAATACACAGTTAGCGTCTTTTACACAAACGGTGCTATTTTTCATTCAGGTTCATTCTTACTTATATTACGATGCTTTGAAGGCGCTTCAGATATAACATATATCATAATATTGGCCCCTTCCGAGAGGTTGCTAGTTTGTGACCCTTTACTTATGGCCCACCCGTTAGATGAAGCAGTTAAATACCGTGTGAATCAAAAAGATTATTGCCTGTTTTCCCCCAAATTGGATAAAATACCAATATAGGCAATACCTAGATCTTGTGATAACATTTCTTTAACTTCAAATTATACAGGGTGCAATGCGATAATTTTAAGGGGCGATAGAAGACATCAAAAGGAACAAAAAAGTCTTGTCTAAAGTTGTAAACTTCAATTGTAATTTTTCCGCGTTAATAATATTAGCTTAATTATAGGGCTTTGTCAGAAGATACATTTCATCTAGTACAACAAAAAACCTTTAGAACATTTTTTTGTGTGATCAATCGTTTAGTGTAAAATGGGATTCTTTATAGATTTAAAAATTAAATTTTTTAAATATTTCTACACAGGGTAATTACTTTTTATTCAGAATCAAACTTGCTTTCGATAACACGTAACAGTTCTATTTTAAAAAATCACGATAACGTCATACCGGTACCAGCACATGCTCTAAGATGGGTTCTAATGCTGACTTCGTAAACTAGAGCTCGAAATATAGAAAGTTATTTTAGTTCCACTACTAAGGCCAAGAGCATGTCCAGATGATTCAGTGCAGATTGTTATACGAGAAAGAACCCGTTAATTGGTTTTAGCACCGTTATCATACATTTTAGACCTGTAGTACCTCAATACTGTTTTATTCCAAATCACACTTGCTAGCGATTTCATTATACTTAAAACTAAATAGTTCCATTTAAAACAATACCGATAGCGCCATGTGCGGTACCAGTACATATTCTAAAATGGGGTCTAATACACATTTTGTAAACTAGAGGTCGAGATATAGAAAATTGTTCTTTTAGTTCCACTGCTAACTCCAAAAGATTATCCAAATTATTGAGTATAGACTGCTATACGGGGTAGGTTGTAGCACCTACCACCTTATGCATTTTAGACATTTTTTATTCCAAATCACACTTGCTATCGATTTTCATACTGAAAGCCTAATGGTTAGGTTTAGAAAATTCCCGATGATGTCATATACGGTAGCAGCACATATCCTAAAATAGGTTCTAATAGTGATTTGGTAAACTAAAGTTATTTAAATACTATTGCTATAGCCAGAAGCTTGTTCGAATGGTTGAGTGTAGGCTCTTAAACAGTACACCCTGTATATGCAAATGGTAACACAGACGAACGACCAACATTAACCTCGCACTATGCTCGTTTTCATAAATTGTTTATCGCTCTTCTTAATCTTACTACGCAACTTACCGGCACAACAATCGCCCCCGGTACAGCTTTATAAATTTTATATTTCATTGTGCCTCATAAAACATGATAAGTCGAGGCCACCTTATATCACCATTATTTGAAATGGCTTTATTGTGAAACATCCCCGATAAAAATCAGTTACTCTTCTAGTGTTGTGTGGTGGCGCACCGCCTTGTTGAAACTATATTGTTGGAAAACGCAGCTGAACATGAACTTGAAGCTGATATTGAAGGTTGCTTAAAGTTTACTTAAATAAGTATAAAAATATGATAAAAATGTACGAAGAGTCGGACAACTACAGTTAAAGCTAACAAGCAAATGATAGTAAGTCTCTTAATAACAACAACTAATGGTGAAAATTCTGTTCCTTGTTGGGCAAATGGGAATTTATTAAAGAAACTTCGTATTCTAATATCTAGGATTTATTTTTCGCTAGTTGCACTAATACAAACCCTTTGTTGCTTCTTATATTAAATTTGATATTAGGCGGATTTTTAAGCTTATTCATGACCTCATTTGAGAAATAAAGAATTTATTTTGCCTCAGCTATCCTTGTGACAAGAAATTTGATTTAAATAAATGAAACTGAATAGTAAAAAGTTTTAAAAATTTATTATAATCTACCCGACTTTTTACTTTTTAAATAAAACTTTTTACTAATCAGTTTTATTTATTTCATGATTTTGGAGTTCTACCAAATAAGGCTCCAAACAACAAACAAAAATTTGACTGCCTGCGAAACCTGTGACCGTGACATAGGCAAATGTTTCAGAAGCTTCGATGAATTTCTCTTTCTTCGTTCATGCTAATTCATGCTACAGTATATTTTTTTGTGAAATTTAGTATGCGGGGAGATTAAGTGGTTAGTAGCAAAAACGACAAACAAAATTCTGCAGAGATTTACCGTACTGTTCGGACATGCACAAGGTGGTGCGCTTTAAAATTTTAAGTGTTCCTGCCGTAGGGTCTGAGGATTATTAATCTAATTTAGTTGTGATCCTTTAAAGTATCTTTGAAGTTTAAATAGTGGTTAAATTTATACAACAGAATGTCTTCAAACTTTTTACAATAAACAAAAGATTTACATATTAGCTAAGTTCCAAACTAAATTTGACGCAATTCAGTGTTCAATTAAAATGTCTATTTTGTTGCGTCCACGATAATGTAATGTTGATTATTGAAATTTTTAAATATTATGTAGAATGCTTTCTTAGGTCTTTATCGCGAGCTTGCATAAAAGCAACTAAAAAGTCTCTAAAGTGTCTACGTCTACGAAATAATTATTATCAATACAGTACGCGCCTATTTCAGACGATTTCTCATTATATAAAATATCGCGTTTGTATATCGCTAGACGATTTGTAAGTTTCTACCTGTTTGTCCAATGTAAAATGCTTTGCAATACTTACAATAAATTTTATATACGCCAGATTTTCAATTTTTTCCAATTTATCATTATTATTAACTAGTACTTTCCCTATATTATTGTTATTGCGACCATTTATTGAGACACCATTCTGTCACTAATTTGAGGAATACAGTAATTTTATTACTAAATTTTTATTAAGCGAGTTTTATAAAAATTTTGTTTATTGTTTCTAGCCTTACTTTGTGGAACTCCATAATTATGAAATAAACAAAGATTAATAATAAATTTCACAGTATTTATGTAAATAAGTAAATAATAATAAGTAAGCACATGTAAATCACAACAAACACAAACTCAGGGTACCTTTAATAAATGAACAGATTGAACTCAGTAATTCTCCGTGTTAAGATAAGATAAGATAAGAATCTCCGTAGTAAGTGTTAGATATTTAATTCTGATTACTTTTGTCTTTTTATCTAGTTTTTGTATTTACATTAGAGACGTGTTTGTTTATATTTATATTAACTTTAATAATGACAGCTTAGCCGTCGAAACAATACTGTCAGGTTATAATTTAATAACTACTGTGAAAATTATTATTAATCTTTATTTATTTCACATTTATAAAAATTAATTAAATTCAATTACCATGAAGTTGTTTATGACATGTACAAAATTTAACAATATTTCTGTAAATGTAAACTATGTAAAAAAAAAGCTAAAGTCAACGATGATTATTTTTGTTCAAACAGTTAGTAAATGCAATCCATAGTATCTTATTGATTTCAATACATTGAGATCCACCTTTTATTTAGTGTAATGTAAAAACTGGTCTATTGCAACGAACTAATATTGTTTACAAAACTTTTGTTACAAATGCGTACTGTGTTTTTATTTTTGAATTGTGTCAACAAGGGCTAAAATTTCATAAATAAAGTGTTTGGAAGTGTCATAGGTCATATTTATTTGGAAATATTTGGAGCGATATACCAAAATAAAATGTGACATCATTACTTTTGCTTCCAGAACCCTTATAGAACCTAAGAAATTCTGAACCGGAATCGGAACCTTAATATTTAGAAAATTAAAATTGGAACCGGAACCGAAACCCTTATTTTGAATTTCCTAGAGCCGGAACTGGAACCGGAACCTATATTTGTAAAGGGTTCCAGTCCCTGCTTTCTACCCACGTACTACAACACAGCTCAAAAATGGTTAAGTTCTCTTTAGCGGTATGACCAAGCCACCTATCATTTTCCTGTAGTATTGCCCCCATAGTTCCAAAAGAGAAACCTTTTAAATTTTGAAAAATATGTGATTTGTAGGGCATCTCTTGTAGCGGAATCTTCATTACCTTCTCTGGGCCGAGTTATTCGTAATGCCATCACGGTCGGTTATCTTGAATTGACGACTTCCCTGATTGAATTGCAGCTTTATGCAAGGGTACGTCGGGGTATGTACCCAGGTGAGGACATCCAAAAACGATATATAGCGACAATGGTATAAACTTTGCTCGTACTGAAAATGTTTTTAGCACTAGATTGGGACAAAATATCACACGTTCTGTTTGTTTATACCGTCTGTTCAGCGTATCGTTTGGAGTTCTTCCCCTCAACGAAACAGTATTGAGGAGGGTTTTGGGAACGGTTGATCGGTCCGGGTTTAATCCAGTCAATGCATTTTCGTATTTCGTAATCAACTGGTATGGAGCCTCCGTGACTGCGATGCAATAAACAAAGTATCACTGTGACGAAAGTAAAAAATATACAACTATACAAGTACGTGATGATACGTTGCAAGTTAATGTTGAATATTTAAGGCAGTTGAAGCTTTTCTCGTCTAAAAAAGCCAACCGTGAGATAGATCAACAGCAGAAGTGGTTCTATTTGGCAATGATAATTGTAAGTGCATTGACTGCCCGCTTGATCGTTTAAGTGAGGTATTTCCTAAAAAAGATGGACAAGTGCCGATGGTCTGCCGCCACAGGATCGGTGTCTCGTATCTTCTTTGAGATACTAAATCTGAACACAGATTTCTCATCACTTCGGCCAACAGACATCAGTTGACCCCCATCAATTTCAAACTGCCTTTACTGAAACGTGAGAATGAGAAGATCATGGGAGGCAATAGAAGACAATTCCTGAAAGTCAATAAATAAAATTGAAAATACTGTCTAGCAGGATTATGAACACAGAAATGTTGAAACAATTAAATAAAGAAATAGATGTGAACCACCCCAGTGGGATGGCTACTAAACTGCAACAGTTGGTTACGAAAATTTCTAGGACAAATAAACCGTATAAATGCAAATCAAATGCACACAAAAAGTTTAAGGTTAAAGGTCAGATTAAATAGAAAGTAAAAAGTGTAACAGAGGTTTTTATATAGTTAAAGAATCCTTCCTTATACATATTAGATCCTTACCATTTTCGGAAAAGGACAGACGGTCGCTTGCATTTCGAATATCACCTTGAAGAACTTTTCTCTTTTTACACTTTTATTTTCTAATAATAATAAAGAGTGAAAAGTTCTTGAATCTTGACCGTTTAACTACTTTAATTATTATTATTATTACCTACTATTATTTTTATTTTTATGTAATAACAAACACTTGTGTAGCTTATCTTCTTCTGAACTTTTATGCAATCACAATCATAATATTAATGTGTGTATGGCTTTTCCCCTACCATTCCTTCCCGGCAGTTTATTCAATCCTATCGAATTAATTATTTTATTAATTTAAAATTAAAATGGAGTTATGTGTTTATGAAACACACTCAACTAGTTTTTGTCTCACGTAGGTGAGTGACTCGACGATGCTATAACTTTGCTACTTACTTAGTTTTGAGTTGCCTCGCGAAAGTTCACGTGTGTTTTCAATTACACAAAACATCTGGACCATTTTGGTTAGTATATGATTGATAAAAACCGGAAAACCGGGTCAATTTTCCCGTTCAGCTATTAGAACGTTCATAAACTATACGACCAACTTTTTTAAATTTTCAAAAAATATATTTTCCTAATTTTACTAATTTAATTAAATACTCGTTAATTATTAATTAAAATTGGTTAACTTATTTATTTTTTAAAATAATAGTGCCTCACAGTTGATTTTGAATGGACAACATAAAAAAAATTGCCGCTGCTACTGCACTTTTGGTAAGTTTTCTTTTTTATAAGTAATTATTAACAAATATTTAGGTCAGTATTTCCTTTTAAGTAGGTGAAAATAAACCAGGATATTATGGTTGTTATTTGGTAATTATCATCGGATTTAGTGGACTGTATAATTTAATTGTTGCCAATGAAAGTGAATGTAAACAGTTTAGTGAATATGAGAGAATTAAGCCCAATCTTATTGTTCTATAATTAATAGGAAGTTAATTGTTCAAATGTGCAACTAATAAATAAGGCTGTTTTGTGTAAAAATTAACATCAGCTGACAAGAATGGTTAAATTCAAGACTTTGATCTCGAATATGAGTGTTATACGTCTTAGTAGATATCACGTGGTGAGGAAAAGTAGTATTCCATATTGATTTTTAATTATGTAAATTTGGCTTCCTGTGTTGCTCTATGGATTGCACTATAATTACACCTTTTTTATTTCTTTAATTTTAAATTATTCTCAAATATAATCTTGAATATGGAAAATTTCTGTGAAATTTGGTGCATAGTTGGATACAATTTTGGATTTGCTTACAGGTACAATCATTTCTAATTTAACCCCACGTATATTTTGTTCTTTCTTCGAATCTGCGAGACAAATTACATTCCACCATGTTGCCAAATTTTCGTTTTTTCAATTTTTTTCCAATTTTCTTATATTTTACAATTTAGTAAATAAATAGTTTAATTAAGTTTTAAGTGAAGACGATATCGTACATGATGCGTATCATTAGATTTGTAATTAAATTTTCTACTAAATGGCAAGATGGCCTGTTATAAGTTCTATACAGGGTGTCTCATAACCCCTGCACCAGACTTTACCAGAGCATTTCTGATGGCATTTGGAACAAAAAATCTTAATAAAGCTTCCTGATTAAAGACAGTCCAAATTTTTAATAATTTTGACCGACGTTTTTATAAAAGTACGTATAAAACTATAACGTGCTCATGGTGGCATTGATATCATTAATAAAAATAAAGTTAACTGTATATGTAAGTGCAAGTTGAAATTTTAAAGCCAGACAAACATGATGAGATCACATATCACTGTGTATTTTTCTAATCCAAACCCACCATTTTCAAGCGCCCAAGTGTGTTACTAAAATGCACGTCTCAAATGATGACTAATTGTAATACAAAACGTAAATATACAAAATTGTGTATTAAGCTTTTAATTTTTACAAGACATTTGTCTATAACGGGATTTTAATTTTATTTAACCGTGACCTCGCATATATTTTTGTTGTAGAATTGGTTAAATCTAGACTCAACTTTCAATAGTAAAAAATTGGATAAGAGTTTTTCACATCGAATTCCAATTGCCTATGGAATTTACTAATTAGTGTTAATTATTGATGCTAACCTAAACAACAAAATGAAGAATCTGGGTTACAAAAATTACCAGGGCAAAAGTGCAAAATTTAAAAAGGTAATTTAATTACAGTAACATTAATTTAGTTAATTTTAAGAAGAGAACTAAAATGAAAATGAACATCTATTGCCCCTATCCATATTTGGTCATATCGTACGTCGTTAACATTTTTAACAGCTTAGATAATATCAGTATTACTTGAAATCTGATTTCATTTTATCTGTTTACTCAAGTGTTGATAACTCGTTGACCTAGATTCTCCATTTACTTGTTTATTAGATTATAATATCCGTGATTCAATGGGGGGATTCCCCGGTTTTGCGAATCATTATCGTTTACAATGACTTAACCCACACCAATATCCTTTTCTTAATTATCTGCGTTCGCGGAATTATCATTTAAGTGACTGACCTCATAAAATTGTATTGTAAAAATGATCATGTTGCAGAATCAGCAATGTACACATAACAAACCATAAAATATCTTGTTTGAAGAAATAACAAACACTACTGTATGTGCTAAAAACATTTTACCTACCCGTCTTTATTTGCATTTTTTCCGAAAACTACGCTTCTGAGAAAAAAATGTTATAGGGATTTTTTGTTTGTCTTATCTATGTCTATATACCAGCCGCGTTTGATGTCCTTGTTATGCGCTACCCTGTATAAGAAAACAACTTTTCTGTTATATCTCCGGCAAAACTGAAAGTCAGCCATTTTGTCTAAACTTGTCAATAAATCCGAAATTGTTATCAGGAATAAATGATATATAAGCTTGGCCCTAGTTCTATTGCCACCTGTTATAGTATATGGACACTCAGTTTGGTTGATGATTCCGGTTTGTGAGATCCAAAACAGCCTTGGTAGTGTAATGTCTGTCGTGCCGGACTTTCACGCAAGCGGCCCGGGTTCGACTCCCGGCGCTGGCAGATCTGGTTAAGGTTTTCTGCAGTTTCCCTTAGCTGTAACACAAATGTGGGATTTGCGCTGTTCCATCTATAAGTCGGCTGCAGCCGCACATTGGGCCTACATAATAATAATAATCGCCCCCTCCCTCCCGCACAAGCTTATAGCTTCTGGGGCCTTGGTTAAGGTTATGGGTTGTAGTAATTATTATTATTATTATTATTATTATTGCGCAGTTATCAAAACGTTGCATTCATTTTCATATCTGTTTTTAATACAATTTAAGGTATTCAATGCATTTTTTTTAAGAAATAATAATATCAGCTTAGTGAATCCTTGATATTCTCCCCCAATAGTCCATTAATAGTCTTCTCTAAGATTTTCTTAAAAAAGCCTTTTTGGTAATTATGGGGCAGGTTAATAATAAGAATACAAGAAGTCAAATGTTGATCAATAAAAGTATTATATAAAGATTTAAATTAAAGTCTGACAAACTATATTTAAAAATATGATTATATAAAGAATTCAATAGTTGATTAAACTTGAAATATTTGCAAAAAAGGGACTCTTTAAATTATTACTAAAAAAAAAGGTTAATATATTTAAGTACTAAACATGAATGAAGCTGTCTTGAAACTATTAGAGTATTACAAAAGTATCAGTAAATGTAGCTTGTTTACATGACTGGTTTGTTAATAAAAAAATCTATACTGCATAGTTAATGCTCTTAATTGCTTTAACTTCAAACAGCCTCAATAGAGATATTCAAATCACTATAAAAAAAAATTGCATGTGAAGTTCATTTGGTTAATTGCAAGCAAACGTCTATCTATGTTCCAATCCTAAATTGATTTTGTCCAAAATGGGTCCAAATTTGCAAATTCTTCCAAAATTTTTTAGAATAATTATACCAAAATTGATTTTTCAAAAATTCCTTGAAATCCATATTAAGCACTAAAAGTACAAGTATTTTAAAGAGTAGAACAAACTTTATTTGTTTAATTATTTATTTAAATAAAGGTAACTAATTATGCATCTTTTGATTAGAGAATTGGTTTGATTAATAAAAATGTGCAATATTTACTTTTGTGTGATTCAAGCTATGCCAAGAGAGGGGGATTGCTCAACAATAATAAAAGAATCCAAGCATAGCAGAAAAAACTAACATAATCAGGGTTAATTCAACATGTGATTCTAGTTTTTTTAATCAACACTTCGCCATACTCAGATAAAACCATAAAATTTTAACAAAAAACTATCTGCTTCACAATTAAACGCATTATTCTGTTATAACCATAATTCAAGTAAAATAAATTATGTGAACTTCTTAAAATGAAAAGATTTTTCGAGTGGAAGTGCAATTCAATATTAGTTGACTTTTTACTTATGATGAAATTAATTTACATTGAATGTTCTGTTTAAAATGGTTCTTTTGTTGTCTACACAAATAAAGAACATTTATTGCTAATAAAGTATATATCTACTATGTACAGTCTGAGACTTTAGTAATGATTCGAGTCTGAATCCAGCTATATACAAACCATTTTCCACATTTAAAGGTAATACATAATTTTATAACATTATAAATAATATAAATAATACAAAAACACCAATATAAACTAAATTTGTGAAGTGTGATGCGTATGGCTAGATTCAGACCCAAATCATTACTAAAGTCCCAGACTGTACATTATATATTTATGCAGAAAATTCAGCTAGCATTTCAGGAATTTATTCCACATAGATCTTTTCAGTAGCATTAGTAGGTTATAGACCAGAGTGTCCTTATCTTTTTCCTGATAAAATTATCTGTTCCATTATTGAAATCATTTATCTTTTACTCTTGATAAATTAACTCCTATATAAAATGTGTCATTTAATGATGACAGTTTTGTCATTTTGACAGCGATAAAAAAGGTGCATCCTTTTTTATCACCGATGAAAACGCCTGTTCCTCATAACCAGACTACATCTAGTACGCTTACGTCACTTTAATGTCTGCCCTGTCAGTTATAATTATTAAGTATTGTTGATACTTGATACAGAGAAGAAAATTTTGAAATCACTACACCAAACCATACAATTTATAACAATTGTGTATTTAATAACTGTTCATTCAAATAATTTAATTGTATCAATAATAGTATATTATACACCAAGGTGGTGAAGACTGTTATTATTGACCGAGCACCAAGATTATTTCGCGAGGGGCTTTGCCCCAAGCGGAATAAAGTGCGAGGCCTATTAATGTCTTCACCACCGTGGTGTATATACTATTTTTTCCACTACTAGCCAAATTTAAGGCAAAAATTAAAAATTTAAATTTTTCTTGTAAAAATCAAGTAGCACAGGAATGCAAATTCGCCTTTCCACTAAT
This sequence comes from Agrypnus murinus, assembly GCA_929113105.1. Taxonomy (NCBI): domain Eukaryota; kingdom Metazoa; phylum Arthropoda; class Insecta; order Coleoptera; family Elateridae; genus Agrypnus; species Agrypnus murinus. The sequence goes on along the minus strand of OV816030.1, from coordinate 131,528,259 downwards.
AAAACAAAAATCAAGTAGTCTGATGCAGATTGACATTTCCACTAATAAAACTTATTTTCAAACAACGTTTGTAATTATCGTGTTAGGTAATTTCAAGCAGCAAATACGTTAAAGACAATCTCCTGGGTATACAAAATTATGTTGCACAAGTTTTTGTTAAACAACTATCCCTGGATTCTCAAAACATTTGAATTTATCCATTATTAACCTAGGTTAATAATAGAAAATAAATTATTAACCACTACTAGAGAAATTCAACTTCTCAGTTGGCTAGGAGACGCAATAATTGCCAACTTCATAGCTAGTAGTGGAAAAAAATAATTATTGTTGTTGTTCATTCATATATTCAGTCGTTAATTTATCTTGCCAAAAAACACTCGAGCTTTTCTTTTAAGGATAACTTTCTTTTTAACTCAAAATTTTTCCTGATTTGCAAAATTATTTCGTTACAAAAAGAAATTTATCCGATAAAAAAAAGCTCTTGTATTTTTACTGTTGACGAAAAGTAATTACTATATCTTGTTACATTGGCATACCCAGAAAATTTAGTCATGAGGAGGTTTTATTTGACTAAATTTGCATAATATATACCATCTTATTTATTTATGTATATTATTAAGAGAATAAGATAAATCTCTATGATAAATACAAAAATTTCAGGGGTTTCGACCCCCAAAACTCCCCCATGGGTGCGGTGCGCCACTACCTTGTTAACCTTATGATATGACTTCCTTTAATAATTTAAGATTTTTTGCCCCTTCCAAAATTCCAGCATCTTTTGTGATAGTATTATTTTACAAAACCCCCCAGCAAAGATTCCGAAATGAAAGTTCACAGTGCATAATTTTATTGAGATTTTGTCATGTACGCAGAAAATAAGATCATACTTCATTTATGGAAAATCTGCCATTTTTGAAATTTCATAACTAAAATGGTTTTTATTTTTAACATTTAGTGTTATTTTTGTTTTAAAATTAAATAAAAGTCAGTTTTTATTAGTTTTTTATTAGTGAAAAGTCTAAACATTAACATAAATATTAAGAAGAAGCATTGCATGATTTGAATGCCGTGTCTAAAATCTCATGCAGTGTAAATTTGACAATTAACTGTCAACCTCCATGTACTTAAGAGCGCTCCAAAAAATGTCTAAATATTTAGATAGTTGTATTTTTTTTTGTATATACGAACTAGTTACACCAATTAGTAATGTTTGTAACAGCATGATTGTTGCACGCAGGTTTACATGTATTTTGTGAATATGACTGTAAGTCTATTACATTTTTTAAAATCTTCATATTTCTACAACATATTAGCAGTTCTCTTAACTCAACTACAAAAATTAATTAGCATAATTCAGCAACAGTTTCTGAGCTACAATAAAAATTAAGATAAATACTGTTAGTGTTATAATGATACAGCAATAAATAAATACCTTTATTTAATCACCGAGTTTGTTTTTATATAAAATTGTATTAAAACTGTAGAAAAATAAATAGTGTATGGAATTGTTGCTGAGGAGCCTATATTCCGATGAATGCGGTATTACAGCCCCTGATTGTCAGAGTTTTCAGGTCGCTCTAGTGCCTGTGACAACTACCAGTATAACACTTGTAACTGGAACCTACGACTTAATGCGCCCTACAAAAGCACGGCCGGTTGCAATCTTCATACCACCATAGGAGTCACCCACCCAACTTCTGACCCTGGCCAACATAACTTAACTACAAATACTGTTTGACCAGTACTCACAGCGCTAGGCCAAGCACAACCGATGTTATTAAAGCTGTAATCTCACAACATATAAACAGAAGTATTTGAATTTGTACACACCTTCAAATAATATGATGTGTTGTTTGAAATAATTAAATGGCTTCTCACCGCTATGATTATGAATGACCATATATGTACTTTTATAACCATTTAACTTATGTTCAAACGGTTTTTCACTATTATGAGTAAGCATGTGGATTTTCAGATTACATTTTGTAAACATTGATAGTGGCATAACGCATAGCTGGCATACAAATGATCTCTCACTGCCATAAATGAACATATGTACTTTGGGATTATTTTTACCTTGTATCTAACGGGTGTTTTTTTAAATTTGGCGTCCTAGTTAGCTATGACTATGAGTTTGTTGTGAATAGACCACTATTTTTCAAATGTCAAAATGTCAAAACTTAAAAGTGAGGTTAGGTTTAGATACACTGCGGCGTGGCGACATTCAAAGGTGCGTTCACAATCGAACTCTCATTGCTTGCTCTGACGCCAAATTTAAAAAAACACCCGTTATATTCATAAAAATTGCATTATATGACTTTTCACCACTATTAGTTTGCATGTGATATTGCAGCGTACTTCTTGCTGACCACTTATAATCCACAGATACTACATTCAAGAAGGTTTGTATATTTTGAGATAAACTTCTTGTGAAAACTTCACAATATTAAAATAGTTTTACACCACCATGAGTCAGTATGTGTTTTTTAAGACCATCTTTTCGTGAAGACCTATAATCACATATCCTGCATTCAAATGGCTTTTCACCACTATGTATCAATATGTGTTTGCCAAGATCAGCTTTTCGTGAAGTTCTATAATCACACGAGTTACATTCGAATGGTTTTTCTTCACTATGATTTAGAATGTGCACTTTGAGTTTAGCTTTTTGTGAACATTTATAATTACACAAGTTACATGCAAATGGTTTTTCTCCACTATGAGTGAGCATGTGTATCTTGAGATGAGTTTTTTGGGCAAGTTTAAAATTACAAACATTACATTTGAAAGGTTTTTCACCACTATGAGTCAGCATGTGTCTTTTAAGGCCATCTTTTCGTGAAGATCTATAATTACATACATTGCAATCAAATAATTTTTCACCACTATGTGTGAGCATGTGTAGTTTGAGGCTACCTTTTTGTGAACATGAATAATTACATACAGTACATTTGAATGGTTTCTCACCAGTGTGAATCAACGTATGCTTATTGAGATCAGTTCTTCGTGGTTTTGTAATCACATAAATTGCATTGGAATTGTTTGCCATTTTTCTGGGTGAATATGAGTGGATTATAGGGATAATTAGTATCCTGTGAAAATTTATATTCACTTATGTTGCAGTCGGGACTAATTTCATATTGCAGTGGTAAAGTATTAGTGTTATCAAACAGTTTCTGTTCTGTTTCAGTTTCATTTTTGACAATCAAATCTTCAGCTATTTCTGGATCAATTTTGATATAAACTTCGTTTTTAAATGTGGTTAGCTTATGACTGTGTATTGTGTTCATCTTTAGAAATTATCATCAGCTGTAACAAGCAAAAGGTAACCTCATATATTATATCAAGCGAGCGTATTTACCACTTATGTACGATTTCGAGAAATGTTTTCCAAGTTGTTTTATGCAATTCATAATTCAATTTAAAACTAAAGATGTTTAAACACATCAACAAACCTAACCAACGTTTCTCCGAGATTACGCAGTGCGAAAACAAGACTGAAAGTTGGGTTGAAGTGTCGCCAATGAACAAACAATAAAGTCCCTATGGCTCGAAAAAGTTGTTAAGATTTCTGGTTATGGCTTGTTAACTGTAGCCAATACGTTCGATTCAAATGATTCTGACTTCAAATGAAACAACTGATAACAAACCACATCATATTCTCTAAAAGCATTAAAAATAGATTTTTGTTTTGTTAAATTGCCGGTCCTTTTACAAAATTTTGCGAAATGTTCTTGTTTGCTGCAATTAAAGCGTTCTAGTCTCACTATGAATTGTATTATGAAAATAGCAGGGCTGCCTAAAAAATCGTATAAGATTTATAAAATCAACACAAATTGCCTAAATTTCCAGAATTTCTATAATTTTTTATTCCTTTTCTCTTATTTTTTGTCTCCAATCAGGTTTCCCTAAAACCTTACGGCATTCCTACCTAGTAATTAATTTATTTAAACGTACCCAATACAAATGTTTGTGCTCTGCTATTAAACAAATCGTCGTCCGTCGTGGTTAGGCAACCCACAGTTTCATAAAAAGTGTTTCGTCAAAAAATAGTTTCTACGTTCTTCAAGATTTGAATTGAGCCTTGTAGTTCTGAAAATTATGAAGGCTTATAATTATGAAACCTTGAAAAGTCGTGAAATACAGAAGCTTAAATGCCTCGAAATGATCAATCATGACGTACAAAATTGTTAAAAATCATTGGAACGAAATGTTTAAAACTCTGAAACTTTAAATTTTAGTATCCCGAAACCTGTATTTCTGTGAAACTTACAAAGCTCAAGACTTTGAGACCTTGAAACAAGTGAATCTTAAAACTTTGAATCTTGAAATCTTCAAAATCCTTTAAATCTCGAAACTTTGAAATTTTGAGACCTTGAAGTCCTTGAATCTGTGAATACTTGAAACGTTGAAAACTAGAAAGTTTGCAACCAAATACTTTAAAACTTTAGAAACCTTGGAAAGAAAAAAGCATCTTCAAAGCTTTGCTTTTTGAAACCTTATAATTCTACAAGCTTGCGACGTACACATTTACATCGGAGCCATTACATATCAAAATGTTGATACTTTGACCTTTTGAAACTTCAAAACCTTGAAACCTTAAACTCCGAAACCTAGAAACCATAAAACCTGGAAAATCCGGTGTTTCAACGCTTAAAAAAGATTCTCAAACCTCTGAAACTACTAAACTTTGAAAAGTGGGAATTATCAACTCTGGAAACTTCTGAAGCAATTTTGCAACATTAAAAGTTTGGTAGAACGTATATAACCTCAAAGCTTCAAAATTCGTTAACGTCTAAAGGTTTTGAATTTTGATATCAAATCTTGGATTCTTGCGCTATTGAAAGCTCGAAACGTGAAAACTATACACTTAAACCCTTCAAGTCTTGGAATCCAGAAATCGCTAAAACTCCGACATCTAAAGATCTATAGAAACTTAAAAATCTCTAAACATTGAAATCACTGAATCTTTGTGGACTTGAAAACTTGAAGCTGTTGAAACATTGAAAAGCCAATATTTTTTAAACTTACTAACTTGACGCCTTTACACTTGGAAAACCTGAAGATATGGAATCTTTAAACTAAGAAACGATAGATTTGAAATTATAAAATGAAAGTTAAACCAGAATTAAACAGACTCAAAGAACATTCGAAATCCCTTAACACTAAAAATATTTGAGAATAAAATCCGCTGATTTATTATTTATTGAATGTTAGGGAAAGTGGAGATATGACTTATTCACACAAGAAGAAGTGATGTAATTGGTAAAAATATATAAAATGTTTACATTTCTGCGATTTTAATTATGCCAGAAAGAGGTTATGTAACCATAGTAGACAAATCTAATAGACAAGAGGAAAATAACATAAATAGGGTTAATCGACTACGCGGTTTATAAAAAGAGCTTGGCCTTTAAGAAAACAATAGAGAATTCGATGTAAACAGCTGACAATAATATCAGATGGCAATAAGAAACTCTCTACTACACAATTAAACGCAAGATTGAAAGCATATTACAACATAATTTAAAAGTACCACGTCTTATCGTCATGTTATGAAGCCGTTGTGAAAAAATTGGTTTTAATTTTCTCAAGTCCCTAAACCAAAAGTTTCAGAGGAGAGCACAAGTTATGGTCCTGTCGGAGACTGCAGCGAAGACCTCTATGATGCATTTTCATAGAGGAGTCTACACATAAAAATGCACTCTATTGTCTCTTTACCCGAAATTGCACAAATCGCTGTCGTTAGGGTACTCTTCCTTTGTCATTCTAGAGCACAGGTGATTAAAGGCTTTTGCACGTTGCCTAGTCCAGATCCTCGCTGGCGGGTTAGTGTTTTTCTATTTTTACGCGATCCCGCAATAATCCCGCTTTGCTGCTTTAGATGTCGAGCTCAGGCGTTTCTCGGCTGTGAAGTTTTTCCGGTAATTTAAGGATTTAGAAAAGTTGGGACACCAAAGACCATGCCATAGCTGTCTGAGATCTTCCAGTTGCCTCAGTTTTCCCGCCTATTCGCTGCACTTTTATTATGTCTAGTGGAGTACCGAATACCAGCCAGTAGATAGCTGCTGAAGAGTGTTGGCTTCAGGCATCTCATGATATAGCGATAGCTTTTTAGCACAGGATCAAGCTTTCCGGCATGCACCGATCGCTCCCAAGTTGGACACGCGCATACTGCTGTGGAGTAGTGTGATGGCAGTGGAGCACAGGGTTCCTGAGTTGACACTTAATTAAGTGTTGGTCAGTTTTCTGAGGATGTTGGGTGTGTCAGCTTTCCCTTTCAACCTTTCCATGTGATCTCCACAGGTCAGGATCATCAGAATAACTTCAATGTACACAAGATCTGGTAGTATTGTATTGTGGTACATTTCAGATTATGTGTGACTTCCCAATCGCGCAAATAAAAAGCAGTTACCTGTGTTTTTATCAGATTTAATCTTATGTAGTCCTTGTTATAATATATCGAGAGGGTCGATGGGGCAAATGCTAGGCATCTTTCGATAGCGGTGAAGTCTTTTTGTTGCACTGTAACGCACCTAGATCAGTCAGCAAATAAAGAACTCCTGCTAATTGGGGTCGATGAGCTGATCGGTGGTGTAGATAGTGAAGGCCTATGCTAGTACTCTTCTTCGAGAGAGGTGCTGTTCTGTTGACATTTCCATCGGCCCGTTTGTTTGTATCATTTTACATAGAACCGCCTGTTTCCCAATATCGATTGGATGACCTGCACTAGCTGGTAGTCCTGTGTCGTATCGAAATTCTTGTACGGAAGTATCCTGTGATTCACAGTAGAGGTTTGCAAATACTTCGTCTGTGATTTTCTCTTCTACTTCTATATGCTAGATAAGACTGAGTAACTATCTCATGCAGAATTCTTTCAAACGAAAGCTATTTATTCCGGGATTAGGTGTTCTTAAATCGGGAGTGACAGATGGTTCAGGGTGAGATGTGTATAGAGTAAAGACAGGTCACCGAGAAGTGTTGGTCTGAAGCTTTTGGAATTGCATTAGACTAAGGTGATTTATATCGCTACATGCCTCAATCAGATGACCATTACCATCTTTTATATCGCCATTCCAGTTGACATGGTGTTGGTGAAAGTCACTGATGAGTTTTAGCTTGGTCAAAGTTTAACAATTTAACAAAATCAAGCCGTTGTACGGGTAACTTATAGATTGAGGTGGGTCTGACTGAAAATGCCTAATCACGAATTACCCAATCAAAATACTCACAATCTAAAAATCAAAAAGACCTAAAAAATACATACCTAATACCACGGGGTTGTGGATGTGCGAAGTGAAACGTTCTGATCAACAACAGGTCAGTGCGGCACCGTATGCTGGAGGAGAAGTATAATTATTGGTCGAGGCGAGACTTTTTCCCATGAAATTGACGGACTTAGTTATTTATACTTCAGTATTACATTATTTTGACTAGGTATATTTTTGTATTAGGTATTTTAGGTGTTTAAGTATTTTCCTTTTACGTTTTTGTGATTTTAAATTAGGTATATTTTGATTGGTTATTGATTAAATGTTACAGAGGTGATAGAGATGTTGCTTGAGACGTGCTGCTCATCTTGACAACAAGATTGCTTTTTGTCAAGATGACAGAGCCGTGGCTCCGTGGATGCCGTACGCTCTAATGTCTTGTTATAATTACCAACGGCTAGATGGTGACAAAAGGTAGAGCAATAAATAAAAGCAAAGCTAGAAAGTAAACATTTATAAATTAAAAAATAATGTGCGAAGACTTACCCGAGCTGCAAAGTTTTTGAGCTTCGGTTCCAAAATGAATGTATGTCTGCACCAACTCGGTTTTATACAGGAATACTTTATATATAGTCTGCTATTCTTTATATTCTTACGTGATTACTATGAATAACTTAGTATGTCGCACGCAAAAACATATACTTCTATTTCACCCTTCTGTGTCTGGCTGAAAGCTATCAGGTCGATCGCACCTGATTATTGCGTGTGATTATTAGCATATGGAATAATTTAAGTATCCATTCGTGACAGTATTAACTTGATGTTGTTTATATTGGTCCTGTCGGGTCATTTGCAGACAAAGCACATAAATGTAGTCAGTACAATTTTTGGCTATAATGTCAAGTTTGGCTACTTGTGAGCTCATCTAGACGTTAGCAGAGACGACATACAGTGCCTATCCTAAAAAGCGCCCTCCGGGTTGATAGTTGATGCATTGTGCTGGTATGTGTAATGTTTATAGGATTCGCAGATAGTAAACATTTGACCGAGATCGCGATAAGAGCGCTCGTACTTTGGTTTTCAAACGATTAATGAGGATGAGAGAAAGAAAACGAAAATGTAGTTTAAGTGGAAAGAAGCCCGAAACAACTCGCTGTTAAATAGAACTATAAATAAAACAACTAAACTAGAAAATAATATCGAAGACCCATAACCGTACTTAATATATTTTATGTGAGTAATAGTAGTTAAAAAAATTAATTTAATCAAAATGAATAATTATACGAAGGAGGATCTTTATGCATATTCTAGAGGAAAAACTAGAAAAATTTCTGCTCTATAGTACCAGATTTAAAAAGAATAATAGCTGTTAGTGCTTGTAAAAATCCAAACATTTTAAAATAAGCTTTCAGATTCTCAACGATTAGATTGAAATTTTACTGAAAAATTATTACTTAAGGGAATTTGAATCGAAATCATTCTTAAAAATCGTGAATTATTTTTCAAATTGGCTCAAGAAAGTTGCAACAAACTAACCTTGAAAGAATTTAAATCACCTGACGTGATTCCAATTAAGTAATATGCAAAACGAGGTTAGAAAATTGCTATTTTTATTTTCGTCATAAAAATATTATTAATCTTTATTAACAAGTGTATAATAATATCATAAACAATTATAAAACTAATTATGTAGCTATTATTATTAAATCCTTCAATCTCAAAAAGAAAATTCCTACTAACTGGTATTTATAAGGATTCCCAACCATTTCCTTAAAAATAGTTACATTACTAACCTGTATTGATTATCTGGTCGACCTTCCTTCAAATTGTGTCTTCTGCTTCTTTTTTTAGACATTCCAATATGTGATCTTATTAAATTAAAATAAATATATCTCATCAATTAGACTCGTTTTGAGAATAGTTATTTCTGCTAGCAATCTAAAGCAATTTAAAAACTGGGCTAACCATGACGAGTCGACTGCTGCCCACATTCGAAGTTTTCTATGACTGGAAGAGAAAAAACCGCGACTTTTCATAAGAGTATGGTTACTCATTTTGCAAAAATATTGCGCGTTTTCTGTGTCATCATCGTTGGCCAACCTGAGAAAACGCACGCATTATATTTATTATAGTTTAGGTTGCTGATTGCTTTCTCACAATCGCATCTTTAAATTCTAATGTGTACGTAGATTTCGATTTGTCCAGATTCTAATTTAAATAATGATTACTTTCACCAACTGTATAAGATCTAGCTGAAAAATTTATTTGTTAGCGGATCATCGAATTCGATACCGTCCTAAAAGGGCCTATAATTATTCTTGTCAACATAGCTACATAGCTATTTAGCCAAACACTCAACTTTATGCGTGCAGTGGTGTCTCTACAAAATTATGAGAGTTCCGTGATCGCCGAATTCGAAAATTCTGTGGGTTAATGTAACCCCACAGATGAAACCAAGCTGCATGACAGTAAAACATAATTTAACATATTTGTTAAACAGTTATAGAGCTTTTATATTATTTAAGATGAGTTTGTAATGATAACAATAAAACACGAATGCGGAACTCAACGGACAAGACAAGCAACAAACTTGGTCTAATTTTATAAAAGTAACTTTCACGTTATCTTCCAACTAACATACCAAAATTATTTATCATGATTTCGAAAACGTACTCAAAATGCGCACGTTTTATAATAAAATAACGTTTAGTTACTTTCATCTAATAAAACCTGTGGTTGCCGTAAAGCGGGTAGGTGGTAGTGAATTGGCCCAAGGTCGGTGTCCCAGGGGCAACAGTCTCAAACCTACGCCAACAAAACCATATTCGATCATCGATACGTCTTATAATAATCATATTGGCTTGTGGCCCCCTTTAATTTAATTTAATTAAAATATATTGTTATAAAAAAGAGCCTTATTACAAACATGAAACATGATGTATGACTCGTCAAGATATTGATCAGAGACGCAGGGCTTATAACTAGGCAGGTATGATTCCTTTTTGTTATTTTTAATCTGCAATCTATTAATTAGTTAATACAGAACGCTTTCTTCAAAATACTTTATGCGGAGTGCTTTTTTAAAGTAATTTTTTTTTCCTGACAAATAACTGTCTTTTCAGAGAAAAGCACCAAATTTGAAAATCACATATAAGACTTCCACACTCCATTTTTCGAATTAAGAAACAACTTTAATTCTATCCTTCCCGGTTTCATCGAAAGTGACCTGAACTTTCGATTTCTAAATGGGACACACTGTATATTTTTAATGATCTGGGTTCAAGATTAAATTTTGAATCGACGATATTCCAACTGTCACTTTTTCGCAGGTCCAGTCATTTTAATTTGCAATTTTTGTTCTGCGTCTAGTGTACCATGAATCCTCAAAAATGTTTCCGCTCCCAAAAACAAAGGAAAAATACTGTTCTACGGTTGCCTTTATCAGATTGTTTTTTGTACGTCCTTAAGCTTTAGTTTTTGCGATTTAAGTCTTTAGCAACAGGGTGTATCGTTACGTCAGTAAAAAACTTAAGTTAGTTACAAATCGTATGTTACCCCTAAGACTTATTTTTATTTAATAATGTGCTGGATAAAAGAAATTAAAATTACAAATATTTTATAAATTAAAAATGTGGACTTTATTTAAACGAATAGTCTAGTTATCCATGGAAACATAATAACCTACGAAAAAAGAAAAAATGATTTTGAATGTTAAACTTAGGTAATGACCATTCAAAGCCATCTTTTCTTTTTTTCGTTGAATTTTATTGCGGTGTAATCATTTCACCGTTTTGAAAATTTTACAACGATAGTTCGTGAACGTTAATACAAATATTTTTATATCGGATTTAAAATTAAAAGAGGGACATGTTATGTCATGGGTATAATTAATATAAAGGTTATAGATAGGACCATAGTTAGGTTCATTAATACTTAAATTAAAAATTAAGAATAAAGACTTCATGCAAACATAACCTAGCTTTTTCATGCATAATAATAATAGGTTTCAATTTTAGAAAAAGGACATAAATTAGTTAGATTGTTTGATTATAATCATGTTTATGCAACCCATGTTACATTTTAGGTGGGTTTCCCACTTGTTAGGAGAAAGTAATTTCCATATTGAAATTTACACATTACGATGTTCAGCGTTAGATAGATTTTTTCTATATTGTACGACACCAGCTCAAGTTTATGTTGTTAATTTTCTGAAAATAGACTAATTAGGTCAATCTTATTATGACTGATATAATACAATTAATCTTTGAAATTGTTTACAAGATTTCTGGTCACTTCAATTAAAGAAGGTATAAAATCCTCTTGTTTCGTGTTAACTGACTCTTATAGGCTTTTATCCTGCTTTCCCTCACCATTGTTTTTATGTAAGTGCTTAGAGCAGTGTATGCTGGACATTTTGTGCATAATTTGATTAATGTTGACTTAATATTTAAGCTGGCATTTGCATAAGCATCAATTGGTTTATTTAATGCAGTTCGTACTGTAAAAATTATGTTATAGTAAATTGCAAAGATGTTTTTATGGATAAACTAATAGTATCACCTATATCATGTATTCCTGTAGCTATTTTGTAAAGGATGAACCTTGATTTGTTAAATTGTATATGTAATTAGATCGTAACGAGTTTTGTACATTGTCAAACGTTTTTTGGTTTAGTCGTTGGTTTAGTTTATTAAATTCTTTGGAGAATTTACTCAATCTCAAATAAATAAAACAATTAAATTTCTTTTAATAACAATTTATTTTATTTTGATAGTTTTTTTATTTATAAACAAATTTCATTTGTGTTGGTTTGTTCAAACGAATGACCGTAGTTATCCTATGTCAGATCTCTACAATTATTTATAACGTTTGAGCAAACCTGAGAAGTCATTTCTCAATTTAACATTTGTATTATGTTGAAAAACATTTTTATTTTTATTTTGACGTTCTATTTGATTTTATTTTTGTTTGTTTAATAAAGTTTTTGTGTTTTCAATTTCACATATGTGTTTAATTGATGTTAATACAAGCATCCAGCGTTCTATTCTTTTAAATTCAGAGTTTAGCAGCAGTTGTCCAGTTTGCAGGAGCTTTAGTGCTTACGATATAAGTTTTTCCTTCTTTACAGGCATAAAAGTAAATAAGAGTCTCGCAATTCAAATAATTTATGCTTTACTGAGCAAACCTGAGCTAGCTGAGAGGAATAAAGAATATCTGTGGTGTTTTCTTAATTTAATCCACCGTATATAATTTATGTTTATATTTGGAACGCTGGATATTGTATTTTATGTTATTTTTCAAATAGATTCACCGCATTATGTTTCCATGGATAACTAGACTAATCATTTGAATGCACATTAATAAATAAGTTTAAGTCTTATGAATGTCATACGATTCGTAAAACACCTAGTTTTTTTACTGACGTAACGAAGACCGTAACGTAACGAGACCAAAAATAAAATGTTTTGGGTAATTCATGGCACACTAGATGCCGAAATAAAATTGCTAATTACAATAACTCCACCTCTCAAAGGTGGAGATTGGAGCATTGTTGAACCCAGAACTTAATCCTAAATTGAGATGACTCAAGATATACAGGGTGTCCTATTTAATAATCGAAAGTTGAGGTAACTTCCGGTGAGACCGGAAATGACGGTTTCGTTATATGCTTGCTACTGCTTTCCAGATTTGTTGCTTTTATCGGAAAAAGCAAAGATTTGGCCAGGTGGACTACTTTCAAAAAGAAACCTGATACATGTTTAATGTCTAATATCTCGTATTAAATACACTCTTGTCTTTGGACACTCATTTCCTCAGTACAAACTAAGCCTTATTTAGAATTTTAGATATTTCATTTTTTAACGTTTCATATCTCTACATTATCTGAACCTGACAAAAAATAATCCATAGAAAAATTCTTCAGATCTCAGGGATATCTTGGGTACCTTATGTGACTTTATCTAATTTGTAGATATTCAATGCTCTGTTTGTTGAATCTCGCCACAAAGTATTTTAAAAGTTCCTTTGTCCTTCATTTAACCAAGTTTGTCGATATATTTTTGCTATACCTAAAAACTATAACAACGGATGTGGACGACATAGTAATAAAATATGGCAAATAAATCATCCTGCAACGATCCAAACCAATTTCGTCCTTTGCATTATAGATTTTCCTACTTCCAATTTATATTGGTCCCCTAGATCAAGATTCCACAAAATTGATGATCCCACCAATATAATATCCATCTTCCCCTGGAGTAGTAAACTCTTCATCAGCTACCACCATAGCTTTAGGAATGTTAAGCAAGTGAGGATTTACTGTAAAGAATGATATCCTATATGGAATTTTACCAACGATCAAAAATGAGGCATCAAAAATCCAGTCACTACATAGTGGCGTACTTTTCCCTGTTACAAGTTTATCAATATGCACTTTGTCTTTCCTAATTCCAACTACCATCATGTCAATTCCCTTTCCAAGAAGCCACAATTACAGCGGAAACCTAAACGCTGCAGAGGTATATCAATGGTATTATAACTGGACTGACGTCGTTTCAAGAGGGTTAAATTCAAATGAATTAAGATCTTGTAAGTGATGGTGAGGTGGGCCGTTCGTCATCGAATTTATAGATTTGGCCAAATTTTGAATATACAGTTGATATAGAAATACCGGGAAAAACACAGCAACATATATTTTTTCTGTTCGCAAAAAAAATCTTACAGGTTGCAACGGGTAATCGGATTCTATTTTCATCTAGATGATGCGACTTTAAAATTGGACTTTACTGCTACGTTATTACTTATATCGTATCCATACCAGAATTTCTCAATTGTTTACATAGCACTCTATACAGCTGGATGGTATAGCTGGGTATTATCAAACTAGGTTGTAATACCCGCTATGCGGATATAAAGTTTTGTTGCTGATGTCCCCACCCCTACCATCAGCGTGGTCATGCCACCCGCCCTCCAGCCAGTTGCATGACCGCCATGTAAAAAGTTATATTGGAATTTACTTGTTTGCAGGATTGCAATTTTAAAATTTTAAAAGAGCAATCATGAGTTGTATTATCAATATTTAGTAGGAAATGTTTTGATATATCAATTGGTTTAAATTCTAAATTTAATCCCTTAAAGTTAAAACTTTTTTCTAAAATTAGTTTAGTGTAAAATTTCCACAATCTAAACACAAATGTGTATAAAGTGTTGCATAAGCGAAATAGTCACGCCAATAAAGTAAGAAAGAATATAAGAGAATCAACGTATATAAATATTGATACTTTAATATAATTAATACCGGAAACTCCATACTTTACCATATGAAAATAGGTGACATTTATGAAGCGCCATCTTCACGGATGGGTGCGCAACTAACAAATGTTTTTTCGATGAGAAACCTGCATCTAATAAAAAAATAATATTATTTTTTTGTTTATTGTTTCCAGCCTTACTTTGTGGAACTCCATAATCATGAAATAAATAAAGATTAGTAAAAGTTTCACAGTTTTATTAAAATATAACCTGACAATATTGTTTCGACAGCTATGCTGTCATTATCAAAGGTAATATAATTATAAACAAACACGTCGCTAAGGTAGATACAAAAATAGGTAACTAGATAAAATAAAATTATTTTATCTAGTTACCTATTTTTGTATTATCACTTAAGATCTAACCTAGAAATAAAAATTATGCATCAACTCACCATTTTCTAAACGTTGCGAGTTTCGATAATATGACTGTTTCATAAAAAAAATTTTGTTTTTAAAAAACATTGTTATAAAAATCGCAAATAAAAAATAATTATATCACAAACACAGAATGTGACAGTTTTTAACACTTTTAAAATAAATGTACGCGAGCCAGCTTTAAAGGTATCTATTAGTTTTTTCATAGTCGATTGTAGGGATAAGGTTAATAAAAGGTTAGAGCGTTTGCCTGATGACGAATTACATGTTGCAACTTGGGTTTTGGTTAGGTACTGTCAAATGTCAAAATGCCGATTTATCTTTTAGCCAGCGTCATCCATGATTATAACCAACCGTTATAGGTTCACAAAATTACTTATAATGCATTTTTACTATAAAAATCTGCACGCGAAACTGCACGCTTTTCTTGTAACGATGAGTCATAATCTCGGGTAACGCCATCTAGACATTTTACAACTGCGAGTTAAGCTTAGATATTTATTGTGAGAATGTAACGAATTTTGTGAGAGCGAAAAAAGAATTAAAAGAACTTCAAATTTTTTTAAATTGCGAGACAAAATTAGCGTTCCATGAGCACTTTTCGAAACAAAAAATTTCTGCACGATCTACTCATTTTTGGGTGGTCAAAAGTTAACCTTTGAAGAATTACTTACTATATTACTCAGGCGGAATCGTGTCCCAATTTATATCCTTTAATCCCATTAATTGAAATCCTGGGCACTTAAATACCAATTTCTGTATTGACAGAGTTCTCTGTCGGCTTTGCCACAAGATGACTTTCGAGATGTTGAGTCAGGCCGACGCAAGAGGTATATACTGATGAGACAGATAGTACACTGCGTTTGGGACACGCGGTCAAGAAATTATTTGATAGAGTTGCAGTAAATGCTAAACTGGCAAGCAGTTAAGGTGAAGAACGTAGTTGAGGACGATAATTTGCTCACTCTGAAGTGGAATTAGGGCAGAGTAGTAGAGTTCTGTCTTGGAAATAATAGGCAAGTGTCGCGTCATTCCAATAAAAACATCAAGAGGTTAGTGAGTGAGTAAGTGAGGCGAGAGGAAGCTCGTACACTTAGAATTATCGGAATGAGACCTCATGGTTCATGTATAGGTTAAGTTGGGTTAAATCTATTTCGTATTCTTATTGCAGCTAAAACTTGCACCAATCAGGTACAACTTTCAAGCTTAAGGGGCAAGGGTTTCAGGTATTTTAGCATCATCTTAGACGGTCATTTTTGGTTGGAAAAAGTCGAAAACAAATTTTTGTCCCCTTATAATAACTTAAAATTCCATGTTCCTGGCTGATATGATTTACGATATATTTTGTTGTGAATGTTGAATGAATGAATGAATGTCCCATTACCAGATTTTAAAAACATATTGATAGGCGAAAAAATCAGTAAGTCAGATGGTAAGTCTGTTTTGTCGTCTTTTGGGGGTTTGGCGTCGTACATAGTAAAGCGTAAATTTAGCAAAAGTTTTAGTTCAGTCAAATTAGAAAAAATAGTGGAAAGTTGAGGTAAAGCGGTGGGTTTTTGCATAGGGCTTCCTTGTGGGTTTTTAAATAACCCCCTAAAAGTCAACATCTGTAGGTCGCCTGTGGGTCGAGCTCGAAGAGTTAATGAGAATAAATCACGCCTCCTAACGGCTTATGTTTTTTTCTCGAAAACTATTAGCTAAGCATTTTATGGTAAACAACAAAATTTTGTTGTCAATTTCCATGGCACTCTATAGACAAAATAGAATTTAAATAGAACTTTTTAACCAAAATTTAATTTTATGATTTTCAGGTGCCAGAACAAATTTCCGTAACGACTTTTGCGCTTTTTGTTTATGTTTTTCAATTGTTTGTATTTATCCTTGTTTTTAGTAGGCTGGTGGTTTATAATAAATGGGGTATCTAATTACACACAAACATCTTTTACGGTGTTATATGCCTGATAAAAAATTGAAATTAATTAAATTACAAAAAACAAAGATAAGTAGGGAAGGTGTCAAGCTGTAAAGTAAAGCACACTGTATATATTGTCTTTTCTCAAAAATATTAGGTATCATTCAATATCAGAACTTACTCATTTTAGTTTCTAGTCAATGACACCTGCAAGCACATTTTTTAGGTACAATTTAATAATTTAAAAAATATCAATGTCTTTAAAATAGCACCGTTATAATTTCAGTTCCTCCCTCCAGGTTCAGCCTAGAGTGTTGTATGTACAGTGATGGATTTTAACTGAATAAATTATTAGGTTAGTGTTATAAAACAACCACAATTTTTTAGATCTAATCTGTATATATTTAATACGTTCGATCGCTTGAAAAGCCTCGGGATAAACACACCGTATAATTAAGGAATAGAAATTATAGATTGTACTTGCGAATCTTCCATAAATGAGACCGTAATTACTTCCTCAATCGTATAATACATGTTGTATAAAAACCGCTATACATATTTGAAGTACCTGCTGTCCATATTGAATAACAATGAATCCCACCCATTTGAGGTTTTGAAATTCATTAGAGATTATTTGTGAGAAAAAAAGTTCAAATTCAAACAGTAATATAGAACGGATTTTAAATGAACGTAAAAGAAGAAAATAATACTGCAAAAATAATCTAAAGTAAAGTACCATTAACTATACAGGAAAACTTGCATTGAGAAGGAGGCTGCGAGGGTTGCATCATATACAATAAGGAAGGAGGAAAATCAAAAAATATACTATACTTATATAAGGACGACATTAGAGAGCTAATACAAAATTACAGTTTGAGCATAGGCCAGAGAACTTGCGTCTGAACAAACATGAATCAATTGTATGCCAAAACCAAAAGTATCGGATTTACTTTTTTTTGTTGGCAATAAAACACTTTAATTATGTAAGCAGTCACACTTAAGTAGTAATTTTATGTCAAACATAAAAAGAAGATTTAACCTTTGTTTAGAAGAAAAGATTTTGAGCATTTGCCCATATGTTAAATAAAATAGTTTTTTTTCAAATAACGTTATTGTTTTGTGTATAAGAACTAAAATTCTTATAAACTACAAAAAGGATCGTTAATGTCCACATCAACTGACATGACACATTTGAACTACTTTCTTCAAGAAGAACTGATAGCTGCTTTGGTTGTTTTGTTTCTCAATTAAAGAGAGCCCTGGTCTGCCCCAAAATAGTATGTGGTATCAGCAAGATGGAGCTCCGCCACATTTGGCACTTAATGGCAAGCGAGATCTGTAGATGTGTTCCCGTTGGACTATTTCTAATTGGGTTACCTAAAAAGTAAAGTCTATAGGGATAGGCCAAATAATTTGGAAAATCTGGAAAAACGTATACGATAGCAAATTACACGAAATCTTATGGAAAACGTTCAATAAGGATTTAGTCACCGCCTTGAACACTGCAAGCAGTAAACGGTCAAATATCTGAACATTCATTGTAGTAGTTTTATTTTAATCAGTTTTATTTAAATTTAGAATAAGCAATACATCGTTTTTTTTGTTTGTAAATAATAATAAATTATTTACAATGAAAAATTACCACTAACCTTTGCAAACGCAAAAACTTCCAGAAAAAATTAATATCTCCTAAGTGGAAGCGCCGAACTGGAAAATTCAAACGTCGTTGTATACAGTGATTTAGCGAATAATAAACGGCGAGAATATTTGAGGGTTGCTTTTTGTAAAAAAATGTTGATAACTGTACCCATTAAACAAGGATAATGTCAATGACTTGTTAATGACGTTAAAAGATGAGCAAAGATTTAAATTAAGTTACGAAATTGTGATTTTTTTCGGAAATTTCAATCTGTTACATACTTTATCAACACACTGTCTACTGAAATCCTTTATAGACTTGGCCCCTGACAGCCCCACCCCAAAAACCACCTATATAAAAGGATTTAGAATGCAATGGGTGACTATGCTGTAGATATGGATGGTAGATATTGCTGTCAGTATGTTTGCCTCAAGAAAATCACATTCATTTAACCTGTCAGTCATATAGTTTTTTATTTTATCTTATCTACATTTGAAAATTTATTTGTAATACAAATTATTAACCCCGGGAAAAATAACCTAGGCACGAGACAATGTCGATACAATCAATTCATTAAAAATCTTAGAATTGAGAGCCCCCCCCCGTAAATGCCGGCTTTACATGCATTTGCATAGCCTTACTAGAAATTCCTAGAGAGTTTTTTTGAGTTTTCTTTGCGTTTCAAGGTATTGTAGAAATAATTAACTCGCGTTTATGGTGCATGTCATTTTTATTGTGTGTAAGAACCTGGAATCGATACCAGGTAGATATATGATGTGATTATAGAAAAGTCTAAAATGATAAACACGTCGAGAAATTTTTATGACTACTCAATACACGAGAACTAATAAAAGTTGCTGGCGCAATACCAGGTACTTTTCTAGTATGTAGTGGGTTTTAGGGACGAATATTTATTAAATTAATGTATTAATGTATTTAAAACTGTCCGTCAACAATCAACTAGCTTCCGCAAAACGAATATATTTTGCAAAACTCAAAAAGTTATAAAAGCCTCCGCATGACTAACATTCTAAGTTTAAATCAAACCAGATTAATTTATATTAAAACGAAGTTTATTTCTCCGAAAAACAACAACGGAAGAGAGAGAATTGAAAAATTCCTTCTGGTGACAATATAACATATCGTTTTTTCCAGTAATGACCTTTACATAAATACATATGTGCCTACCTACACTTAAATGTTATTATTGCAATTCTCAATAATAATTATATTACTCATAATTTTATATATCGTGAATTAAAGAAAGAAAAAAGAAAACATTTAATAATAACCATTATTGTGGCACACACAGCAGAGTGATACTTGTATGAATGCATCCTGCTGACTTTTTCTTAATAAGTAACCGAGTGATTATTATTAAATAAATTGCTCACTGTGGCCGTTGTGTACAAGTTATACACTTACGTTTATATTGTCTAGGTCATACATATAAACAATCGTTTTGATGCTTACATTATTTATAAATAAAATTCTTTATCCATTAAATGGCAAATTTATATCCTCATCATTGTGTGTGCTAGACATCATCCTTAACAGGATTCTGTGTATTAAAACATTTAGAAGATATATGATGCGATAGTGTGGGTAAATAACAGTCATGTTTAGGACCATAAAGTATCCTTGAGAAAAAGCTTTCGGATTCTTTAATGTTTTATTTTTAATAAATTTTCAAAGAAGTATAAAATGTAATTAGTTTCACGTTTAATAATATTTCTTGGGAAATAAATAAAAAAAATGAAAGTACAAACTTGTAGTGGAGTGGGATTTGTTTACAAACATAACTAAAGAAGGCATCGTGTTATTAGTTGTCAAAGTTTTAAAACGTAATAACATGTTAAATTCATTTTTTTAGATTCGTTAATTTTTTAAGATTCGAAGTTGTTTTTTTCTTAGTTTTAGATGCGTTAAAAATCAACATCTGGAGAATGCTGAGAATTTGCTAAAGAAATGCAGTTTGGTTTGATTATCCTTAAGAAGAGACTTACCAGAGTTTTGTTGATTGATATTTAAATTCGGATAACTAAATAGTATAATAACTATTTCAATGGCAGAACAATGTCAGAGCAAGCAATCCGAAGGATATCTGGTTCTATTTTGCGGATGGTACGCTAAGGTTAGTTCTGACGTTCGTGGTACTGCTTACTAGGTTAATGGTACCGATGGAATTATTTATATCGCAGTTGTAATGGAAATTATTATATTATGTTACAAATATGTCGATTTATCAATATAGTGATAATAATAGCATAATAATAATTGCTTACAACCCATAACCTGCAAACCAGGCCCCAGAAGCTATATCATATAACGGTCTACTCATGTAACAATTAAATGTAATCGATATATCGATAAAGTATGTACCATATCGGTACATACGGTATAACTGACATACACTAATATTCCACACACCGATATAAAGATAAACTAATATACCGAAATAGGAATATGCAGATGCTCCGAAATACTATTTATTGTTATATAATGTATACTGATACGATATAAAACGCCCATATTCCATACAACAATGTACAAATATTTCAATATGCCGATAAACCAATATATAGCGATACTGAACATTATAACGAAATTTTTCTGTCCACGTTCAAGATTGTTATTCCTATTCATTAATACTGCGTTAAGTTTGTAAAATCATAGTTAATATCAATAGTAATAATTATTATTGTTGTTAAAATTTCACTAATAAAATACTCAAACTTTATCGTTGTGTAACACGCAGTAACTTCACAAACGGCCATTCAACAATTCACAGCAAATGAGCAAAACCTCAAAGTTAATTGTAACTCACAGCTGTCATGTAAGATTGGTTGCATAATTGTCAAGGGTGGGCATACTTAAAACTTTAAATGAAATTTTCTCGATAACTTGCAGGAAGTGACCACATGTTGATTAGGAAAATATGTTCTAAATAATTACAGCTACTCCCCATTACAAGGTTTCTAGTTATATTAGTTACACCCTGTATATATACCGATATACTGTAATATACCGATATACTATAACTGCGATATTGATATACTTGTACACTAGGGTGGTCCAACAAAAAAGGAAAGTCGGAAATCTTATGCTCTCACCCCCTAGCATTATTGTATATCGAAAAAAAAAGTACCCCTATTTTTTTATTTTGAAATCGGACAATGTTTAGGGGTGCCTCAAAGCCCTTAAAGTTTCCCATGTATTTTATATGGGAAAAAGCCCGTTTTCGTAGATTTGGTATCCCTCCCTAGGCATATTGATAGAGGCACCCGTAAACATCGACCGATTTTCAAAATAAAAAAATAGGGGTACCTTTTTTTTCGATATACAATAATTCTAGGGGGTGAGAGCATAAGATTTCCGACTTTGCTTTTTTGTTGGACCACCCTATTGTACACCGATCTACCGACATACCAATATATATTTCCAATTTACTGATATTCTATATACCCGTTTATCGATGAAAGCTGTCGACATAACGATACGCTGATATATCGGTATATCTATTGCAATGTACCGACATAGCGATGTATGGATATATCGATATTATCAATTATTATCAGCGTATATCTGAAATGAGGACATACCAATATACCGGTACTCGGGTACGGTGACATTGTATATATATATCAAGACAGCTTTATACCTCTATACCTTTATATCGATCTATCGGTTAATTATTAATATTAGGGTAATCTAAAAATAGATTAATGTAATAAAGATTAATGTTTAGAGCTCGCTACCAGCAATTTTTTAAAATAGCCTACAAAAACAAAAAATATCACCTATGTTTACATATTTATAAATTGTTTATATCTTTGGTAATGTTAATTACACAGGAGTTTAATGAAATTTGGCATGAAATTGAAAATTGATATA
The DNA here is from genome assembly GCA_929113105.1 of Agrypnus murinus. NCBI lineage: Eukaryota > Metazoa > Arthropoda > Insecta > Coleoptera > Elateridae > Agrypnus > Agrypnus murinus. Next base: position 131,505,915 of record OV816030.1, on the reverse strand, counting down.
ATACAGAACACTCAAATACCAATTAATTATACCATGTTAATATATAATATAATTATTAATTTTAAAAGTTTAATTAATTAATAGTTGTAGTTAAAGATATTATTTGCCATTAAAATAAAACGTATTTTGGTAAAATGTTTTCGCATTTCTTTATTACTCGTTATTAAGCAATAGTCTTGTAGAAAGCTAGAAATTGTAAAGCCGGCGCCATAAAGAAACAACCGTCATGAAATCATGTAGCGGGCAATGCAAGTATAAAAACGAAGTGAGAGTAAATAGTGCGCCTTTTTTATTTTACTGGAAACTTCCTCATATCGCTCATTCCTACATGCATGCCATAATGGTTACAACTCCAGTGTCGACGAACTGTATATATTTATATGTATTAATTTCAAAATTAAAAATATTATAAAGATTGAAACCTAACCTAATTTAACAGTTTTAATAAAGATTTAACTGATATAAAAGAAAGAATTAGAACAAAAGGAAAGATAAAATGAAGGGCGGATATATAGAGAATCATATTCAATGTTGTAAAATGTTTATATTTTATTGTAATAACAAGCAATATTTTTAGGTGTACACTTATTTTATTTTATGGTATATCGTATACTATCCTTTATTTCTAATGGTTCTCCATTGATCCTTTTAAATACTAGCAGGAGATTAGTTAATGATACTTTGTAATAAAGCCCATTTTATTTGCCGATTATCAAAAAAATGCAATAGCAATTAATCTGCCAGACAGTAACTTTCTCGATAAATTTGTAAATTAAGAGTTCAATTCATTGTATAACTGTATTAATTGTCCACATGCTGGACTCGAGAGTATTACATGTCTCGCAAATAATGTTTGATATCGATTTAGTATATAGTTATTCTAAACCCAGTGGCGCTCAACAAACATTTTAGTTTCATTATAATTTCTGTGGAAGTCGAACTGATAAACATCGATAGAGAAATATCTATTTTCAATTTTAAAACTAATTTCATTCAATAATGCACAATTCATTTCGAAAATGAATAAACTGATAACTGTGCATGAATTTTCTGGTAAGGTATAGCTGCGTCAAAAAAATCATTTTTCTACAAAAACGGTCTAAAATCAGTATAAACGAGAGTTTACATTCCGCCAGTCAGGTTACAAGGGAAATAACGTGAACACCGTCACCACATTGATTGTGATTGTAAAATTAATTCATTCCATTTTTTTATTTAAGTGATTGACTTATTACGAATTAATTCTATTTGTTGCAGGTGAGTTACTCTTCTATCTGTCACACTGGTTCTTGATAATTAAAATGGTAAGTTAGTAAAAGAAATTGTATGCATTAAATTGTTGCATTAATTCTTCTAGACCAGATCTGGGATAGGAGGGCTATGAACTTCAGCTTCCCAAAATGATTTTCCTATTTGTCAAAGCAGGCTTAGAGTTGAACTAAAACCTTTTTAATGATGTGTATATAATTTTTTATTTTTTTTCGTTTTTGTTTCGATTTTATTTGAAACTAAATTTAACTATAAAAATGTTATAGTTACTCGAGCATTCAGGTTAGTCTCAACATCATTGCTGAACTCAGTGTAAAAAGTTTTTAATTATACATTTTGTAGTCTAAATTCTGTATATTGGTACCTATATTCAGTTCAGAATTTGAATTTTGGATGTCAAGCTGAATTTTATTTTCTATATTTTAAATTGAAATATTAGAAATATAAATTCTAAATTATAAATTAAGTTCTATAATATTAATTTAAAATTCTGAATTCTAATCGTATACTTTAACTTCCTTTACATGGAATTCTATATTTATAAGTTTTAACTAGATTTTATAAGAAATTATGATACTAATTTCGTATTATCATATCAAATTTCTATTATTTATATTACACGAAATTTTTATTCACATTCTAAAACCGTATTTACAACTTCTAAATTTTAAAATTATGGTCTTACATTATAAGTTGTAAATTATATACATATTATAATTTCCAAATATAAATCTTACAAATTTATTAGTTTTTTGATAAAAATGTTTAACGCCGACTGGAATCAGGGAACCAACATTGCCGCTTATGAGCCACAAGTTATATTTTAAAAAATATAATTATATCTTCACAATAAACCGTTTAAAAACGTTTTGTAAAATAAAACAAAGTTTTCACGCTTCATGTTTTACATTATTTAATTGTAAAGTTAACATGGATGTAATATTTATATAATCTTATCCTAAATTGTAAATATTCTTTTTAAGATGTACATTCAATATTTATAAAAATGAAGATCTAAATGTAAATTGTTTCCTCAAAACGAAACATTTAGTGAATATTTGTACTCTTGTTAAATTTTATGTTAAGTTTTATTTGTATATGAAATATCAAATATACACTTTTAAATATTAATTTTCTAATATCATAGAAACATTTAATACATTTGCCCAAATATGCATTAAATATGTATGATATATAAACAATCGAACTTAAATTCTTCGATTTAAAATAAAGATTTAACAAATATTTTTTATATTAAAAACACCATTAAATATTTAAAATACATTTAACAAATATTTATTAAATGCAGTATGCTACTGGGGTAAATTTAATCTAGGGATAGTTATTAAGAATTGCAGTAAATTTAAAATTTTTAGTTTTGATATCAACGTACACAAGTAACTAATATAAGCCAAATGTGCGTAGTGTAATTCTAAATTTATTTAAACAGTCATTTTTAGCCCAGGGTCGGCAATCTCATGATTTTGCGAATAAACTAAAACATGCCAAACGACCCGATTTCAGAATACACAATAAAACCTCATGGTATTTACTTCCGTTCCAATCTCTACACTTAATTCTACTTGAACTTTTTATAATTTTTGACATTAATGGTAATGAATATCGCATATTTTTCATGAGACTAAAGATCACGCTGCAATAAAACAACAACTAATTTTTCATATTCTTATTTTATTGTTGTTATAAAGTGTAAACCCATCAAATGTTACTATAACCTTTTTACATTTTTAAACTTTAATAAAATTTTCTTAATAAAAAATACAAACAATAAAATTACTGTTCATCCGATATTTTTATAAAGCCGACGCGACCGACGGACGTTATTGTAATTCATTAGCAGAAGTGCAAACATATGTTACAGGTCTACATTTACATAGGCTATTTGCATAGCTAATTACAGCTATTGTCTGGATATTAGTGTCGCTGAAGAGATCACACCGACAGAAAACACCTGGAAAGTGTTTTTAGCGAGAGCGTAGGTTCTTTGTTTGTTTCCTAAAAAATTATCCGACTTGTGGGTGACTTCTGTGTTCGTGAGTTTTACCATAAAACATCGTACCGTGGGTTTTGGATTTTTTTATTGTACCATGATATAAATTATTTATTATTTAGCATGTTATTGATTTAGTAATACATTAAAATAATAATTATGTCAATGCTAATAATTCCGGGTATGATTGGCAAGAGAAGTATTAATAAAAACAAATTATAAGACAAAAGAAATTCCCCTGTTAAAAATTAATAATTATTATTATTCTGATTACTTCCACGCTCAATTCTTTTATACAGTGCTGTGACAGTAGACATGAAATTAACAGTGGAGATCATACTTGTTTTGACTTTTTTATTCATATTCCCTATGAGAAGATTTAAAATATAACTTTTTTCTACTGCTGTAATCATAGACGTAACTAGGCCTAAATTTCTGGGGGGGGGGGGGGGCTAAAGAAAATCTGTGCATCTACATACCGTATGTTTCATTAGGAAATCGAATAAAGGGAATAACCCACATAGATTTTAAGAAATCATCTGTAAAATCACTCCAAGTATTTAAAATTACTATTTCTTTTTTTATCATTATCATTATGAGTTTAAAGAGTACTAATATCCTGAAAATTGTGAAAAAAATTAGATTTAGACCTTTTTAAAAATATATTCTTTAAATGAATACAACCTTTAACAACTTTTAAAATAAATGTGGCACGCGCGCTAATGTTTCTTCGCAGCTCAGTTATTTGAAGAGGGGCGATAATAAGCCAAAGTCGCTGCCGCTCTAGGATTGATTCTAGCTGGCAGGTAACTTTATTAATATTTTTTTTCAAAATACAAATTTTAAACAATGTTTCTTTCCGAAAATATTTTCCACATAATCTTAAAATTGCAATATTCTATCCACAATATTTTACACGACTAAAAATCAGAATGAAAATGAAGTAAAAGATTAAGTAAAAATGATGATCATGTTGCATTAACGACCTGACTAGGTTGTTAAGTACTTAATTACAAGATTAGTGTAAACTTAATTACATAATTATAGTCAGTCCGCAAACCATGCGAAGTAACAAATTAAACTGACAGCCAGGTAAGCGGATTACTACAAGGACTTTCTATTGTCAGTGTAAAGTTATAAAGTTATAATTTATTTTGTTTAATTAATGTTTTACATTAAATTATATTTTGAATGAAAATCTATTTAGAAAAATTATCGCTTTGGCGGGTAATCAAACCCTATACCGTCTGCTTGCTAAGCCGGACCTCATACCGTTCATCTATCTAAGTGTCTTAACATAATTTAGTTGTTATTATTATATAAAGTTTTTATGAAATATTTACTGAATTAACGTAAAATTGATTATTTTTTTCATTATAATACAATCGTTAATATAATATTATTCACTATTATTGCTAAATTCCTATAAAAACAATGAAAGCTTTTATACTTTGCTACATAATTCACAAGTGCAAGCGCGATGGGTACACTTAAAGCTACCTTTCTTGTCATCACAATTCCTGCATTGCCAGAATATGTTTACATTCCGCAGCAAAGGGGTTAATAACCTTGACAATTGAATTGTGATTGTTTATAAAAAATTACTTTTTGAAAATGAGTCATACGTATGATTGTTTAACTGTAAGTACTAAATAGTAGATTGACTGAAATTATACACATTGTAAACGTATTATTACTATTGTTTTTAAAAATTTAATATTTACTTTTGTCCTTTGTGAATCCGATGATGGAAAAATGGAGTGTACACTTGTACACCTCCAAACACCGTGGCAGCTGCTCACATTACATCTCCTAATTTATCGCCAGAGATTTCACGTAAGAAATATGAATGCGAGTATAAATTCTAGGTTAAATATTTTTGGTGGTTTATTACGTTTTTGTGGTCGTAGATAAAGTATAGTGTGTAACGCGTACAAAAACGCCAATTTCACACTTTTGTAATTGCGGCATTCGAGTTTGTCTTATGCCGCAACTTCTTCACACTCGTGTGAAAATGGCACTTTTCTGCACTTGTAACACCATATACTGTTATAATCGATGCACCAGAATCCAGAGCACAATATTAAAAAAAAATTGAAATTAACGTGTTGTATTTGCATTTTCGATTGTAATATGATAAAAAATATAATCTAATAATTTTAAAATTTATAATCTAAAATATCGAAATTATAATTCAGACCGAGATATTTGGATTTGAGAAATTGCGGGAATTTAATTAAGTAACTAATTAAAATTGTAGAATTTTTGAACTTGGATGTAACAGCTTTAAGAAAGTGTTTATCGTTGAATTTTATTGTTAAACTGTTAAACAACAGTTTCAAAATTTAAAAATTAGGATCATACCTTGCAGCGATTCAACACACTTAAAATGGCAATCCAAGAGACATAAAAAAGATTAAAACAATCAAAATATCTCATAAACCATTAATAATTAATTACATATTACAAACAAGCCAAAGCAGCACCACCTACTCTTATTAGTTAGAAACAGAAAAGTGCACTGTAAACTTTCTCCTGGCTGTCATAATTTTTCGTTTAAAAGTAATTACACCCATGTAACTTAAGTAACATTAATGAACCTTTACCATTTAAGGGTGAAAAATTTATAATTCCATTTGCGTTAGTTAACATGGTGTTATTCAAATAGAAAACGCTATACATCTACATACTACATAACGTGTTAGTTTCATCTCGAATAGTTCAGTATTAAAATTACCAAGGAGAATGAGAATAAGAAAAAAAGGTTTTACTGTTTTGATGCATTCAATATCCTTATTATTATTCAAATTTCTCTTGGATAATTCGGTACGCAGCGAGTGGTATCCTTTTTAATGTTAATCTTCTGTTCTGTTTTTTTGCATCTTGTATATCAAGACCTTATTTGAACTTCTTAGCAGAACGGGTATTATGACGTGAAAAATGATTTCGCTGGGTTTGCCAGAGACTAGTCAGGAAGAAATTATTACAAAGATACTGTTACTATAAACTGATAATCATTTTCTTCTTGACCGCTGTCGCTTTTTATATCTGGAATGACATCATAGCGAGTTCAAATTAATTTCATAAATACAGTTATGATTATCAAATGCTTCTCTTTTATGAACCCGTGAAATAAGTTTCAAAATATGAACTCATAATTTATATAATAATAGTGATTTATAAATATTGGTTATAGAAAAATTTAAATACATAGAATTTTATCCACAGATTGCATTTCATTTATACTTAAAATGAAAGCAATGTATTTCTGATACTTAATATAACTAATTATCGATTATTTTTAATCTAAATCTGAATTAATCTGTGAGGTGGCTATTTTATTTAAGATGCCTTAGATTTTAAATTTAAAATTTAGATTTAAATAAAAATTGAGATGTATAGACTCAAAACACTGTAATAACTTTTAAATGTAAAATGTGTTTAAATGTAAAATGTAAGTTTCTTACATTTGAAATTAAATTGAAAACTTATATTAGAAATACAAAATTCAATAATTCTAAAAAAACTAAATACCAGAAAAAAAAAGTTTTATAATTTGTAAATTAATTTACGTTTTCCTTCAAAGCTAACATTCAGAGACTATGATGAATTACATTATAACGACAATGATAAATTATAGTTATGTTAGAATAAAATATAAAATTTGATATTAAAAGAACAAACTAAATTTGACAACATCCTTATTTGAAGTTTTTATTATTAAATCTTTATTTTAAATTTGAATATCTGAAATAAGATTCTGCATTTTATTAAAAAAATAAACGAAATAAAAGTGATCTAACCACAACGTTATAGAAGATTAATAAGGTAATATTTATAAAATTTGAAATTTAAAATATTTTGGGTAGTTTCATTGTTTATATTTTACATGGTTTCAAATTTTCCATAAATTTTTATATTTTATTACATTATTGAATGTAACACTTAATTTAATATAAATTACTTAATAGTTTTTAATTTCATTAAAAGGTATTTTAAATTAGTATATAACAGAAATAAGTAATTCCACGAGCAATTATAATGTGATTCCAAATTAAATATAATTATTGCTAATATTTATTTATTGCTTTTGCTTTGCTAATATTTATTTATATGTCAATAACAAAATATTTTTCAGATCTCAAAAATATTTTGTTATTGACATCTAAACGTATTGATATTAAGTTCCACCATACTGTTAATGTACCCTGACGAAGACCCAAAATGGGTCGAAATATAGGTTTTAAATAAACTAATACCGATTTTAATTGAATACCAAAAGTTAAAACTATAAATATAATTATGTTCAAAATTTTATCAATAGTTGGAAACTATAGAATTAACCAATTCCGTACAACTGATATCATTTCAAATGATTCTCGTAATAAATAAATCCAAAGGTAATACTTTATATATTTAATTCTAGAAGAACTAATAACAACTAATAAGACCCGAAGCCGGTGGCTGAAAGCGGGCAGCCATTGGGGAGTAGCGCCCCCACGGGTACCAGCTCAGTACACCTCGTTCCAACACACATACCTGCCCGTAAACACAACCATATATACAGTTTTTTCTAAATTATATCCAAACACACCTACACTAAATACACGTACACTGCATACGGGCAGGTCACCAACACGCACACTCATTCCTTGTTTGACAGCGTGGGGAGCTAGTAGCAGTCTGGGATCCTTGGGCTCGCCTGCTGGAGGGTACAGCGGATAAAACTGGGTTCCGGGGTGTGCACTCCCAGGCTGCAAGGTACTACAGGGGCCCGGGTCGATCTAGCCAACATGACCTGGCTGCCCTATCAACTTGCGAAAATCTCACTTATGCCGTAATGCCAGGTGGCGCCTGGACCAGGAACCTTGCGGTATAACGCGGGGGGCTCCGTCGAGGCCACCAGAGTCGGGTTCACAGGAATCCTTTGGCTGTTGCTGGTTCCTCAAGAGGTCAAACACAAAAAGGAATAAAAACCACGCACTTTATATATACACACACATCACAAATACACTTTTTTTATTAATTACAAACATGGAAGACAATACAGAAAACAACGTTTCAAAAGTGCCCCTTGAAGCAACGGATCTTCCCGGCTCCACTCCCTTTACCCAAATCCCATTCAATTCCCCAATCCCAACCCCTACCAGTTTAGATTTTCCCCCAATTAAAGATCCTGTTAGGCTTAGTGAGACGGTGGATTCTTCTCCCCGGTTCCTAGTTATGGAGAAAAAAGAAGGTGATTTTGCTACGACTAGTCCTTTTGTTATATCAAAGGTTATCTACGGACTTCTAGGTAGAACGAAGATAGTTAAGAGAATACAAGGCATGATATTGATAGAGACTGTATCTAACGCTCAATCGCAGAGATTGTTAGAAGTTTCCCGCTTTGGTGATTATGAGGTTAAAGTGTATCCTCATATGTCACTGAATACATCTAAAGGAGTAGTTTACTGTCGAGATTTCCTAAATTGCACGTTGGAAGAGATAAAAGAGGGTTTAAAACATGAAGGTGTTATAGAAGTTAAACGAATTAAAAGCAGGAAGAATGGAGAACTTGTCGATACTCCTAATCATATCGTTACGTTTAACACACCTAAGTTACCGAGAAGCATTGCCGCAGCCTTTTACCATTTAAATGTAAGACCCTATATACCCCCTCCTGAACGTTGTTATAGGTGTCAGTCGTTTGGTCATGTATCCTCTAGTTGTGATAAATCTGAATTATGTATCTGCGGTAATTCCTCACATAGAGGTGAACCTTGTACGCAACCCTTTAGCTGCCCTAACTGTAAAGAGAATCATTCTGCGACATCAAGGTCATGTCCGGTATTCAAGCAAGAGATGCGAATACAGGAAATTAGAACTGTTCATAGGGTATCATATACGGAAGCAAAACGTATGTCTAATTCCTTCACTGTCCCATCCCGATCCTATGTTCAAGTTACCACCCAATTAGAAGCAGATCCTTTACGTACACTAATTCCTGAAATTAGAGGTATTATTAAAAAAGAACTGGCAAAGCTAACTAATGCTCTCTTAGTAAGTAGAACTACTACCTCCGAAATCGCCAGCAGTGATGAAGAGAGAAATAATAGTCAAATATCTACTCCTAAAGTAAATTCAACTATAGTAACAGCTTCTACAAGTACAGTAATTGATGCTAAAACTGGTGTAAAAGATAAAAGGAAACTTTCACAACTAAGTAATAATACAGAACATGAACGAACTATCGAATCAAGCTTGGAGTCCATCGAACGGACGATATTAAATAAAGTAAAAAAGAAAAAACGAAGCTGGCCGAAAGGCAAACCCCGTAGAGGTACATCTTAAAATATTTATCTACAATGGATTATAATACATTTATCTTACAATGAAATTGTCGTGGATTTTTTAACAAATTAAGTTCAATTCAATTATTAGTTTCAAAATATAGCCCTGACTGCCTCTGCATACAAGAAACTAAATTTACTTGCAATCAGAACTACAAACTAAAGAACTATTTTCTACTACGAAAGGATGCTACAGATGGAGAACGTGCTCATGGAGGCGTTGCCATGCTCATAAAAGAAAATAATATACCTTACAGCAACTTGTTACTTAACACCGAACTACAAGCCATCGCAATGCGTATAACTTATCCAAAGCCTCTTACTATCCGTAATATATATTTCCCAAGCGCACCATGGAGTACTGAGGAGTTCGAAGATCTGGTCAGTCAGTTACCACATCCCTATGTAATTTGTGGGGATCTTAACTCGCACAGCTTCACGTGGGGGTCTTATAAAAACGATAGACAGGGTAGGGCTGTTGAGGACCTAGTTGACAGACTGGATATATGTCTTCTTAATAATGGTAATCCAACACACTTCGATGTATCGACTGGACGTTCAGTGCTATCGATTTAACTCTCTGCACTCCATCTTTATCGACAACTTTAGTTTTTTCTACGGACCCAGATCTACACTTCAGTGATCATTTTCCGATTATTATTAAAAAACCTAGTTCTGTCAACGGCAATTCTGAAACACGGCAATTCCACAAAAATGGATTTTAAACAGAACTGATTGGAATGCATATAAAGAATGCGTAGACACGTTGATGGCCTCATCTAATACAGAATTAACGATGCCCGACATCACTAATTTTATAGTAGAAGCAGCAACAGTACATGTCCCAAAAACAAAAACTATTCCACACAGACGAGTAGTCCCGTGGTGGAACGAGCAAATCCGGTCTCTTGTTGCTGAAAAGAAAAGAGCACTCAATCTTCTAAAAAGAAACACTACTATTGACAACTTAATAAACTTTAAAAGAGCTCGGGCAAAATTCCGGAAAACCATTCAAGCAGCGAAAAAGAAATCGTGGCAGGAATATGTATCTAGTATGTCCACTACTACTGATGTTGGTGAAGTGTGGAAACGAATACGAGCCCAGCTGGAAACCGTAGTTGCTTCAATATTACTTTAAATATGAATGATGAAATCATAAGTGATCAACAAGATGTTGCTAACCATCTAGCGCAGCATTTTGCACAGTTGTGCAATATAGAGGCAGCTCAAGTCAATAACGTGGATGATTTCATAGATTTCAATACACCGCAAGATCATGAATACGACCGTCTCTTTTGTATTGACGAACTAAACGAGGCACTTGTAAAAAGCAACAACACAGCACCAGGCAGTGATGGCGTCGTAAATGCATTTCTTCAGCATCTATCTGAAAACGCAAAAATGGGTTTGTTAAATATATATAATAACATATGGAAAACTGGTATTTGACCAGAATCGTGGAAAGAAGCCACTATAATTCCCATATTGACGCCAGGATAAATACCAACAAGCCCATCAAGCTTTCGACCAATCTCTCTTACGAGTTGCATCTGTAAATTAATGGAACGGATGGTTACCAATAGATTATCATGGCTGCTCGAATCTAGAAAATTGTTAAGCAAGTATCAATTCGGATTCCGTAGAGAACACTCTACGACAGATGCGTTAGTGTATATTGAAAATGCTGTCCAAGGAAGTTTTCTTGCAGGTCTTCACCTAACAGCTATTTTTATAGATTTGAAAAGTGCATTTGATACTGCCAGACACAGTACAATATTAGAACAACTAAATAAATGGGGAATAAAAGGATACTTACCTAAATTCGTAAATTTGTTCCTTGACAACAGAGTCATTAGAGTCAGAGTTGGCAATGTTTTATCTGAAAATTATAATATTAAAAACGGGACTCCACAAGGTTCCTCGCTAAGTGCCACTTTGTTTCTAATAGCGATACAAGGACTGTTAGAATCCATCGACAAAACTGTTCGATACTGTGCCTACGCAGATGATATCGTAATATTTACTTTTGGACAATCTTTCAATAATATTGAAGAAATTTTACAAAATGCACTCACCAAGCTATCCTCGGAGGCCACTAATAGAGGTCTTCAAATTTCAACTGAGAAAACGATCTCGCTACATTTCTGTCGCAAACGAAGTTTTGTTATTTAGGCCTAATATTTGACTCTAAACTTACCTGGATGCTAGTAAACTGAAAGCCCGTTGTAATAGTATCTTAAATATACTTAGATGCTTGTCAAACCTAAACTGGGGATCTGATCAACAGACACTGCTGATGCTGTACAAATCTTTGGTTCTATCTCGAATCGATTATGGTTGTGTGAAAATACTCCCGTTTGAGTATTTTAAACACAATATATAATATGAGAAAACTCTATATAATGGGGGCCTTTGTAACAAGCCCAGCAGACAGTTTATGCGTAGAATCTGGGTTAGAGCCTTTATGGCTACGCCGTCAAAGGTTACTATTAAACTATCGTGTCGCGGCATTATATCGCACGCATAACCATATTCGATCATCCTTAGTCAGCAGCGCTCTATTGGACCTCTATCAAGTACAAGATAACCGTACTAGACCGGCGACCGTTAGATCCATCGTCACTTCTAGGGCATGGGAAATCCCCGAAGCTGGTTTATATTTAAATGCCTACCCTAAACCTTCGCCATGGACCGTACCAGCAATAGATATTCGTTTCGATCTTCGGAAATATAATAAATCCAAAGCAGCTGGTAACGTCATTAAAATGGACTTTTTAAATATTCTCGATACATACGGTCAGTGCAACGTATTCTATACCGATGGGTCTAAAACAGAGTCAGGAGCGGGGTACGCCGTAGTCAACGGCAATAATATATCTACATGGTCACTTCCACCCACTGTAAGTGTTTTCACATGCGAAATATATGCTTTATTGCAAGCGTTAAGTATATGCCGAGAATTAACGTCCGATATTCATGTAATTTGCACAGATTCTTTGTCTTCTCTGTTAGCAATAAGTAACAAATTTAACAACGAAGCTATAGTACAAGACATACACACCTTACTATCAAAACTAATCAGTGAAGGCAAACAGATAGTGTGGATATGGATACCAAGTCACATTGGCATCTCTGGAAATGAGAAAGCAGATCAAGCAGCAAAATCTGCAGCAGCTCGGATTCAGAATGATGTAAATGTGATTTGCCCAAAAGACGCAAGAACATACATAAAGCAAAAATCAGAACTTCAGTGGCAAGCGGCGTGGAATACAAAGACTACCGCTCTAAAAGATATAAAACCGAGTGTCAAGTTACAACAATCTGAGATTACACTTACACGTATGGAACAAGCAATAATAAGTCGATTAAGAATAGCTCACACCCGATTAACTTCTACCTTTCTATTAACAGAGGGAAGTAGGCCTAATTGTCCTACGTGTATAACTCACTTACTGTCGAACACATCCTTATCGAATGTAATGAATACACCAACCAGAGAAGAACTTGTGGTTTATCTGATACTCTACCAGAAATTTTGAGCAATAATAAAGAAAGTATTTTAAAGTTACTAAAATATCTACGTTCTACAAACCTAATTTCTAAACTGTAAAACTTATTAGTCTGTGATAAAAACTATTATCTGTGATAAAAACTGTTATCTGTGATATTTTATATATTTGAATTATATTTATTTACTTACAAAACTTATATTAGCCAGTCTTATTTATTTTACCTATTTATATACTTTTTTTTTATAGTTTTATCAATGTTTTGTATGGTATCCTATTATATATTTTCGTTTGTGCTAATTGTGTCTATTGTTGTAGTAATGTGTTAGTTATATTTATTGTTCGTACCGATTTGTTACTTATTACTGGCCATTTATATCAGTGATATTGTATAGCAAAAGCGACAAATGACCCTGGCAGTCGAGTCGCTTATTTAAGAAAAAGAACAACTAATAAGAAGATTCAAGATTTGAGTTACAAAAGTATATCTGAATTTTAGAACTTCAGAGATGAGGTTGTTATACGTATAGTAGAAAATTATTTCTCGCATTGAGTGTTGGTTACATAAAGTTTATTGTTTGTATCTGTAATATGATGAATTTGATATAATATGAATATGTCCCATAAATATTAAAAGATTATTTAGCTGTCTGGAATCTGTATTAAAATAATAAAACAAAAAATCAATCTTGTCATGAAAAAACTATAAAGATATAAAAGATGAAAACTTTAACATTGATTGATCATGAAAAATCTAGAAGACAAAGTTATATCGATGTTTACATAAAACACAGTAAAGATTTAAGTCACCACCAATTCACCAAATACACTATTTTATTTGATTTTGTACCACCCAAAAAATACCACAAACAAGCAAACTTTTTGTTTAATGTTTAAACTTTAACACGCGTGATGCAAGACAACGCCGATTGCCGAAACTACTTTACAAAGCTAACGGACGATATTATTACGGATTTGAGATTTAGTCAAAAATATATAAATATTGTTTTATAATAAAACTTTAAAAACAGTTTGAAAAATAAAATCATAGTTTTCACAGGTTTGAACACTTCAACACATGTTTTACATTATTTGACATCGTAAGTGAAACATTGAGGACCTATGTAATATTTACATAATCTATATCTATATATCCTAAATTGAAACTATTTTAAAAATGTATGTTAAATATTTATAAAATCTGAAGATTTATATGGGAATGTGTGAAAAATTTGTTTAAAATAAAACGTTTAGCGAATACTTCTGCTAAATTTTATATTGTTTTATTTGTATATAAAATGTTTTATATTTAAAGTATTTTGCATATAATTAGAATTTTTTTAAATTTAATTACTATGAACTTCCATATTTTGCTAAACATTTTTAGTTTTAAAAAATGTTAGATTTTCGATATAAAAGTACACCGAGAAAAACGTTTAGTTGGACCAATTATATTTATTTAATTCAACTAAATATTTAGTTAAATCAAATAAAATTTAGTTTATTAAATGCTTTTAAAATTGTAATACTTTCTTTTTCTTCTCTTGATTTGTTCTTTGTCGCAACGAATACATCTAAAATAACCTTATATTATGTAGAAATATTTACTTTTTCCTTTAAGCTGAATATTACAGTGATGAAAAACCTTGCAATTACAATTCGAAAGTAATACGTATTTTCAATTTCTCTTATTTAAAGGGGTGAAAATTTTCTCAGTAAACTTAAAAATACACATATTTGAAATTTCAGATTAAGCTTGTAACAATACGTATAAAACAATGTAAACATTTGTAATAAAACATTTTCAACGAACAATTAACACCTTCCGGCAGATAATAAAAAAACGTGTTTTGCTATTACATGACGTATTTGTATCACAAATATGGAGAAACGTCCTTATAGACTCATGTCTTGTCAATTATAATTATCATTTTACAATTATTAATTACGTTTAAAATTTCCGATAAATAGTGTCAAATGTCAAAATCGTTGTTGTTTCAAGAGATTTATGTTATTATGTCGAATTCATTAAAGATAAAAAAACTGGCAGACATGCATTACAAATGTTCTTTTTTCTGACAGTTAAGTCACTTACAATAGAGACAATCATGGCTTTAATTACTTTAATTATTCATTCTTTTACTTAATGATGGGAATAAACTTTTTGCAAGTTTATCGATTTTCAATATGGATATTTTTTTGACAAGATGTTATATCGTTTCAATTAATATATCTCTTTTTTAAAGCTTTTGTTAAGAGTAAGGTGTCGACATAAACAAGGCTATATTAACTGAGACGTTCTCTCATAAAAAGATACATTACTTATTTAATGTAAACACACAGGCAGTATTGGTTAATCCAAAAAACGAATAATAATTAAGTGGCTATAATCTGATTGCCAAAAAATATACTAAAAATCTTTATACAGGGTGCCCATTATGTATGGAATATAGTATATATCTCGGTAAATATCGACTTTATAAAAAAAATTTGTTATATAAAAGTTGTTTAACATTTTATTTTCCATAATAAGATAGCATTCAATTGTTTTTATTTCAGAAAACAAATGAGGAATGAATAACACTTTAATTTTTTTAAATAGCAATATACCCTTTCATTAGGCTCATTTGATAGAGATTTTTTTTCTCTTTTCGATGACCTAAAATCTTAGTACCCTTATATCAGAAAATTTTTGAAAAAAACGTAAAAAATGTTTATTTAAAAATATATATTTATATAAGAGTTGACCAAACACAAATGTCTTCCGTGACATTGGATCCAAAATAAATATATTCTCATGGCAGAATCGATGATTATATTATATTCGATTGGTATTAAAAACTACATGATTTTTAAACAAAGTTTATTGCAGAATAAAAGGTAAGCTATAATATATATGAATAGTGCCTATACTTACATGGTTATTGTAAAGGCAGTGGATATTGGTAGCATTCGGATGGTAGCGTGGTAATTCGTTTGGTGGTGATATTGATGTTACTAATGACAATGGCATTGACATCAGTATCGCCATTCGTATTGCATTGGCGCTAATATCTATTGGTATTGACTTGGACATGAATATTGTAGTGATATTAAATTTGTATTGGCATTGGCAATAGCATTGCATCGGTATTAGCATTGGTGTTTTTATTGGCATTGGTATTGGTATTAATATTGTTATTGCATTAACATTAGTATGGAAATTGATAATGACATTGATATTGGTAGTAGCATATGATTGATATTGAACTGTCATCTTATCGACACTGATGTTGGCATTGGTAATGGTATTTATATAGTAGGTATTAGCACTGGAATTGTTATTGTATTGGAATTGGCATTGTGATTGACGCCACTAACATTTGCATTGGTATTAATGCAGGTTTTGGTATTGTTATTGGTGCAGATATTGGTATTGTTATTTTATTGTTATTTTTATTGGTATTAGCATTAGTATTGGAAGTGGCTTTATCACTGATGTTAAAATTAGCATTGGTATTGATTTTGATTGATATTGGTATTGCTACAGATATTTTAATGCCATTGTGCAGCACTAGTATTGATAATGTCATTGGTTTGGTATTTGTATTAGTATAGGAATTGGAATTGGTATTGGTAATAGCGTTGGCATTAAAATTGATATTGCCATTGACAGTAGTATTCGCATTACAGTCACTCCATCAGTGTCACATCCGTTACACACTTTTTAGTCCTTTACTCTAAAACTAAGCAAAATTAAAATTAACGAATTAAATTACTAATATATTCAATTTTTAATTTTAACGTTGATTAGTTGATATGGCGATGTGTGGCGAATATACACCAGCTTTGGAAAAATTGATAGCGAATATGATATGATAAATGACAGGTTGTTGCAAGTGCTTTTTGTATACTGTAACTGAATCCTGTAGTACATACGAGATAAATAATTGGTACGGTTGAATTATAAAGTAGGAAATATAACATTTTTAAAATTTTTGACATATTACACCGACTTGGACAGTGACAGTTTCCAATTGTATTATTACTACGGAAGATAATTCTATGGAGTAACTCCTATTTAAACAGAAAAAATTTATCTCGCAATAGTACCTAATTAAATCAACAGTTAAAAATGGTAAATGCGAATATAAGCTTACCTTTTAGTATTTGTTCTCACTCTTTTAACCATGCTATAAGTTTAAGAATGTCCCCGTAACTTCTATTGTCAAGATATCGTCGCTTTAGCCCGAACAAATATTTAAATATCAATGTGTCAAACTATATCTATCCATGTCGTCTGGATAGAAAGATATGTGAATTAATACGCTAAGGTCATTTTTGGCAGATCTCTTGATGTGTGTTGAAATACCACCCTCAAAGCGGATATCATCTAATGCTAATATTGACGTTTACTTGGTGTACAATGTTGGTGATTGTTGACATGTGTATAGCATTCACAGAGCATGGAAAACTGCCCAATAGTCAACAATCGCTAACATTGGACTTCCGCCAGGATAACGCTTTGGCACTGGTATTAATATTGGTATTAGCATTTGCACTAGCCTTGAACGAAGTACTGGTACCAGTATGGTATTGGCATTGTTATTGGAATCGCTATTACTATTGGCATTAAGATTGACAGTTGTATTAATATTAGCGTTGCCATTCCCACTGACGTTTGGTATTGGTATTGGCGTTCGGATTGACATTTGTATTGGTATCAGAATCGCCATGGAATTGGTAATAGAATTTGCAAAAAATTGGCATTAGTAGTGGTAGTGGTATTGCCATCAGCATTGGGGTTGATATTGGTATTGGTAGTGCCAATGCCATTGGTTTGATATTGGAATTGGTATCGATGTGATATGGCTATTGCTATTGTGGCAGTGAAATTGTATTTGATTTGGCATTCACATTGGAATAAGCATTAGGCTTCGCATTGTCATTGGTATTAGCACTAATGCTGATATTTCTATTGGCATTTTTATTGGTATTGGTAATAATGTTCGCATTGGGATCGATAGGGGTATTGATATTAGTATTGGCATCTGGTAATGGTGTTGGCGTTCGTATTGGCATTTGTATTGGTATTGCGTTAGTGGTATTTTGATTGGCATTGGTATTAGTACAGAAACTGCATTGTTATTGCATTATTGTATCAGATCTGCCATAGGCATTAGTTTAATAATATCATTGGTCTGGTATGGGTATGGACATTAGCATGGTATTGGTATCTGTATCGGTATCGATATCAGCAACGCTATCGATATCGTTATATATACTAGTGTTGAATTGGAATACCATACACAATGTTAAAATAATTTAATTCCACCCTTATTATCTATTTATCCTTATATGGTTTGAATATTCTGTTCGGGAAATGTTTTGACAAACCCTAACGAGACGGGTTAAGAAATTTCCTATATAGATCCATATATCCAAATTTCCTATATATCCAACTTTTCTATTTGGTTAGCTTTGATTGTTAGCTCTATTTTTCATTGTTTTGGTACAGCGACTAATTTGTTCTTAATCATTCTTAAAAGACCTAAATAATGATAAATTAACAGAATCTTGGTTTTTGTTATTTGTAACTACTAAATAAGAGCATCCCCAACAAATGAAGATACTTATCTTTTAAAAAAGAATTGATCTTTCTAATTTAATAAGCAGTGAAGTGTTATACACCACAGAAACAAGTTATGTCTACACCACTTCGCGCTGTTCATGTATTTACCATAAAGGAAAAACGAGAAACAATAAACACATTTTAGTTGCATTGTGTTAAAATAACTTATGTCTGCCTTGTTAGCAGGTATTTAACATATTATAATAACAGACTCTCAGTATATACTATCTGTGAAACCAAGTGGAAAATTCTAAATAAAATCTTCCAAGGTCTATGTTTGTCTGCACCATGGTAGTTGCAGGTATAAACTTTAACACATTTCATACCATCTGTAGGCTTTAAAACTTTTGATAACCTGCAAAGTTCATCCATGCTTGAAACGTAATTTACTTGGTCTCAAATTTCGTTTAACATTCCAACAACGAAAATCTTATACATATAAAACCACAGTATGCTGAACTGATTTGTGAGAACCTTTCAAACCTACGTGCAATTGTCTTTTAATATCTAATATTATTTACCATCTTATTCTTTCCTAATACAACGAACGCCCAGTGTGCGAAGAATTTTCTCAGCAAGTCGTGTTGTCAAAATCGCATTACAAACACTTAAAAGACACGACCTACGCAACACATTTGAAAGAACAAATAATTCTGACAAATTCAAGAGTTCCAAGAATAATGTTGTTGCCATTTATGTTAACACCGTCGTACTTAAACAAATTCTTAACGCATTAATAAGTAATATTAAATAGTTGGAAAAAACTATTTATCATTAAGGGTCATTGTCATAAACTTATAATTAAGCAGATATATGCAACACTGCATTACAGAAAGAAAACCCTCCCTTTCCCCATTTAATATAATAGCCTTCATCTGTTACAAAACAAACACTGGAACTACTCTAAATATGTTCCTGTTTGTTTAATTTATTAATCTACACTTTTTAATGATAATAATTTTGTAACCTTCAAGAAGTGACAGAGACAAAGTAAAATTTACATATCTTAACATCAGACTTTAACTTATTTTAGTATTATTATTGTGTAGCAACATTAGTTATCGAGTTAAATCATAATAAATGAGTCAATTTAGTGTTAAATAAGGATTATTAGATAAAAGTGTTCAATAATAATGTGTAACTTATTGCACTTGCAGGATGCAATAAATTGCATTTAGTGATAGAAAAAAATTAATAACTTTTTAGCCATTAAACAAATCCTTTTACATATGCGTATGGTGAGTGGGGGTAAACTAATCATTTCATTAAACAAAATAAAACTATACTCCCACGAGTTTTGTTTTCATTCTATAGATATTAATATTTCACAATATTTCAATAAATGGCTTAGGGATTTCCAAGAGCTTTTAATTTTCGGCCTCATGCTAATTTAGTAGAACAACGTTCGGTTGCCTGATTTTGTGCATAGTGCATACCAACTAAAATACAAAAAGAAAAAACTGTTGCTCATGCGAAATAACTTGCACTTCCTAATCGCCTCCCAACACCCAAGGTGTAAAAACAGTTTAACTGTAAGTAGTTTCCATTTTTAATTAAAGATTTAACAAAAAGAATTTTCTTTTGAAGAAATTACCATGATCTTGTAATATTTGTTAAGTGTCGGTGGTTTTGATTAATGTAAAAGTGCTTTAATAGGGTTGTAAACACACAGAAAAGAAAGCTCGCAAGAAAGCAACAACATGAACATCACGCATAAAACAAAAAAACTATAGATAGATACTTGTAATATTAATCGAAAATAATAAATTTGTTACACTTTTATTTCCATTAGTTTACGGATTCGCTTTAAAAATATTTGAAATTATCATGCTATATCAACATAGTCCGCACTCTATTGTAAATCCTTTAAAAATCCTGTTCTCCTCTCTTCTCATCTGCTGACCTGCTGGTTAGAAGAAACGCACAACTAGATTTCATTCATTCTTTATTGCACGCAACGATCATATCTATCCGGCAGAAGTTGTCGAATTTTTCATTCTGAATTTACGCTCACTTAATTAGCGGTCTAATGGGTGTATTTGAGATTATTAAGTTGATTGAGCAACTCGTTGTCCTATTTCACCTTCCATTTGATGGGACTTTGCCGTTTAGAATAGTAGTATTCGTCTCCAGTTTAGGAGGTGAGTTGTAATTGCCGTTTCAAGCGACTTTCTCGGCTAATTTATTCCTATCTTTCCATGTGTACCATACCTCCCGATTTATTAAACTTTGGGAATACATTGTGAACGGGTGGATTTACATTGAAGACCGTTCGTAACTGAGAACCCTCCGCCTAAGTGGTTACTTGATCATTGGCGACACAAAGAAAACGTAAATTTTATTTATATTTTCGTGCTGTCTCTATCTATAATTCAAGGTCGATCATTCAACTAGCGACATTTTTAATTCAACATACTTTGCATATACATTCATCAATAGTAATCAGTAAAACTAATCCAATTTGTTAGCAACCCCGTTAATAATTTTAATTCAAAGTTATAATAAATCTAAAACCATTTCAATTCACTTTAGAGCAAGCAACTATACATTTATATATGTTATGGGTCAATGCAATGAACCGGGCAATGTAGTTAATGTTCGCCCAGTCTCCTAACGTAAAACTTCAAACTAACAGTAACTTAACCTCATCTGCGGCTTGACCATTAATAATTAAGGCCGCTCAATTTATAATTAAGCCGCAGATTAGTTTTAGTTGAAGTTCATTAGATATTTAGCAAATATGCTTTTATAATTTCTGAGATTGACCGGTCATTAACTACATTGCCCGGTTTATATTGGCCAGAACTTATCCATCTATACCGCAGCGGTTCTCAATCTTTTTGATTCGCGGAGCCCTTTTTAGAATCAATTTCTATGGCGGAGCCTCTTACGCATACCTATGTCTTACACGTTAAAGGTGTTTAGGAATAGTGTTACGGGCGGAGAAAAGGGGATACATAGTAAAAGAATGTAAAGTAAACACATACCTAAACAATTGCGCAATGTCCATGTAATGGTATTATATTTTAAAAACTTTTCTCCACGACCACTATGGAATTTGTAAATTCTGAAATTAATTTTGATAATAAGAACTTAATATTCTGACTCTTGTTTTAGAATAAATATTCTAAGACACTACCCTACTTATGTGTTTTGCATGTATTTCATTCTATCACTAGATATGGAATGAATATAATAACTATAATAATAACTACTACAACCCATAGCCTAAACCAAGGCCCCAAAAGCTATAAGCTTGTGCGGGAGGGAGGGGGCGATTATTATTATTATGTAGGCCCAATGTGCGGCTGCAGCCGACTTACAGATGGAAC
This sequence comes from Agrypnus murinus, assembly GCA_929113105.1. Taxonomy (NCBI): domain Eukaryota; kingdom Metazoa; phylum Arthropoda; class Insecta; order Coleoptera; family Elateridae; genus Agrypnus; species Agrypnus murinus. The sequence continues at coordinate 131,483,851 of OV816030.1, read as the reverse complement.
AGCGCAAATCCCATATTTGTGTCACAGCTAAGGAAAACTGCAGAAAACCTTAACCAGATCTGCCGGCACCGCAAGTCGATCGCGGGCCGCTTGGGTGAAAGTCCGGCACACCAGACATTACACTATCAAGGCTGTTATATACCATAATATCTCAATTTATTCTCAACTACCACCAATACACATTAAATTGACAAACTTAGCTATTTAATGCGATTTAGTGAATGATGCGTTTAATGAGACACCTGTGTCTCAACAAATTGCACAGAAATTGGCTACAAACTGTACACCAATTGCCTACAATTTGCACACAAATTGCACGTGAACAATACACAAATTGCAAACTAAATGCTTACAAATTGTATAGAAATTGCTCACAAATTGTACACGTATTGTACTCAAATTTTACATAAATTGCAAACAAATTGCACACGTATTGTTGATTAATTCCATACAAATTGTTTATAAGTTTGCACACAAATTGCACACAAATTGCATACAAATTGTACACAAACTGTACGCAAGTTGCACATAAACAGTTCACAAATTGCACATAAACTGCAGATAAATCACACGAATTGTACACAAATTGCACAAAAACTAACCACAAATTGTACACAAATTGCATGCCAATTGTACATAAATTGTACACAAATTGTGCACACATTGTACATAAATTGCAACCTACAATAATTTTGGAGCGTAATTTCTAGTTTTCTTATTCCGATTCTACTTTGTGTTTCTGATTCTTTTATTTGATGCAATCTTCGTTTAATTTATTTTTCTGGAGCGGCTGCGGGAGGTCCATGGGAAGTGCACGCGGAGCCTTTAGAGTTCTGCGGAGCAAAACGTGAGAACCGCTGCTATACACGGCGATTCACTACCTGATTATCGGACTTTGAGGATAAGCTTCTCTGGTCATTAGAAACATAAAACTTTAGTAACATTTTTTGATTAAATGAACTTGGAAATTTCGAAAACTTTGCCTGGCGTTTTCAGAAAAGTGCATATAATTGATGCAGGTCAGTGTTAAGTTCAATAGTATTAAATGCAAGCTCTTTAGAAATTGACACCATCAGTAAAAACAACTTAAAACGTTCTATTAATCCAGGTGACTCCATTGTATTCTAATAGGAAATGCAGACAGAAATGGCATCATTTTAATACTGACTCATTTAATGATATTATTAAATTTGATTTGTCATCCGTTATAATATAATAATAATAATAATAATAACTACTACAACCCATAACCTAAACCAAGGCCCCAGAAGCTATAAGCTAGTGCGGGAGGGAAGGGGCGATTATTATTATTATGTAGGCCCAATATGCGGCTGCAGCCGACTTACAGATAGAACAGCGCAAATCCCACATTTGTGTCACATCTAAGGAAAACTGCAGAAAACCTTAACCAGATCTGCCGGCGCAGGGAGTCGATCGCGGGCCGCTTGGGTGAAAGTCCGGCACGCCAGACATTACACTACCAAGGCGTTAATAGAAGATATTAGTTAATTAAGTAAAAACATGTTTAGCTAATTTGATCTATCCATCAATAACAATCACGGCATTATTTTTTTCATTGGATTTCTAGAAAGTTCCTTTAGTGAAACCTTATTATTCTTTTTTTAGGTTTTGTTGGACGACCCTAATGGATGGTAATTGTTTACATAGTCTACATAGTATAAAAATAATGCGTAAAAAATAAGTACTGTTACTGTTTTATTACTGAAAACTGCAGTGTAAGAGATTTGCAATTTGTTATTATTTGAGAAACAAAATACCAAATTGTTTATCTCCTTGAACTGCAAAATGTGTGTCACTATTACATGTACTATAATTCTTTATTCACAAATCTGCAGTCTTATATTACACGTATGGGTATTAAATGTGCTTATTAAAGGAATTTAAAATTGTCTTACAAATCAGAAATCACAATACAATAATACCGTTTTTGAAAAATAATATGAAACAAGAGGTCGTTTCCCAGGTTTTGTTTATCTGTTCTTATTCTACGAGACACTTAGCCAAAATAAAGACGGGTTTATTACTTACTTACTTACTTACTTTATTACTTGTAGTATTGTTTATCTCCTTGAACTTCAAAATATGTGACATGTGCATTCTTACTATTAAATTTAAAAAAACATTGGGCTGAACTTTGATGCTGTTTTTCTCAAAAAGTATATAAGTACGAGAAAAATGGTATATAGGAATTGTCTTTTTTTAATGGTTATCTAACCACAGGTAAAGTTTATTAGAAGTTTATTACAACGTTATCTACGTACGTCTTAGTATTTCAAGTAAATCACTTTCTCCAACTTTTTTTTGCTATTTTGGTATATTGCAAATTTGTTACTATTTCAAATTTAAAATTATGAAATAAAAGAATCATTTCTGTTTATTTTTCTTACTGCATTATTTTAAATTTTCAATTCGTTGTAAAAATTGTGTTGCATTTTTGAATACAAGATTTAGTTTCTGTTAACACGTATTGGCGTTATCAGACTGCCCCAGCGATAACTATCTTATCATTCCTACATTTATTTATTTATTTACTTTATTATTATTTAAACATATACAGAGTGTACTACAAAATTTTTATTCTTGTTTGTTTATATGAATGTTATTATTTATTAGTGATTATTTTGTTATGTACATTTCTTTTGTGTGAACCAAGCTTTGCTTTTTTTGACAATTTTTTTAGGACCCTCAGCTGATAATAACACAGCCCCACAAAAAAATAAATGTTCTATCCTGGGAGCGATACTATGGTATTCGGGTGCACTTTTCGACGCTGAAACCGAAACCGACTTCAGATAAGCAGATATACCCTCAAAATCTTGCGCTAGGGCCAAAAACAACCACCAAATGGAGTAAAACACTCCATGACAATAAATACATGCAAAAAATGGTTCAAAACCGCAAATGTTTTGTATTTAGAAATAAACTTCTGGTACATGGCCAAGAACTCTCCTCCCTGAGGGGGCTAAACCACCCCAAAATGGGCTAAAACCACCCCTTAGATCAAAATACAATAAATATATGCAAAAAATGATTGAAAACCGCAAATGTTTTGTTTTTGGAAATAGACTGTTGGTATATGGCCAACAACCCTCCTTCATGAGGGGGTGTAATTCGTGTATTTAAACAAATACACTAGTAACGAAAACAAATTTATTTGCAACCAGAGCTGGCCGGAGGGCTATGCAGAGAGATCTTAAGGATAATAGATTTGTTTTTACATTGCCTCTGCTGCAAGTTAACAAAATTAAATAAAATCATAAATCAAGAAATTATTTCTTTCAATATATATTCTCTATGGTAAACACGATAGTTCAATATAAAACTGTGACATTCCGTATCTTTTCAGTCATTGTAATTCCAGTAGCAAACACTGTATTTCAAACTTCAATCCCAAATTCAACATGACGAAAAAATCACGATCCAATAAAAATAAATACGTATATGGAATTCGACTATTTGGTATGTGGTGTAAAGTGCGTGTGTCAAATATGCTATATATAACATTTTCTTCTGAATTACTCAGAAATGTCTAAAAGATTAGACCAATCGTCTGAAAAGTGCGTGTTTTTTTATCAAGACGTTTCATAACTCACATCTCTCTGAATTTAAACAGGTTGCACTGTAAAATTAGAATAATGTTTGACTAAAGCCAAATGGTAATCACATAAAACTAGAGTTCATAAATCAAATTTGAATTTTAATCTATTTCAAACTAAACCAATCTTCAAATAGTATTTAATTCAATTAGTTAGTTACCAAACAATACGTAAGGGATAACTGTCGATCTAGACATTAAAATAAGAAAAAGGATATTTGTTAAACATGCAAAGAAAGAATATTAAAACTTACCTCATTTGTTCAAATGTCATCATCAAATGTGCTTGCCATACGTAAAGGTCCAATGCATTTCTAATCTTCTCCTAAAAATTACAAACAGAGCATAATGAATATTAGATATTATGAAATAAATAAAGATTAATAAAAAGTTTCAAAATATTTACTAAATTATAACCTGTCAATTGTTTTGACAGCTAAGCTGTTATTATCAAGGATAATATGAATATGAACAAACACGTTGCTAAGGTGAATACAAAAAATAGATAAGTAGATAAAAATAAGAATTAAATATCTAACTCTTCCAGTAACGGAGAATTACTGAGCTCAATCTGTTCATTTATTAACGGTACCCTGAGTTTGTGTTTGTATATCTCGAAAGCTTCTAAAATGTCTAACTTGCGTTTGTATTTCTGTCTTTGACTGACTGTTTTAGTTCACTGATGAATATGGCGACCTTTTTGTGAAAAAGAAATGTCATGGCTGTGTTTAGAAAATATACTTTATCATTATCCTATTCTTATTGCAATGGAAATATATTTAGTGTGCAGTTACTTATTTTTCTTTGAAATCTGGTATTATTTTAATCTTTTTTAAGCAAAACTTGTTTTAATTGATCCCACGGAAAATTAATTGAATCATTTTCACTAAAATTCCATATTATTGGAATTTCTTAAATTTGGATTAAGATTCAAATTTCGTTCAGTTTTTAGTTTGGGCCCGAAATCTAATTTCTTATAGTATATTTTAAATTCCACTTAAATGAAAGTTATTAAGCACATAGAATAATTGTCTTGAAATCTGATAACGGTAATATATTATGCAAGGAATTATAATTAAACATGCATACACTTGTTTATTGTTTGCAGCCTTATTTTGTGGAACTCCATAATCATGAAATAAATAAAGATTATTAAAAGTTTCACAGTTTTATTAAAATACAACCTGACAATATTGTTTCGACAGCTATGCTGTCATTATCAAAGGTAATATAATTATAAACAAACACGTCGCTAAGGTAGATACAAAATAGGATATAAATTATATATAAATAAATTAAATAATATAAATTAGATATGTAGATATTTAATTATGATTATTATTATTATTTTATCTAGTTACCTATTTTGTATCTACCTTAGCGACGTGTTTGTTTATAATTATATTACCTTTGATAATGACAGCATAGCTGTCGAAACAATATTGTCAGGTTGTATTTTAATAAAACTGCGAAACTTTTAATAATCTTTAGTTATTTCATGCATACACTTATTTTAACTGTTTACGTTAGTATATTTAATATTTTAAATTCGTTGATGTATTATTGTTGATCAATAATTCAAGTGCCTATCGACCTGCATTAATTCCAACTAAACGATGTCCTATAATTTATTTATTGCTATATAATTGAATCTTATATACATAGCAATCTATGCCTTTTTTGATTATAATGACCCTACATATTTAGGGTCATATACCCTACATATTTAAAAAGTACCCTAATAGAAATTTCACGAAAAAGAGCACTCTACAGTGGTGATTCAGAAATTGATAAACATAATTAAATAGGAGCGGGGATACGACGATCGGTTTGGGAAATAAGTAACCTTAGATTATATTAAAAATTGAAGCATAAAGAAGTTGATTTTCCCCAGCCTGTAATAATGGAAACCACAATTGCGTTCATTGAAAGCGAAATGAGAATAAAAACAATTCAAAAAAGGAAACAACTCAATAATAATTAATAACAATAGATACCTAAAGCGAGTGTATTTCTGAAGAAAAAAGTCAACTCTGAGAAAAAACATCAAGTAGCCATTTATGTATTGATTTTGAGTACTACTCTAAAATTAATTAAACAATTGAGATATCAATAAATATACACAATTTAACTAATAATTAATTAATATTATTTTATTTTAACAAATTTATTTCCGAAAAATCAATTACATCCTAGTCATTTTGCACCAAGAACGAATTAAAATTAAATCAAATCAATACAAATACCAATAATAACATTTAAAAATGAAACACACGTAAGGTCACGGCCCCTTCATCAACACAGTAAGTTAGTGACCTCAACGGAAGGAAGGAAGGTGGGGAAGGCGCCCATCAAGGAGGTTGCTTTGCAGACTTAAAGGTTTATAGTTCTGCACCTCCAGAAGTTCTCTGCATTTGACTTCGACGCGCGCGTTGTGAGGTGTGTAGTTGTATTGCCTTTGTTTTCCTGGGGGCAAGACAAGACTTTAACAGTGCGAATAGCGTATCTACAGGTTAATTCTCTTATACGCGGTTAGCTTTCGGGGTTAACTCGGTTAGAAGAAGAAATAGATGTAACGTATACTCTGGGGTTAATTGTAATATATACGGATTCGTACTTTTAGGAGAAGCATCGCTTTTATTAACTAGGTGAGTTTTTATAGATGCGATTTGGTTATAATTAAAGGGTGATGTAATAATAAATCTTGAGCTTGACCTTTGGAAGTTATTTTAGATTTTAGGTTAAGAAATGAACTTTTAGTGTGTGGAGACTTTAACGCTCAATCAGAAAACAAATTTCACTTTTGGATTGTTTTTTGGAGAAAACAATTTATTATAATCAACTTCATCTGCATCCTGTTGGTATTAAATATTTTATGACAGGTAAAATATGATTGCTTTAATGAAAATAAATTTAAAATGTAAATTTTAAGAAATTAAAAGATACTTCAACGATAGTCAAATTTGAAACCTTCAATTGGTGTTCATTTTCTTAAAGTTTATGACATAGACAGTTATGTTCATTATTATAATCGCCATTATTATCTCTAATAAACAAAAAAAGTCATTTTGACTTGCATCCGTTAATTTAAATCAGCCTTGGGTGATTAATATAGGTAATGACAAAACACACAGTTTGCCCAAACTCGTTGCATTTAAAACAACAACAGTGAAATACTTGCAACGTTATTATTTATAATTATTTCGTAAGCAACTGTCCAAAATTTGTTGCAAAACAAAAGGCATGACTAGTATCGTAAGTATATATGACTATGTTTCGATTCAATAGAGAGTATACTATGGAACTTTTGTTTGATATAACAAACGTCAAATGAATTATTTTGACTTTTGAGAATTTGTCCTCATTCTTATTATTGTTGTTGAATTTTCTCTTTAAAAAAAATGTTTACCAAATCATGTCGCAGTGTAATAATCTTTCTGTAATACACACGAGATTGATTTTGCATATTTTTAATTCACCCAAGTTTGTTGCCAACTGAAGATAGATAACTCTGAAAACAAAGTCATCCGACAAAATTGTTTCAGCTTCCCTGTCGCGAATTTTTCATGTCTTTGACTTTCGGGTTATTCCCATGATAATATTTTCATGTAAAAATAAAAATAAAATTTACCCGCGAAAATAAATTATTTTTTCATATTTTTATAAAATACATTAACCTTTATAAAATTTAAAAGTCGTCTGTTAGTTTCAAGGGCTACTTAGATCATTTTTACGGGTCAGTAATTATTTTAATAAAAATACTACTTTACATAGAAAAATGAAAATCATATCACCATCACATTCAACAAAGTGACTCAAAGTAAAAACATTACAAATTATTTACAATCCAACAAAATACGAAAAGCCCTTGTATTAAATTTTAGTATTTATTATTTAATATTCTGCATAGAAATTGCAACCCCATTGGACTTGTATATACATATTACTTCAGACTATGTAATTTACAAGAATACTAAAACGAACTGAAAATCAAATGTTAAAATAGCCTTTAAGAAAAATAGAATATTTAATGGGCGGTACATGTTGCACTTGTACCGTCACACTTCTAAAATCAAAATATTTTGGAGTAAACCTTCTTAATCTCAGCGATAGTTCAAATGTCCCCAGGTAGGTAGTAATTAACCTAACTAATTAATACCTAACTGAAAACTAAAAAAATAAAAGATTATTAACTTTTAATTACATTTCGAACTCAATCTTTTAAGTAGAATTTTTCCTTGGAAAATCTAATCATTACGATTCAAATTCAAAGAACTTTGGGAAATGCATAAAAAATCCTGCCAGTCACTATTCCAGCCTTGTTCGCTTCACGTAATAATATGTCTGCTCATTTCTCACTTTTACTCATTTGTTCAAATTTGGTTTCTAATTAAATTATTGGAATATAAAAAAATTAAATTAAAACTTTTTTTATAAAAAAAAACTTAATATGTAATAAATATATGTAATAAATACTTAATCACTTAACATTTAAGAGATAAATACAAACCACAAATTAATATTTGGTGATAAAAGTAAGAGAGCTTGTCATTTGTTTGTATTAAATCATTTGCTTATCAATGATAAACAAATCAGAAGAGGAGCAATGTTGCCGTTTATCTCTTGTCTAGTTCTGGTGTCTCCTCCTTTATGGAGAAAATATGACACCAAATTTGAAAATTATATAAACTGAAAGATTACATTTTAACCGGAAGAAAAACAAAGCCCCACGATTGGGCGACAGTGAAAGATTCGCTTTTTTCTTACTCTAAATAAAACTTTAAAATATCAAAATATTTATACTTACGTTACAATAATGCTCAAAATTGCCTCAGCTTGATGATGAGATTGAGATCTTATTCTTATTACAAATTTAATATCAGGTCGTAGGTATTGGTTCTACAGTTGTCTAATTATTAAAAGAATAGATAAAGGTTTTAAAACAGAATAAAATACATTAACTGGGCGCCATCTGATTATGAAATTTGATAAGGATGATTAAAAAAGAGATCTGAAATCATTAATCAGAAAATGAAGTCAGATCCAATAAATTTTGTTCAAATAGTTAATTATATTCAAAGTATCAAAGTTAGGCTGAAAAAAGTGAAATATAAATAAAGACTTTCATAATTATATGGGTCAATATTATTCGTATTTGTTTTGCAAGCAATCATTCATCAAAACAAAATAGGTTTTTATAATATTTTCGTAGAATAAAAACTGACACGTATATGAGAAAGTTTGAAAACATGATGTCACACTGACCAAAATTGTCAACCTTTTAAATTTTAGCAACGGAATTATTTGACAATGCAAACACGTGTGTCAGCCATACCCTTTATTTTATGACAAAAACTATATTTGATTGTTGATTTATTGTACAAGACGGCTCCACTAGTCTGGGAGGGTTTTGAAAGATGACCTTTAATAGGTTTATTTATACCGTATGCCGATATAATTTTAATTACAAGAAGAACGCAGATTTACCGCAGAGGGACCGCTTTTAGGATTTTTAGTAACTTTACACACAAAATCTCATTATTTCGAAACTAATAAAAACATACCGTTACAAAACCTCTTACTTTATTTTACATTATAACTACATACTATCTTCTAAATAACAACGCCTTTAGTATATTTACTGTTAACAGAGGCGAGTTTAGAATTGAATCTAATTTTTCCTCTCTTGATTAGACTTAGATTTACAAATCGAAAAACTCCGCCACCCTGCGCCAATTAAATAATTAGGTTTTAAAACCTAAAATACCATAGTCTTTGCGTTTAAAGCTGTATCTTCTGTGATTTAAAGTAAAAGAGTATATTTTTTAAATGTATGTATTTGCAATATAATACATTTTAAAGAAATTACTATCTCAACAAATCTACTTATTTTGTATGTATTTATTTTATTTACAAAAGATGCAAAGGCTGAAAAACAAGAGTATCATTTAGGATGCAAGTGGTATTTCTGAAATATTATTTGTCTCTTGTAACTTCTCTGTTATATACACAATAACTACTAGTTTCTGTTGGGGTATATTTATTTTTATGCATTAATAAAGCACTTTAATTAGACATTTTTTCGGGCTCGCACAGAAAGAAAACAGTATTTTTATTCAAAATCACTATTATCATAACTTAATTATTCTATTGGAATTTCCTGTAAATGTAGCCGTTATTAATGTAACTTCATAAATATCTCAAACGGTTCTACATACATTATTCTTTATATTGTATACTTATAAGTCCCGCAATATGTATACTTACGCATTCCTAAGTTTGTACCATTATCATCAACGTTACTCGTATTAAGAATTCCTAACCCATTCATTTTAAGTGCCTTCATTAATCTTCGTGTTTGTTTAAAATAAAATAAATAAAATCTATTGGTGGTTTTGTTTAATGATTTAAATTTGAGGAGTTACAATTATATGGTAAAAATGATACAGTATACAGTTTTTAACATAAGATGTCCTCGAACTCGCATCATATAAAAGGTAAATGTGGTAATTAAAGTTTGTGGTGTAGACGGTCGTAAAATAATGCAATTGTTGTTTTAATAATAAATATGCGTAGATGTAGCTCTCTGAAAGTTATTTTTGTACACAGCACTTACCTAAGTGAGTACAAATAATCCAGTCTTATCTTCTTTGTAGACTGTGTCGTTAAAATATTGTACAAGGCCTTCTTGATTATTTCAGATAACATCTTTTGTTGTTATTACTTTTTTAATTATTAAGTACGAACTGGCGACAAATAAAATGAGCTTTTGAATTGTTTAAGTTGCACAGATTAAAATCCCGATAGAAATCCAACTTCCCAGAAATCCAACCTAACAATTGTTTGTCAAAATACTTGCGTGTATTGTTTTATATATTTTTTAGTGCTCTGGGATCTACTATTAGATGTCCGATACTTTACGTTTTGACATCGATTGTTTCAAATAGAAATCTATATGGAAAGCAAATAATATTATTCATATTAATTATTATAAAGTTGCCTTAGTTGAAAGTGGTTAAAATGTGTTGAGCGCCACTGTGTTTTTAAAATATTTTATCGATTACTGAAGTTTAATTAATGATTATTTATTTCTCATGGAAGATTACATATACATTTAAAAAACTTTAATTCTTCAGCAAAACTCACATCAGAATTCATCAAAAAAACTGAATGCAGGATCCATCGAACTATATCTTGCTTTATCGTAGCTACTATGTGTGAAAATCATTCACCATTTATCAGTTATACTATATTCAAATTAATGCAAAATACATCAAAATCGCTGATATCACTAGAGAATTATTTAAAAGCGAGATAAAAATCAATTAAGGATGAATTAACATAAAAAAGAGGGATTTACTCGATTCACAATAAAATGCATACATAATGTTTAGCATAGAATTAAATCAAACAGCTCATAGTTTTTTACCAGGGAGAAAGAACACAATTAGGACGATTGGCCTTGGATTTTATGAATCCCTATAGCGCTTGACTATATAGAATTCAATTCTATTGGAACCAGATCTGAACTTTGACACAGGCCAAACTATGGGCTATCCTGTCGAGCTGCGTGCTCCAATATGATAGAGACTTCGACTTACCAAATATATCGGGTATCAATAAGAAACCATCTACTACGTAACTAAACACATAATTTTAATTTTATTGCAATAAATTACTCAAACAAGGCAAATGTTGTAGGACACAGAAGTCATGCATTGATCGGCGATATTAGAGCGCTTTGTCAGTTTTAATGGTTTCTATTGGTACCATTTATCATTTCTAAAGGCTGTTAGAGTAAAACCTATTCCCCGATTCATGTTATCCTCATCATCTGATTACTATTTGACTGGCAAACATCCGTTATCAGCTGCTGATAACGATTGCATCGTTACGATTAAACGTCGTCAAATGCGGAAATATTAGAATAAGGCGAAGTTGAACCAAATAGGGTGCTTCTTCCACGTATTAATTAGAGAATTTGTGTTTACTTATCCTACCTACATTCACAAAATGTTTAGTTAAACTCATGTCGGATTTGTTCTTCTCATAAAACCGTCCTGACAGCTGAGAACCTATCGGAAAATTATTATTAGTCTAAAGAATGGCAGGTTGTATGTAATATGTTTACAGTGAAAACAATAAAAGAAGGCCAACTGGTCGAACAATGGGGGAGAATAAAATCTGAATAAATAGAGGAACTAAACGATGAATCGTCAAAGCGAGAGAATTGTTTCATATTGAAGAACAACTCCAATTTTCGACCTTGTAAAAAGATGAGCAAATGCATCACTCACCGCCTTAAAGGTCAAACGTTTATTACGTTAATAATAAAGAATATAATAAACCTCTGTCGTGTAGATGAAGCGTACAACAATACATTTATTTTTAGAATTTATAGAAAAAATCGAATTAAAAAGTGTACGTTCGTGATTAATTTTAATAGTATTGTTATTAAGTCTTCAATAGCTTTTTTAAGCAAATCTAGAAATAAATCACTTTCATAAGACTGGTGATCTAAGAACAATTTTATTAAAAAAGCTTTTCAGTTTGGGTTTTTATGTTAACAATAAAATAATGTTCTTACAGTTCCTGCATTGGAACTAGACGACACACGTGTCATATTTCAACATGATGGAGCACCCTCTCAAAATGCGCAAATTCACAGAAATTTAGAAATGTTAATTGCAAGCTACACATAAACGATAAGGTCTAATTTAGTAAATATTAATAAATAATATCAAGTGATGTACTTTTTTGTTAGGTTAACTGTTGCAATTCCACTGCATAAAAGCTATTATTAAGCAAATGGAAGAACATAACGATAATAATTGTTATATTAAATCCTATATTTAGATGTGTTAATAACATAAATAAACAGAAGGTGAAATTTAATTGCACTAAATAAGTTATAAAAAGAAGTTTTAATCACTGATTAATTAGCACCGGTGTCAATTTTAAAACATTTTAAAAGAACAGAAATGCCGCCTATGACTTCATTGAAATGCCATAAACAAATAATATACGCGAAATGTGTTAATGAATCTGAAACTTATTATTCCTTAATTAAGCTTCAAGTTAATTTTTAATAAATTGACAAAAGGGAGTTAATTATAGGTCCTTACTAAATATGTGGCGCTTAAAGAGAAGAGCCTTGGTAAAAATTAAAAAGAAGGCCAAGGCAGGATATAATTTTGAATTCATTTCCGCTAATATTTATATTATTATTATTATAACTGCATTAATAATAAAGAATAATATATGATGACGCAATTATATGTTATGCTTTTTAAACCCCTGAAATTAGATTCGTTTTTAATTCTAGTGACGCAAAGTATAATTTCGTATGTGTAGAATTCTATGCAAAAATTTATTTTGGTTTTCATACACACAAGTTGTGACCAAGGCTTGACCATTTAGGGATACGAAGGGCAGCCGCATAGATAAATACATTTTAAATTATATTTTGTGTTTTTAACTTCGTATCCATTATATACAAATACTATACGTGAAGCTGGAGCAAAGATCAAGGATGCATGGCATGGTTACATACCCATACAGAGATTTTCGTTTTCTATTATTCCTATTATTAAACAAAAAGTCGTTTATGGTTTCTTCTTCCTCTCGATATTAATAATAATATACAATAATGAAAGATAATTAACTCTTGGACATTATTCATAATTTGCGTTCAAGGCGCAAGGAGTAATCTGTACGTGGTAGGTACTATGGGAAAATTATAAAAGTAAAATTAGACTGTTTATTTTGTCTCGTAAACCTTGTGAATGTGAAATATATCCTTTCCAAATTTGTTGGGTATTTGTTTCGTTATTTTTGTTTTGTTGACAAAATTTGGAAATGGAAAGATTTATGTACTTATTATAAGAAAGATTTATGTGTGTAGTCTGATTTCGAAAACGAGAGTTTAGGCAACTTAAGAATTTCATTGAAATTTAAAGTAAATTCGTTTAAATATGTAAATTTTTCTGCAATCTAAAGTATTTAAATTGACAACATTTTAATATCTTGTATGTGCAATTTGAAATTGGAAATTACAATCATTTTAAATTGATTCACATAATTAATAATAATATTTAAAAACAAGCTATAATAAATTGTAAATATATAAGTTAGCAAAGCATTAAATTGGAAATAAAACAAAAGTTTTACATTTCACAATTATCAAATATTTAAGAATAATATGTATACAAACTTCAATAGATTTTCAATATGAAGAGACAGTTTTAGATTCTTACATATAAACATATAATAAATCTCCGATTCAAACAATTTGTAATAAATTTTTATATGCCTACAGTTAGAAAACTGAACATTAAATTTTCAAATTGCAAATTAAAAATATTTAATTTTCTAAACCTTTTTATTTAATTTAGAATCTGAAAAATAACAGTTACATAATTTGCACTAAAAGAAGATAAACTATAACTACTTTAAATAGTTATATACAATTATTGAAAATTCCCAATAAGGAAGTTTTTACATTCGACTTAGAATTTTAAAAATATAAATTAAATAAAAAAGAACGAAAGAACGAAAAATTCCGAAAATTTACCATTTTCTAAATTGTTATATGTCCGTTAAGAATTTAAAAAAATTATTTTACTCTAGAAAGTCTTTGTGCATATCTATTTAGATAATTATTTAAATTATATTGATTGTCCATATTAAATTGAAAATATAATTTACTAGATTTTTAATATATATTGGAGATGAAATTTTAATTAATTAGAAATTCTGGGATTTACTAAACCATTATTCAATTTAATATTTGAAAAGTAACACATCAATTAATAATAATTTCAAAATAATAAATAAAAAATAATAAATAAATTGAGAAAATAGCTACAAACCCTTAAAATTTCCAGATATTATTCAAAATTTGTGACATAGTCAGAAATTTGACGATTAAAAATCTCGAACAATCTTAATTTTAAGATGACCACTTTAAAAATACGCAAAAATTAATTTATAATTATCATTCTTTTAGGCGACTTTCTGCAATTTAAAATTTTATTTAAGAAATGCAAGCCTGAAACCAAAATGAATTATGTGCTTAAACAATTATTCTTTTTTAATTTAACTGAGATTAAATTTATATTTTATTTTTAATTTAAAATTAATTCAATCTCTCTTCAAATTCTTTCTGTACTGATTTTAAAAGATACAAATTTAATTTTGCTATACGGCGAGTCTACATTTTAGGGATAAAACCGTGGAGGGAAATCAGTATCCAAATTCCAAATACTAAAATTCCTTTAGACTAAGGTAAGGCATTCAATTTCCCAAAATACCTCCATAATTCCTTCAAAATACCCACAATTCCTCATATACGAAATTCCATTCAAATTCCTCAAAATTTCCTTTAATATCTCTGTTTCCTTTTAATGCCTTCGTAATATCCCTAATTCTTCATACTTCCACTTCAATTCTCTTTAATACCTCTTATTTCATTTTAATCCTAATTCCTCTAGAATACTTTGATTTCAATAATC
This sequence comes from Agrypnus murinus, assembly GCA_929113105.1. Classification (NCBI taxonomy): domain Eukaryota; kingdom Metazoa; phylum Arthropoda; class Insecta; order Coleoptera; family Elateridae; genus Agrypnus; species Agrypnus murinus. The sequence continues at coordinate 131,468,722 of OV816030.1, read as the reverse complement.
TCCTAAGTTTCGTTAGATCCATCTAATCATTTCGTTTAGATAGCTTTTGTTAATTCTTTTCAATTTACTACAATTTCCATGAGTTACCGAGTTAATTACATTTTTTATTTCCTCAATATTGTGTAGCTAATTCTTTGAGTTTGTAATTATTCACATCTTTCGTAATTGTTCAAATATTTCTAGGAAATCACATTAAAATGACAATAATAATGTAAATCATTTAAGGATAAGTTCCAATTAGTTCAGTAGCATTATAAAATAAATCCCATTTCAATTCAATAGATTTGGTGTTATAGCGAATAGCTGGCTGATTTCTCACCCAAGCGGACTAGGATAGAAATCCCGGTGCCGGCAGATCAGGTTAAGGTTTTCTGCAGTTTTCCTTAAGTAACTGTAACACAAACGTGTAAGTCAGCTGCAGCCGCACGATGGGCCTGCGTAATTATACTAATCGGGCTTCACAGCTTCTAGGGCCTAGTTATCCAGGTAATGGGTAGTATAGCAATTATTATATGATAGCCTGAAAGTCATCTTCCTTTGGCCATATGAAGGTTCCAAGTTCTTCTTTTAATAATCTGACAAATTTATTATCTTTATGTCCAAAACCCTGTCAAAAAACCAATTACTATAGTAATACACTGCATAATACACTGTCTCGTGGTCTGCATCTATCATTGTATATTGTAGTGAATTAGGAAAACGTCGTAGATATCGAACAATCCAGAGAGGTCGGGGTTTATACAAACGGCGAAGAAATGCTATAGAGACTAAATTAGCTTATATTAGAAAATTTCTCAAGATAATATATAGTAACAGGGTGACCTCAGGAGAAGGGGAATCGGCATTCGCATCGACAATTAGAAGCGGCATAGTAAAAATAAACTTTAGTGAAGATAAATAAGTTTTAATAAATTTAATAATAAATAAAAATTTATAATAATAATATAAAAGTTTTAGTTTGTTTAGTGGTAGTACATAATTTGTGTTTTTAATTAGTTTAGACCTTAGTTATTGTAAGTATTCCTCTGTTACTAAATTTAATACGAAGTCCTAGTTCTACTTACGAGACAACTTCCAATGAATAGAATCAGAATGGCGACGAATTTGTTGAACGAATTAAAAGTGACAGATCTAAAGAAAGAATTAGAGGAGAGAAAATTAGAAACAAATGGATAATACAACATGATGAAGATCAGGAGACTTTCCGTTTTGAAGTATCTGGTGCCGTAATCGATAGTATGTGTGGGAAGAAGCTTAGGGAAGAACTACTGGAAACTTTTAAAACACTGGAAGAAAAACTTTTTGAAAACTCCGGAGTGCATAAGGAAGAATGTCTGGAGAATTCCAAAAAGTCCGAAAAAAATCTAGAAGGTTTAAGGAAGATTTACTGGAAGAACCAGAAAAAATTCTAGAAGGCTTAAAGAAGAATTACTGGAAAAGTCTGAAGAAAATTCTACGTAAAATCTAATAATTAAAATTAAAATCGCATTTTAGGTATTTGACATATTACAGGTTTGGGGCTTTTAAAACAAGAATTATGTAGAAAAACCTGTTAAAACGTACTAATTTCGCTTCTTGTTGGTCTCAATACGGCGTTGTTTGCGGTTGAAACAAGTAGTAATGCAGATCACCACCAACGATCGAAAAAGACAGCATCACCAAAATGATCGAAAATAGAATGGCTAGACCTACGGTCAACTCCGATATATGATTCGTAAATCCGGTTGGTGAAGTGAAGAAGAAAATTGAAGACGAAGCGATCCTACCGCAGGAATAAAAATAAAACCACCTATGTTCGATATTATAAACAATTTGAAGCGACTGTGAGAGGCAATGCATGGACTGGCGAGGAAAAGGGCGTATCTCTAAGTGTAACTTTGCGTGGAGACACGTTGCACGTCCTGCAAACAATTCCATCAGGACGGGAGAATGATTACCAGCGGCTAGCCTTTCGGTTGGAAATGGGATACGTAGACACCCATCTTCAACAAGTGTACGCAAGAAAAAACCGAATTGCATTTCCTTAACTTGTAAATCCTGATTACATTTGTCACGTAGAAGCTTCTAAATCACGTGCTTTCTTTCAGCTATTTTGAGAATTGAACTAGGTTGCATGCAATTGCGTGGTCTCAATTCTCAATCGGGACATACTTGATGCTTGCGTGCAGTGCATTATTGTACCTTCTATACAATACTTTTATTCTATTTCTTATAATTCCTCATAATACCTCTATAATTCATTTTAATACCTCCTAATTCATCTTATACCTCCTACATCCTCTTAATTACTTCATAATTCCTTTTCATTCCCGAGCATTTACACTCAATTCCTTTCCGATTTCTTCCATAAATCTTCCATTATTTTTATTAATTTTGGAACCTTACAATTTTCGAAATTCCGTGTTTTCTTAAAATAAATGGAATTCAGAAATCTAAATAATTAACCCTAGTAAGATTGAGTGAAAAAAAAGGATATTTTGTAGCTTTCTGCTTTTATGAGAATGTTATTAAAAAAAACTCTTTTCATTTCAGTTTACTTTTTCTTCAAGTGCATTCCAAGAGTTACATAAACTTCAACGTTAGGAAAAGAACCAAAAAAAAAGAGACTGAAAAGTATTTGACCACATCGTTACATCCACGTAAAAATGAAACCACAAGAGTACTTGTTCATGTACCTACCTTTTATACATAAGCACTTATATCCGTGTAACTACTTGGTGTATCTTGAAGAAGTATATAGCGGTACTGCACGTAGTAAAGAGTTAAAATACGAATAGTCCGAGAGTTCAATCGAGTTTAAAACCAGCAACCCCGTACGTCGTCAGGTGAGGTCTACCATATATAGTATTTCTCAATTATGCAACTCATTTTTCTAATTTTGTAAACATTTACTTTAATTTAAATTTCAAGAGAAATTTTAGGAAATCTTAACGAGCCATTTCAAAGTGTTACCAAAACGATTAAAAGAGTTATAAAATTTAAAGAGCAGATTTATATATCTTTTTCCCACCAAAAACGGCAACTGAAGCGCTTGAGGAGGTGTTTAGGCTGTATTATAGAAATCTTTCAAACAATCTGGTGATCGTGGAAGAAGTATTAAAATTTAAACGAGTGTGTAATGTTTGTGTAGGATTTTAATTTTCTTGTGTCGTTAAAAGTGTCGTTATTAGTGTTTATCTCGAATTTCGTATCAGAATCGCCAAAAAGTATTACTTGTAACATTTGATTAATTTAATTTTGAATTAGATTGCTAAGTTTGCTTTAGCAAGAGTACCTACATTGGAATATCTGATATTTTAAATTTGAAAATTCAATAAAACACAAACATCATCATCATATTATTTTTATTAAATTGTTATTTAAAGGTATAATCTAGATGTGTGTGTATTAATAAAGTGTGGATGTTTTATGAGTGTGTGTGGGTGACAAATTTAATTTTGTTTTGAATATATTAATGCGGATATTCTTCCTCATTGGGAATACCCTGGAATTTTCTTCTTTTTAGCAAAGACTCTCAAATACAGATAAAAATTTGCATGTATACATGAATAAGTACCTAGTTAGAAAGATATTTTCAAAACACAAATTCATTTAAATAATTATAAATCACAAAACATGTTTCTATTGGTCACCTTGAAATACATACATATGAATGTTGTGTCATATTATGCTAAACTGAATAAAAAGTCAGTTTCGAAAACCGGTGCAGATTGAATTATTGATTTCTGACGTAAAAACTATATTTTTTGTTCGCGGTTTCATGCTATTGAAGCTAGTTGTACAGAGCAATAGTTAAAACGCTTAGCCTATAAAAGTCAAGTGAAGAATTAATTATTTTGTTTCAAAAAATATATGACCTAAGTGTTAAGTGTAATTATTTGATTTTAAAAATAAATAATGTCAAAAAATCGTCAAAAAGGTTCTGGCATATTAGTGACAGAAGTTTACCCAAATCAATCAGGTCCTATCATAATATTATTCTTAAATTACTAAATTTAAGAATTTGTTTTTATTAATTAATAATTTCTTAAATTAGTAACCCCTAACTCACACTTCTAGAATTGCCATCTGTTTGAGCTTCACAATGTCATCCATATTATGTGCTCCATATAATGAACCATTCAAAACTATAATATTTTGTTGAAAATAAACTTTCATTCCAGAGTTTCCAATAATCATCCAAAATTCCTACTATCAATTTGTAAGGTTTCAGGTAATTCCAATAATTGTCGACCGCAGTTAATTTTGAAAAATTCCAAATTGCTTCAGGCATTTGTAACGCCTTTGTAATCTATGCACTGCTTTCTCCTTTTTTAAATAATGTATACAGTAATACCCAAAAACCTTAAAATAGTTTTCAATTAAATTAATGCTTTTGCATTAATGAGACCCCAATCAGATTTTTAGTCAATATAAATACCTATACTCTGTAACGAAGTTACTAAATTTTAGTTCAGTAATAAGTTCAGGACTTATCTCCAGCATAACTACCAGCCCACCCAGCAAACAGCCGACCGAAGAGCCAAGCAGCCGGCCAAAAATATTAGAGTAAAGACTCTTGACCGTAGTTCCGATTCCTTTTCCGCCCCGCCGGAACACCGTTCCGTTTCCACCCTTTTCCGTACCTTACCCGAGATCTCGCTGTGTGTATACCTGGGGGTCTCATTCTAACTTCATCCTCTTGTCCGTACCTTACCCGAGACCTCGCTGTGTGGTGTATGCCGAACTTCCACCCCTACCACAATCCCTAGACTTTTCTGTCCTCCCGTTCACCGACTTTACCGCACCCGCACGTTGATTTTGCTGTTTTTGCACCCGCTTGCTATTAGCTAGCTACGATAGAGTAGTTACAGTAGAGTAGCCAGTAGTATAATAGGAAGGGTTAGGTTAACAATTATTACCTTACAAGCATTATTGCTAATAAAACCATTGGGTTAACATTGTGTTTTATTTTCTGAAACTAACCCCTTTCTTATTTGGTGAAAGCTTTAGGGACAGATGGAGTGATCTAGACAGAGCCAACTGTATGACCCCAACAGTTCCCTGGATGACCGTTTCTCCATTAGCAGTTACCCGGATCCGTGGAGCATACTACGTTAAGATAACTGGCGCCCGAGACTTACCGCCGATCACCGAGATCATCCAACGCCACTTCGTAAGCGAGTTAGTGCCCAGGGCAGAGCCACGCAATAATTTGGCATCCGAGCAGGGACGCATACCGAGTCAAACCTCGGGGCCACCTTACAACCTCAATTTTTTATAATTGTTTTGTAATTAACAAAGAATAAACTTCACTTTTCCGTATCTAATGAACTGAACTTGTCTTTTGTTCTAGAGTCTTATTTTCCAACTTTACTTGTCTAACGCTCAAGGTCCAATGAATTCTAAACATACGTTTAACCTACTCCTACTAAGATGATTACCTAACCTATTGTATACATAATGATTATAAGACATACCACACAATTTATCGTACAACATAAATCTGCTTTCGTTTTAGTTAACAGATAAAAATTAATTTAAAACTAAATGAATAAATTATTTGACCTAACTAAAATTTTGGGGAAGCCATCCACACTGCATGCATTTCTAGAGCATGAGTTGGAAAAGTATATCTGATTATGGAGAAAATGCCATCTTTGTCTAATTTCCTTGACAATAACCCCACCATTAAAATAAACCAAAATAAAAAATAATCATCTGCAAACAAGAACAATTGTGCTTCAAATAAAGCGAGCAATTACCTTAACTGTCTACATTTTGTAAAAGCCAAAGTATACACAAGTGAATGTTAGGTCATATTATGTACACGCAGTTTCATTAAAAATTCACCGTTTTTATTACCTATTTTATGTTAAACTTTATTGTCTGTGCACTTTCTAGTAGTACGTGATCAACATTTTAAAAACTTACACCTAAACTTGTTATTATCTTTAACATTTTATCTCTTTAAAATAAATAAATGTTCAAATAAAATTATATCACTTAATAAACAATAATTTTTACTTTCAATGGAAATATTTATTGATGTCAACTTTTATTATAATCTGCAGCTTTACCTTTTATCTGGATTCGAGTGTAAATGTTTTGATTATTTATTGAACATTATTCTATCCTTGGAGCATTTTAAAGTTTACTTGGAATTGTTAGTGTTATAATAATTTATTGTTGGTAGATGTACCTCAACTGATAATATTTAACAATTTAATTTATTTGCAAAACGATTATATTTTTAGACAGATTTAATTTATTACTGCTTTGATTTTCAATGACTATTTCGAAATCATTCTGGAATAGTAATTGCTTGGATGCTCTTGAAGCTGTCAAAATACAACCGAATTGAATTATTTTTAATTGGCGGTACATATTAAACTTGTGTAAAAAGGGTTTTATAAATAAAAAGTGAATTTTTTGTATTTACACATTTTAAAATAAATGTAATATAAAAGAGATAAAAATTACGTCCACCTATCTCCCTCAGTAAATACAGGGTGTCATGAGTTAAAAAGCATTAATTTTAAGGGGTAATAGAAGACATCAAAAAGAACAAAAAAGTCTCAAAGTCTTGATAAATTTTGTTCTATGTTATTAGGCTTTCGAGTAATTTAGAAAAAACCATTGCCATATCTGGCAACCTTGCTTAAGTATAATCGCAGATGGGTCTTGACCTTGTTTTAGAAAATCAAACAAACAAATTGATGATGACAACCGTTGTTTAAAAATAATAAACATCCGAAGCAGATTAGTCGGGCGACTAATTCTACGAAAATTGTAATCGGCACTGTTCTTCCGTAAACAAAATTTGTATGTTGTACGTTAAAATCACGCCGATTCATAACAAACCAACTGTAAGAATAAGACAATAATTGATCTACATTTTATATTTATTAATTTCCGGAATATTTTCAAAATTTCTTGACGTATTTGTTTTTTAATAAAAAATATCATCTAATGTAAAAAAGTTTTGATTAAGGCACCTAACTATCATAAGATTAAAGATTTTTAATGTAGCCAAAACGAGGTGTTAACAAAATCCCTTAACCTAATTATCTAATTTAAATTAGATAAATCTTCTCTTTAAAAGATATTATCTTATAAAATCATTAAAAACTGTTATTAGATAAACAAAGTGCTTTATTGACAAATTATTATTTCAAAATTCAACAAACTTCCACATCAGCATTTTATGCGAATGTAGAGCAAATTTCATTACAAACTTTACAGGGTTGTCACGTTTCTTAATTGAGTAAAGTGAATTTGTAATTGTAAAAATAATTCAATTTTATGCGGAAACGACATACGATAGGATAAAACGTTATCAAGGTTTGTTGTTGTGATAGATGAGATGCATCTGCCGACAAAGCCCACTACTTAAAGTACTGCTATTAACGCGACAAAATGATGTTAAAGTTTACAACTTTCTTATTTTTTTCTGAAAATGTAGTACGTTCTAGAACAAAGTTGTATCAGACTTTTTGTTCCTTTTGGTGTCTTCTATCACCCCTTAAAATTAATGCGTTCTAAGTCATGACACCCTGTATACTTACCATTCTGACAGAACCCTTTACAGAAAAAAATTGTTCAAATGTGCTAACAATTTCATCCGCGTTACCGCAATAAAATTGCACATTCCGACTATGGAAAATAATAATTAAAAATAATAACAAAATAAATAAAAATCTTTATGATTTGCTTATTCATCCTTAAAAGCTTTAGAAATAAATCCAAAATTAACATCCTTTTAGGTTATAATGAAAAATAATAATTAATCGGCGATAAACAAATGAGAAGAGGAACAACGTTGCCAGATATCTGTTAATTTCTTTGTTTATATAGAAGTGTTGTTTCCCTAACTCGAAGTATGTGGCGCCAAATTTGAAAATTATAATTTAAAGCTCAATATAACAAATTCCTAGGTAGAATAACAATAGGTTAATTAATTCCAAAAACAAGAAATTCAGAAAATTTTACCACATAAACAGCTTAATACAACACAACGCTTCTAACACAATAATTTTAAAGCTTTTGTGTCCGTAGCAGTTTAACTCTATAATGATTCTATTAAAAGCCTTAATATATTGACTGGAGACTCTTAAAACGGTTCTAAACCATTCAATAAATAAATAACAGTCATAATAATAATAAAAAAGAAAAACACAAACAAAAAATCATTCTATTAATGCAAATATTTATCTAAATTAACGGTAGGTTTTAGGAAGAACTGAAGAACGTAAGACAGTAGCTGTTTTATGTCCTAGTTTAGTAGGTACTACTCATACTACTACCACTTTATTACCACAGTCTCTTATATATAATATATATAAACTATAACCGGAGGCACCACCATGACCTAGTACACCACAACTATCTGCCACCAGCAACTTCCTGGTTTCCGTTATTATTACTGATAATAACACTCGAGTGACTTGCTCCCTCCTTCTCCTCCTATTCCTCATTCAATCGCAAAAGCTTATAGTATGATTGATACTTTAGGTCAGTCTCTTTTTAAGTGGACCCGAAAGTAAACTTTACCATATTTGGTAGCTGAGAGAACACACGATGAAAGGAAATATTTTACGTCAACATCAGTCCTCTTGTGCAGGGAGAAATTTGAAAAATATATATTTTCTTCGTTTCGAGATGATTTTTAAATTGTTTTTTTGTTTCTAATTAAAATTTCAATCTGAAATACCGCTGTAAAAATAATAAAACGCGAAAGGAACACCTGCTTTTATAGAAAACTAATTACATAAACAGTAAAATATTTTAATAAACTTGCATTCAAGGCGAAACCAATAAAAACGGTTGATACAAGAAGTAAATTGATTATTTTTCTTAAATTATTTTTATTTTAAATAAAGTACCCTGAAACACAACTGACAGAACAGTAACGTTAACAGTAAATAAATGAGCGTTGTTGCTGTGTTAATTTTAATATCGAGCTAAAGATACGAGTTTACATATTTTAAAAGCTATAGCAGTAGTAATTTATTCAATATAATTTAGAAGAAAGTAGCCTTAAGATTGTTCAGTTATTACTGTTATGGTAAATATGAAAAGTAAATTTAAATTAATGATTCTTTAAACTCCAATTAAAAATAATTTTAATATATAAAAGCAAATTCAATTAATTATATTTATAGTTTAAATAATTTTAGTTTAATATTGAAGATATGACTATTTAATTTGAAAAATTTACAATCACAATGAATCTGGAGGTTGTTAATTTTTATGTTGGAACCGAACTAAAAATAAAGCTTCATAAAGTATGTGTACATTAAAACAGAATTTATTGTATCCAGCCAGTACCAACTTCGTGGAACTTCATAATCGTGAAACAAAATGGAACAATTAATTCCTAAATAGTTGCACAGTTAAATTAAAAATCTTTAATTTTTGCAAAAAGCTTTCGGACATTGTTCATTATATTTTCAAAATAATTTGTCAAAATTTTAGATTCACCTAAACAATTAAAAGATTAAAAACCGTTATTTTGTTTTTTTCTGAAATCTGCTAGTCTTTATTATTCAAATTAGGATTTAAGAAAGAATTTATAATTAAAAATGAACTTTTATTAAAAATCCTAATATTTTTATATATTTGCCTAACAATTAATATTTTTAAGAAAAAAAAATTCATGCAGTTTTCAGTGACAGTACACATACATACGTAAAAATCGTAAATTCTTATTAAGACAAAAAATGAATTTTGCCAAATAAAATATCAAAATTAAGAAACGACAATCTGGAAATTTATAGATCTTAAGAACAATTAAGCAATCTACTAATGTGTAAAAATTATATAGGTATTGTTTTATTAGATTTAAAATAAAGTCTCAAACGAGAAAATAGAAAAATTCGTATTTTGTGAATATTTGGCGATTGTTTCTTCAAAATCACCAACAAAGTGTCAAAAATTGTTTATCTTAAATTAAAGACAATATGGTAAATAAGAGTTTATAACTACAATTAAAAATCCTGGAGTTTGTAAATTCTTACATTCGAATTAAGACAAATAGTAGTATCTAGCAAATTTCCAAAATAAACTGTCCAAACTTTAATTCTTCTATAAAATTCGATATTGAAAATAGAAAAATAGGACAAATTACTACATTTCATGTTTTGTATTTTTTACATTAAATACACGTATTCATTGGTATTAATTTTTACAACAAAAACTGTAAATACATACATAATACGCTACACAATAAAAATCTGATATTCTGTAGATTTTTAATCAAAAATTGGCAATTCAATTACAGGTATGTTTTTAAAATATCATTAGAATTTAGCACTTAAAGATATAATCAATTGCCGTTTTTTATTGAAATTTGTTTAACATGTTTAAATGTTTTAAACAACTGTCGATCTTACGATAAAATTCGTTAAAAAGAGGCTTAATTATTTGAGAAAAGTATTTGAACGAAGAGTTATAAAAAATGATAACAAATTCCGACAATTTGTGATAAATACTAAATATCAAAAAAAAGCTTTGAATCATTACTTATTGTTAGGCTTTGTTTTAGAATAACAAAGTTTTGATCTTGCAATGATTTTATTAATAATTATTAATAAACTATGAATTAATCCAAATAAATTAAATTAATTTATTAACTCTGAAATCTTCTATCGTAATTACTATTTTAAGAAAAACATTCGAATAGACTTAAGTAATTATAAAATTATTTTGTAAAAACTTAAAAACTTAAAATATGAAGTTTTATAATTAAAATTGAAAAGAAAGCTCTCTATATACATTGTAAGTTGTATAAAATTTTACATTTGTTAGATTTTTAGATTCAGATCAGAAGAGAATTTAAAAAATGGTGTTTTACTAGATTTACTAGAATTTTATGAAGTTTTTATATAAGAATGAACAAGAAATTTTTTTGAGAAAGAAAGAGAAAGAAAAAGAAATTTTGTAAAATATAATACTAAATAATGTAACTCGTTAATTCATGAAATAAATCAATTTTTAAAATGTACATTGCTATTGCAAAAGCTTATAGTTATAGTGAAGATTTATATAACACATTTGACAGTTAACGCTTTTATAGAATCTTAAATTTTAATATAAAACATAAAATATTTCGAATTTGGGCTTTTATGTGTAAATCGAGATATTTATACAAAATAAATTAAATGTTAAGAGCAAACTATAATAAAATCGTAATAAAAATTGTAGGATTAAATTTCAAATTTGTGTACAAAAAGGGAGAGAGTGTATACTGTAATAATATTTTCACAGGGTGATTTTATTCATGCATAGGTTAGGATCGACTCGATTTAAGAAATACATAGACTCCATATGATCTTCGCCCGTATATTTAATTAGTGCTTTAACATGATTCCTTTCTTTTAAGGAAGAAATGATAATAATAGTAAATTTGATTGACTTTTACGTGAATTTCAACATAATTCTTAAAACTCTTTTTAAAGGTGTTTAAATATGTGCACATTTATTTGACACTACATCTATGACGCTGTGTATTTCTTAAATCGTGTCGACCCTATTATGAAATACAAACGATACATTAGAGTTTACATCGTGTTAATTCTTAAGAAGGGAATTATCAAACTCATTGAATTTTTAACTTAATTTTTAACCATATGAACTTCTGTTGCTTGTTAAAAAGTTTTCTTTGTTTATATTTTGACAAATCCAGGATTTACAACTTTACTAAAAAGAAAATTGGAAATTTATGTTGTTTTATATACATATTTTGACATCAAGTCAAATATTTTAAATTGTATAGTTAGAAATAATTTTAGTTTTTCAAGGAGACTTGATCTCATATAAATAATGTTTTCATAATAATAAGTGAGAAAATCCAACTACTATATTTAAAAAAAAGTAAAAATGAATTATAAGGTGTAGCCTTGAAAGGTAACATCTCCCATTGAGAAATATAAAGAAGTTTAGATTAGAAAGAGTTTGTAAAAAAGCATAATTTTAGTGTAAGCGCGATGTATTTATTAAATGGAATAATGTAATGAAAGAAAATTTATAAAAATATTATATTTAACAATGTGTACTAAGTGGTAAAAACTAAAATATTAATTGTAGACTGAGTAGAAGATTGAATATAAGTATTTTCCATAAAAGGTGCACTAAAATGATTACCTCATTAGAGGGCGTGGCGAAAAACACTCAAAATTTAATTTATTGTTGATTGGTGGAAGTGGATTTTTAAAAGGGGGACAGAACCCCGTCCTTTTTAAAAATGATTATAACATCCTCTATATTTTACATAAGTTAATTTAGGAGAATTTAACAACACACAAGGATTGATTATGTTAAATTATTTTATTCAAAAATCATACAAGTTATTTTATAGTACAATAGGTTGGAGTCTCTATATAAATATACGGATAAAGATTATTGTCATCGGTATAAACAAAAATAGATCACTGGGAATTTTATTTGTCTATTTGAAATAAGACGTATGATTAATTTAGCGACAAGAGAGTTGTGTGTATCAGTACGCAAGTAGATAGGCTAGGACAGTTCGAGACCAAAATTACATGTTATTTCTTATGGAGGTCCAAGATAGAATTTTTGGTCAATTTCAAGGTCATTCGCGGTCTAGCGCGTGACCTCACCGCGCTCGCGTTATACGCGGATCAACATGCGATATTACCACATATACGGATCAACTCGACATATTACATTATGATTGATGCAGTCATCCGGGGGGGATCATAGCGATTTTAATCATTTGCATATCTCATCTCTCATTTGCATATCTCATCTCTCATTTACATAACTCATCTCTCATTTGTACATCTCATTTTTGCTAATTAAATTAATTCACGGTATCATTTGCATATCTCATCTCAATAATAATTAATTAACATTTATATTGATAATGAATTCAAATAAATTCCTGAAAACACTCTAAATAGAATACGACTAACAAGGCCCGCATTTAACCGCTATTTTCTCTTCTTAGGTTTAACTACATGTACACTCTAAGTTTTGTAATATCTCATAGTAAAGAATATTACTCTCAATCAGGATCACATCATACGACTGTTCATATCGAGCATTTCATTTTCTATAAACTTTCTCATTTCTCATTATTGATTTCACCTCAGTTCTCAGAACCGGATCTATAAGGAAAATCTCTACGCCAACAAGAAACCTCAAGTAAAATGTATTGTTTCATTCGATGCCCGTCAAATATTTCTTATCATAACATACCATTATGTTCAAAACAATACAAATATAATTACTTTCAATATAGTCACTTGTTTAGTATTACATATTTCTTAGGAATGAAGGTAGATTACATCTATACTTCATTATTTCTTTAACGCAATATACCCCCATTATCTAGATATCATAAATGAATATATTCCATATTGAAACCCGATATGTAATATAAAAATCTTATATTATTATATAGCTAGTAGATTTCCCTTAATTAGACAAAGTTCGATTATCTACGAATCACTAACAGGAAATATATAAGTAGGGATTAATGTTTTACACTGATACCATTATAGCAAGGTGCAACTTTTATTGCTTTATATATCATAAACGTGTTGTTAGTGTAAGCTATTAAAAAAATAGTAGTCATATTTAAATTAATATCAAGTCTAACGTTTACAAGAAACGGTTATCATCTAATTGCTATCATACACGGATTAAACTAAACTACATATTAAGAAATATTAAGTACGAAGCATAAGGCTTTTATAGCATCTTACAGGAAAAATCAGGATCGCAACATATATCATTTAAAATCCAATATTATTATATAGCTTGCAGATTTTCCCTAATTAAACTGTTTTATGATAGCTAACAGCTTTCAAGAAAAGGGTCGTTCATTATGATTTCTTAAAAATTTATTTAAAATTTACAGCAACGGAATTTTAAGCAGCAGATTTCTTAAAACATTGCTAGCTAGCATACGTGTACTGGAATAATAATGTAAAAAGTGTTTATAAATATTTATATGCAATTGTTTAATTTATTTAATGAAAACCTTATACGGTTATATGTAATAGGATTAACTAGATATCATAAATGAATATATTCCATATTGAAACCCGTTATGTAATATAAAAATCCTATCTTATTATTCAGCTTACCGATTTTCCCTAATTAGACATCTCTCAAATGTATTGTTTCATACAACGACCGACAAACATTTATTAACCGATTAGCTTCCTTTTGAAATTTCTTGAAAGGTGTCCATTATGTTTAAAACAACTATAATTTACTTATTTATAGAAAAAAAATATTGCGTAATGCTTTTGTAAATTCAAAACATATTTCAGTAAATATTTATAATTGCTATAGATACATTAAACAGTTTACTTCAACCCTCAGTATTATTATTAATGTTTGAATTACGTACACGGTAATTAATCACCCGGATTTTCATAGAAGAACATTCCTTAAATATGTGTAGTATATGCAGGTTTGAGATTATTCTTGATCCTTTCCAATATTATCGGTTTTACAAAGATGAATCGTTATCAATTATAAATATCTATTATTATTAACTTGATAGAGTCAACATCTAACTTCGGCTTTATAGAATTATAACATTTACATATTGATATTTTAAAATTGTCTTGTGTTTCACGTTTATTACGATAACAATTATTCTGCATCGTTAGGTTCTACAATGATTAACCCTGAGGCAGTTTCAACTTGGATGAAAACATATATTTATCATTAATGTTTAAATTAAAAACTTATTTGCTAGCTTGATACGTGTACTGGAATAATAATGTAAAAAGTGTTTATGCATATTTATACGCGATTGTTTAATTGATTTAATGAAAACCTTATATGGTTATATGTAGTAGGATGATGCGGTATAAAAAAATCTATAGTGAATTATTTAAGCATCTATTAGATTTTTCCTAATTAGACAAAGTTCGATTATCTACCAATCACTAACAGGAAATATATAAGTAGGGATTAATGTTTTACACTGATACCATTATAGTAAGGTGCAACTTTTATTGCTTTGTATATCATAAACGTGTTGTTAGTGTAAGCTATTAAAAAAAATAGTAGTCATATTGAAATTAATATCAAGTCTAACGTTTACAAGAAACAGTTATCATCTAATTGCAATCATACACGGATTAAACTAAACTATATATTAAGAAATATTAATTACGGCTTTTATAGCATCTTACAGGAAAAAAGATTACATTCAATCAGGATCACAACATATATCATTAACTAGATATCATAAATAAATATATTATATATCGAAGCTAGAGTAAAGACATGAGGATATCCATCGTTTGACTAATGTCTATTTATTAAAACAAACAAGTTATGAAATGAAGCAGGGAGTCTATTCAATGAACAATGTTAATACTTTTATGATTTTTCTAGCCTATAGACCTGCAGTTAGAAACTCAAGCCTGCTAAATGCTCGAAACGATAACTTTGCATACTAATATATGAAAATAATATAATGTATATCGCCTGATAAATAAAATTGAAATTATTCTTATTCTTTTACAATGAAATGTGTTTTGAAAAAACACGATGAAACGTTATGTATATTAATGCAGGAGTTCTGTTAACGCATTCGTTATTTAGAGATTCACTTATAAGTACACTATCTATTTAGCTGATTCAATAAAAATTTCATTATTTTTAAAATTCCTAACAAGGGTTCATGGTTCTTTATCTGTTTTAGAATATTCAAAGACAATATATGTATGAATTATCGTGAGACTCCTGCTCTATATAAAACGCCATATATAAAATTAGAGATAAGAATTTATCCTGTGTATTGGTGAAAACTCAAATATTCACGGAAATATAACAATCGGTACATATGACGATACTAATCAGTCTGACGCGGAATATATATTTTATATTATACAAACGGAGAGAAAAGAATAGGTACAATCGGATTATGTCCATACCAGGCTCACCATGATTATTATAAACATCTTAACAGAATAAAAAGGGCGATATGAATATAACTTATAGGATTTAATCAAACTAGAAAAATATCGATATATATCCTGCGTTGAGAAAATAATTATACTATGCAAGCATCAATACGCTACATACGATTACGAGCCTAAGTATAAACATGAAGTTATACTTTAAGCGCTAACGAATACTATGCATATTTCGAATAGAGTATGCGGAAAAAAAATTGTAGATATAAGGATGATTTATTTTTGAATGAATTAGTTTATAAGTTTACCAAGAAAGATTATTGTAGATTTGCAGAACGACCTTGATTTAGATGATAGACTTAAATTTATTATATCTGGATATAATGTATAATAAATATAATATAATAAATGTCTTTAAAACTTATTGTTTTTTATTACATCACAGGTTAGAGCATACGAATATAATTTAGGTTAGATTAGGTTAGAGCCTACGAGTACATTTTTTAGAACAGAACGTAGGGAGCAGAGTAAGTACAAAACAACATACTTTCATACAAGAACGTTTATTGATACGAGCAGTTTCGACGCTACTTAAAACATAATACATAACTTATATATAATATCTATTAAAATAGTACATTTCGTATACACTAATAATGGTACATACTACATACCCGACTATAAAGTAAACATGGTAAGTATACTTTAAAAGAATAGATAGTAAATATAACTATATCTAATTATTTTATAAAATACTATGTTAACTAAGAGGTAATATACAGAATATATACGCCTGTATTCGGCCTCTAGAGGGTTCATACCCTAATACAAGGTTAGTGCGAGAGATTAACGATCCCTGACCGAAGGGTTAAGGGTGAAAGGTTAAGCTTGAAGCATGAAGGGTTTAGTCACCCTTCACCCTTAACCTTTCACCCTTAAGCCTTCGGTCAGGGATCGTTAATCTCTCGCACTAACCTTATATTAGGGTATGAACCCTCTAGAGGCCGAATACAGGCGTATATATTCTGTATATTACCTATTAGCTAACATAGTATTTTATAAAATAATTAGATAATTTTATATTTACTATCTATTCTTTTAAACTGCTGTTATACTTACCATGTTTACTTTATAGTCGGGTATGTAGTACCATTATTAGTGTATCCGAAATGTACTATTTTAATAGATATTATATATATAAGTTATGTATTATGTTTTAAGTAGCGTCGAAACTGCTCGTATCAATAAACGTTCTTGTATGAAAGTATGTTGTTTTGTACTTACTCTGCTCCCTACGTTCTGTTCTAAAAAATGTACTCGTAGGCTCTAACCTAATCTAACCTAAATTATATTTGTATGCTCTAACCTGTGATGTAATAAAAAACAATAAGTTTTAAAGACATTTATTATATTATATTTATTATACATTATATCCAGATGTAATAAATTTAAGTCTATCATCTAAATCAAGGTCGTTCTGCAAATCTACAATAGTTTTCTTAGTAAACTTATAAACTAATTCATTCAAAAATAAATCATCCTTATATCTACAAGAAGAATTTAACACACTTAATAAAATATTATTGTCTACAAGCGTTGTTCTAACTTTTATAGCTGCGTCCAGGACTTCTTCGGTGAAACATTCGTAATTGCGATGCATAGTTTTAATACTATCAATCTTTTTCCATAAAAAGGTTTTTATCGTGTATAATCTCGTTAGACTTCATTCGGAAATGTAAAGTTCAAAACTTTGATTGTTTTTTGAAAAAAATTTGAGACACTTGTTTCCTACACTATGAAGCGTATAATCGGTCAATACGTATCCATCAAGTTCGTTGTGTTTCAGACATCCTAATATGTACGAAGCATCCTCTATAAAATCTTTAAATGAGTCTTCGTTAAACTGCACACCTAGATCAGTGCCTTTCTTCAAGATTCTTATACACACATCAAAATTCTTGAAAGGATCCAGTCCAAGATGTAAATATTATGACCCGATGTTGTTTAACGGCAGCTGTATTTCACAAAGAAGTCTTAATTTTTCGTAGTTTAGAATTTTTTCATCATCATCCTGAACTTGTATATCGTATGTTTCTTTTGCAAACTTTTTAAAAGTTTTGATATCATCGCTATTCGGTTGAAATTGAGGTGAATCACACTTCCTAGGCACACTATACGGTTCACATCTACTATTATGTTGAATGCGTTCAGCTTTGTAGAATGACATTTTAACTATGAATAAACAGCAACACCGATAAATCGTGACTAAATAAGTAGGTCTGCTGCTTCTGTTATTTATTACCGTCTAAAGAGAAAGGGAGGAATCACTAAAACGTTTACATTTCCACCTATACCTAAACATTTAATACAACGGTTCTCCTACTAACCGATTTCTGCTTGTCTCAACTCGTTGGATCCTGTTTGATACGGTCTGTAGGTTCCTATATCCCTCACTGATTCTGTTTTCCGCATACTATATTCGAAATATGCATAGTATTCGTTAGCGCTTAAAGTATAACTTCATGTTTATACTTAGGCCCGTAATCGTATGTAGCGTATTCATGCTTGCATAGTATAATTATTTTCTCAATGTATCGATATATATTAGGATATATATCGATATTTTTCTAGTTTGATTAAATCCTATAAGTTATATTCATATCGTCCTTTTTATTCTGTTAAGATGTTTATAATAATCATGGTGAGCCTGGTATGAACATAATCCGATTGTACCTATTCTTTTCTCTCCGTTTGTATAATATAAAATATATATTCCGCGTCAGACTGATTAGTATCGTCATATGTACCGATTGTTATATTTCCGTGAATATTTGAGTTTCCACCAATACACAGGATAAATTTTTATCTCTAATTTTATATATGGCGTTATATATAGAGCACGAGTCTCACGATAATTCATACATATATTGTCTTTGAATATTCTAAAACAGATAAAGAACCCTGAACCCTTGTTAGGAATTTTAAAAATAATGAAATTTTTATTGAATCAGTTAAATAGATAGTGTACTTATAAGTGAATCTCTAAATAACGAATGCGTTAACAGAACTCCTGCATTAATATACATAACGTTTCATCGTGTTTTTTCAAAACACATTTCATTGTAAAAGAATAAGAATAATTTCAATTTTATTTATCAGGCGATATACATTATATTATTTTCATATATTAGTATGCAAAGTTATCGTTTCGAGCATTTAGCAGGTTTGAGTTTCTATCTGCAGGTCTATAGGCTAGAAAAATCATAAAAGTATTAACATTGTTCATTGAATAGACTCCCTGCTTCATTTCATAACTTATTTGTTTTAATAAATAGACATTAGTCAAACGATGGATATCCTCATGTCTTTACTCTACCTTCGATATATAATATATTTATTTATGATATCTAGTTAATGATATATGTTGTGATCCTGATTGAATGTAATCTTTTTTCCTGTAAGATGCTATAAAAGCCGTAATTAATATTTCTTAATATATAGTTTAGTTTAATCCGTGTATGATAGCAATATGCACCTTGCTATAATGGTATCAGTGTAAAACATTAATCCCTACTTATATATTTCCTGTTAGTGATTCGTAGATAATCAAACTTTGTCTAATTAGGGGAAATCTACTAGCTATATAATAATATAAGATTTTTATATTACATATCGGGTTTCAATATGGAATATATTCATTTATGATATCTAGTTAATGGGGGTATATTGCGTTAAAGAGATAATGAAGCATAGATGTAATCTACCTTCATTCCTAAGAAATATGTAATACTAAACAAGTGACTATATTGAAAGTAATTATATTTGCATTGTTTTGAACATAATGGTATGTTATGATAAGAAACTATAAATAAGAAACAATACATTTTACTTGAGGTTTCTTGTTGGCGTAGAGATAATCCTTATAGATCCGGTTCTGAGAGCTGAGGTGAAATCAATAATGAGAAATGACAAGTTTCTACATGTTAATTATGTTACACATTTTAAATGTTATGACTAATAGATTTATATTTTAGGAATGTCTGTAGTTGAAATGTTATATGCAGATGAGATATAGAAAATGAAATGCTCGATATGAACAGTCGTATGATGTGATCCTGATTGAGAGTAATATTCTATACTATAAGATATTACAAAAGTTAGAGTGTACGACATGTAGTTAAACCTAAAAAGAGAAAAATAGCGGTTAGATGCGGGCATTGTTAGTCGTATTCTATTTAGAGTGTTTTCAGGAATTTATTTGAATTCATTATCAATATAAATGTTAATTAATTATTATTGAGATGAGATATGCAAATGATACCGTGAATTAATTTAATTAGCAAAAATGAGATGTACAAATGAGAGATGAGATATGCAAATGAGAGATGAGATATGCAAATGATTAAAAGCGCTATGATCCCCCCCGGATGACTGCATCAATCATAATGTAATATGTAGCGTTGATCCGTATATATGGTAATATCGCATGCTGATCCGCGTATAACGCGAGCGCAGCGAGGTCACGCGCTAGACCGCGAATGACCTTGAAATTGACCAAAAATTCTATCTTGAACCTCCATAAGAAATAACATGGGATTTTGGTCTCGAACTGTCCTAGCCTATCTACTTACGCACAAAAATAAAATTCAAACGTGTGGTGTAATATCTCACTGATTCATCACAATACATTGTAAAGAATGAATTGGCAAATTTCTTAAATTATGTATTAAGTTGAAAAGTATATAAAAATAAAAAATCTATAATAAATTTATTTTTAATGTTAATTTTGAATTCTTACTCAGATTCATTTTTGCAAGAAAAGTTTTTTAAACAAATTATATCCACCAAACCAGTTTCAAAATTTTTTCAAGTTTCCACATAAATAATGAAACTCTTTAAAATAAACATCAACTAATATAAAAAGCCCTTTGATTTTTATTTTTTAATTTTGCAGGAAATCAAAAAGAAATTTATAATTTTTCCCGTCAATTATTTAAGTTTATTAATACTTTTGCTCTGCAAACCTTTCTTAAATTATTAGTGATGATTATATTGATTTTTGTTTCTATTAATAATTTACTTATCAATCTTTTAATGAAAATATCGGGATTTTTGATTTTAATTGAAAGCGTTGGTTTGAAAAATAACATTTAAATATAATAAATTACTATTAGTTGCTTCTTTAATTTTAAATTGTTTGGTTATTTAATTTTTCTTCTAAGGTTTTCATATATATTAACAATTTAAATTTCAGTAAATATTTCTAACTTTTTCAAGTCCAACAGATATAAGATTGATCAAAATGTATTGTTTGTAACTCTGATTGGGAGCTGGTTACATTTATTTAATTCCTTTATCTTTAAGCTTGTTATCTTCTTTTAAGATGTAATATTTTTGTCTACATCTGCATTGAAATCTCTTGTGAGTATAAACTCACTTATTAAAACTAAATAAAAATTAATCATTTATTGTTACAAAAACGTCTTCTTATAACTGAAGATGTAAATACAGATTATGTATAAAAGCTACAACAATGCAAGCTCTAAACACCATAATCTTGAGACACACACACACAGAATATAATGGTGAAGACAAAGGTTAAGTTTAGTATTTTAAAAGCAACATGAAACATTGACATTTAAAAGCAATACACATATACACAATGGGAAATGTTTATTCTTATGTAGGATATGATTTACTATTCCTGTATTGCGTATTATACATACACAACATGACAATTTGCATATATATTTATGAAAAGAGAACATTCTAATAGTAATAATAATAATACATAGTCTTGATCTGATCTGACAAAATCTAACAAAAAGAAAAAGAAGAACAAGTCGAAAAAAAGAAAGTTAAAACACCCTTGTTAAGCATTGAGATACGTAGTTTAGAGGAGCATCGCGTGACAATTTTCCCCGTTAAGTGGATAGACGCAACGGTAAAAATTGTAACGAAACAAAATAAACGTTGTTCTACACAAGGAGATTTTTACGTAAATATCGTTCGGAGCGTTGCGTTTCTAATGGTCGGGACGATACGTATCATGTGAACAAAGCCCCTATTATCGGATACTAACCTTGAGACTCTCTCTCATGCACTTGTTAGACCGATTACCTGTACATAATAATAATGCATTTATTCATGGGCAGTGTTTATTTTTAGCCGATCGTGTTTTTTTTCTTTCATTTTCAATAAATTTCCTATGCACGACAGAGAGAAAGAGGAAATTTTGTAATTATTTAAAAGTGAAAAGCTGGAAATACTGAAAATTTTGCATTATCATTTTTTAATTATTTAATTGAAAAAAATTGCCAAATGAGCATTTCTGTAATTGTACGAAATTGGGCAATTCTACGGCTTAACGAATTAAACAAATGCAAAATTATACATACTTTTTGAATGTCATTATCCAAATCTGTTAGTATTTCTGTTTTATCGACATTTATTTAATAGGATATAAATCTACGAAATGCATTCTGTTTAAATTCGCAGTTGACTTAGTTCTCTTTGAAACTCACTGTATTTTAGTAGTCTGTCATTAATGAAATAATTCTATTTGTTCCAGGTGAGTTATCCTTCCTTTGGTACCTTTTATGGTTGTCTATTTGCTAACTTGGTAAGTGAAATGTAAAAATTAGTTATATAAGCTCATCTCCAGGGTCTACATTGCGCGTTATTATTATTATTTTTTACCTTAACCTACTTTGATTTCCACGATTAAATCTTATCTATAGATTTAATTTCTCTCCACTTAATCTCACAACTTAATCACCATAGTTGTAAGTTTAATCACATTTAGTTCTATAACCTGAACTCATTTTGTTGTAGTCAAGTTATAGGGAAGGATTTACTTGACGGTGACAATAAACTCAGGTAGTCCAGTTTTGCCTCCCCTAACAAAATAAATACTGTATCTTAATGAAACACACTTTTCTTCATATTCTATAGCAAGTAATGATCTGTAGAATAATCAAGATTGCTTCGCTATGGGCCTGTTTGTCGTAAAATTCAAAACAATGAAAGAATGCAATGCATGGAGAAGGAGCAGAAGGGAATAAGCAACATGTCAGTTGCAGCGATGTGGCAAAGATATATTTTTTTGGGGTAACGTATAATATAGACGGAGACTACAACTGTAGGAAAATTCCACTCATCCTTTGCCCCGTTTCTACTTGGTTGACTAGTCTGTGTGTATACAGAATGAAGCAGGCCATGCCTAGCCCTGTGTCCCTCTGTCTGATGTTTTATGTGAGATACTGTCAATACTCTAGTTCACTTTTTAAATAGTGTCTCTCTGTATTCATATCCAATCGATTGAATTTTCTAAAAAATTTGGAAACGTCCTCCAAATACTGTATATACAAGTCCAAACGTGCCGCTCTCATGAATTTATGATAATTTGTAGAGTGATATATGGCATTTGACGCAACTAAGCAAGTTGAAGTTCTTTATGATAATGCCTGCATTCTCAACTTGTCTTTTTTTTACTTTTTGTCCTAATTATAATCTTATAATTACACTCTAGAGTCTAGAGTTTGTTTTGATTGTGAAAGTTGCCGACATGAGGCAAAGTTCCAAGCTCTAAAAATATAACCTAACTTAACTTACAACCCTAAAATGACTCAAATTGAACCTAACTAACAGCAACTTGTCTAACTCTTGAAAGATTCGGTATCCGACTTAATATTTGGTTTTTTTTAAAGACTCCGTAAAGATTTTAGATTGAAACTCGAAGCTTAGAAGAAACTCGGTCCTGCTAGCAGGACCATGTTACCTTAACACAAACTAAACTTAACCTAACCTAAGCTTAAGTTATAATTTTATTCGAATCTATAATGTAATGTAAGTGTAACGTAATGTTGGACCTAATGAAATAAAATTTATAAACCTAAATCTATGAAGCTAACTTAACCTGAAACGTAACCTAATTTATCAGTCTTTATAATTTCAATATTTGAATTATGATATTTGGCTTTCGGAGATCAAACTAAAATTAGTTCGATTCAAAGAACCTGTCAGAAATTCCAATGGTGAGTTTTTAAACACTGAATGCCAAACGGCGAATCTTAAATTGAAACTTAATTAAAAATTCAAACCTAACTTTTGATCTATCTTAACCTAACCCGCTCTTTAACTTAACCTAACCGCTAATTACATCTTAACTCTAACCTAACATTGAAGCTAACATACTTAAACTAAACTTATCTCTTTTTCTAACTAAATTCTCTTAGAAAGATATTTGATTCTTTGATATTTGACCCTACATGATTTGCCAGTTTTCGAGTGCATTGGGTTTTACAGAATTACCGAGGATGTTCCGGGCTGTGATGTCGGGCGGAGTTACAAGTCTTATTTTTAACGCTTCTATTTGCATGCAGTCAGCCACTTAGAAGCCGGTTGGCCATTAATTTACCCGATATACCGTCATTTTCAAACTCAATCAAGCATCCGAGTCGTAGGGCAATTCCCTGTATATAAGTCTCGGCTCGAATGCAATGTATCCAGTGCACACTTTACTTGGCTGCCCCTGAATATCCATCATCTTTTATATTAGGAAGATCTCTTATTCATCAAACTGTACATTTTATGACACATACATTAAAAACCAATTTGCAAGCCATCGACATTTGAAGATCTAGGATGATGAACCCATAATTTAAAAATAATAAATAGCTGTCATTCCCCTGCTCTAGGAATTTTGGTTTAGAAATGGCAATCTGTTATTCAAAGGTTAACAACCGAGAAATTCAAACAATTCCGTACGACACAAGATAACAATCTTCATCTCTCCATTTAACAATAGCAAAACTGCAAAAGCAAACTGTGTAACGCGTGGGCGATACTTACCTTATGGTAGGTACGAACTGCATGTTGTTTTTATAAGTTCAATTCAGTTCAGGTAGAAAAAAAGTTGTTTAGTCATAATCATACCACCAAACGTAAAAATCAACAAGTCCTTCTTTTACTGAAGAAATGAATTCCTTACTTAAGAATCACTCGTCTAAAAGTACGCCGCATAACCAAGGACGGCTGTTAACAGTACTTTAAAATGCCCCTGACGGATATCTTGTAGAAGAGGTTGAAAGAAAGAGGTCATCAAGCTACGAGATTTATGACACATAACCAGACTAACATGCACTGGACTGGGATATTAAAAAGATTAAAAGCCCCATTAAATGAGAAACATCATGTTAAAGAAGGCTTGTCTGTAATTCATCAAAAATTGATTTAATAACTTCATTTAAGATTTTTTACGGTCTGCATACTTGCTTGGACGATGAGCGTAAATAAGTTAAATTTAAAGAGAGGAAACGGGAAGGCTTATTTTTACTTTTTTTCTGATCTTACATTTGTTGTCAATCTACACGGAAATACTTATAATAAAGGAAACTTATATCCTGTTGCTGTTTATCTCATAATAACTTATCTTCTTGGGCATCTACGCATTATTTTCATTACTTGCAATTTGCCATTTGTTGATAATTATTTTTTGACGAAGCATCATTGTCATAGGAAATGAAAGAATACTGAGTGGGTCCACTTCGCGTTCTCAACTGTAAATTGATAAGCCTCTAGAAAAGATCGAGATCTTGATTTATAAAATCTACTACAAGTTATTTATTTCCAGGATGGTAAATATGGTTGATGCTGGCTTTCGCTGAAGGTTCTTGAAATACGTTGACTAAATTTCCATTTTAAGAGACAATACATTTTTCTCCGAGTTTTCAACTTTGGTTTCGGAGATCTCGAAATAGTCTTTGAGTCAGGGTCTTAACATTAGTGGATATCGTCTTTCCTTACCTTCGCAACATGAATGGAGTCTTAAAGATACATTTTCTATTTCTATTGACTATGGACTTTAAAAGTGAAGATTTTTGAAGATCTTTTTCCGCAGTTGTATGCGGGCATGTTACATACAACCAGTTACATGTTATTTGCTACATGTTACATGCTGCATGTTAGATGCTGCATGTTAGATGCTGCATGTTAGATGCTGCATGTTAGATGCTGCATGTTAGATGCTGCATGTTATATGCTGCATGTTACATGCTGCATGTTACATGTTACGAATATGGTACATACGTATTGATATTAGTCTGTCATAGAGCTATTAGCATAGATTATCTAGATCACTCATCGTTACTACACTACAATCTAGGCCAAAGATCACCTACAATAAATGAATATTATAAAATTGACCTTGACACCAGAAAACTGACCTCGATAGACCAATAAGATCAGTATTATGAGCAACGGTGACACTGAATATTTCTATATGCGTGCCTTCATTCAAATATCAGATGAAAGCTGGAAAATTAGTATATAATTAGGTGTTAAAGGCTTAGACATATTGAAGACTAGGTTCTACAGAACTACTAATTATGATTATATAGACTATGTACCGATAACCATAAGTGTGAATTAAGGAATAACACATAGATCACGAACAAGATTCTATGAACTAACCAGTTGAAAAAGCCTAGCACTGCCAGACGAATTTCTGGACGCGTTATTTAACAAACACTCCCGACTTACCCCCCTTTGACTTAACCAACCGCACCCACCTCCCTTCCGACTTTCAGCAGCTTACTACGACCCCGACTTTATCTAAATCCCCCTCAAATTAACTAACCCTCCTGGCCGTAACCACTTGCCTTTCCCCCGAGTTTACCACCATCTCAGCTCCTACTCCAATTTAGTCATCCCCTCCCTTCGACTTACCCAGCCACTCCCTCACACCCTAACTTATTCGGATCCGGGTAAGGGAACCCGTGCCTGAAGACCTTTCGACCTTTCTTTATGTCTACGTCGGTCTTCCAACTTTGGTAAAGTAAGATTTCTTTATAGAACCATTGACCTTCAGCTAGGTGGATCTTTGCAACGGCTTTGGCCTTCAGATTTCGATAATGCTAGATAAACAATAGCTTGCTAAATGCTTTTCTATGTGATCATTCCGCCCTTCGGCCTCTAGTTAGATACTTCTATATGACCACGTCGGCTACCTGCCTTTGGAAAATAAAATACTTCTATAGAACCACTGGGCTCTTGCTCATTTATAACTGACTCGAATCCCTGACCTACATTCTAGCTAGTTCGAACGTTGATCGATAGATTCTGTAGAGGTTCTGTAGAAATTTTATATAATTATGTCCACCTTTATTCTTCAGTTAGAAATTCTTCTTTACCTCGGTTTCCGACCTTCTATAAGATGATTCGCGTTACCCATCTAAGCCTCTGACGTTTCATAATGTTTCTATGTATCTTCTTCGATTGCGGCCTTGTCTGGGTGCTACCACATGACTTGTTTTTATATTTTCACCAGCCTTTCGTAAGTTGTTTTCCCTTCCCTACAAACACAGCTAAATATGGCTCCAATTATATACAGTGCAATACAGTACAAATGCAAATAATTGAAGAAACAGTAGGCCTTGTTTAATCGGAAAGTCGTTACGGAAATTTGTTCTGGGACACCAAAAAAATAATGTTTCAAGATTTTTTAACCAAAATTTAGTTTTGGGGTTTCTCCAAGTGGTCCGGAACACGTTCGTACGACAAGGCCTCCTATGTTTTTTGATTATGTATTTGCATTTACTTCCATCGTAGTAGACTGGCGGTTTGTAATAAATGAGTTTTTAAATTACACACAAATTTCGTTTAAGGGGTTCTATGTATATCTGATAAAAATTTGGAATTGATTGGTGTATAAATAACAAAGGCAGGCGGGTGTCAAGCCATGAAGTGAAATACACTGTAGGCTTATCGGAAAAGGGCGCTGGAAAACACTAACAAATTGGCGAAAAGAAAATAGAATTCTTCTAGAAGTAGCTTTATATTCTATCTCAAAGCTTCAAGAATATAACATAAGGTAAATGCTCAAATTGGAAAAATCCCAACCAGAAACAAAAGGCACACTTTAGTTAAACAAAAGCATTATAGGTTAGCTATCAAAACAATACCTATATCCCATTGACAATCAAACAGAAGACACAAATTACATATCTATACCATATTTTGGCAAAATATAAAAAAAAGTTGCACATATACTAAGAAAACCCAACAATTATAAAATAGCCTTTAAAACCAACACCGACACTTTTTCATTTCTATTTAATGCTGAAGATAGAACACATGATATCATGAAATCGGGCATTTACCGTTTAAATTTCTTTTTGTAGTTCGGTATATATTGGACAAACACTTCGAAATTTTGACATAAGATATAAAGAGCACGTACGTTGTTACAATAATAAACACCCTGAAAAACTTAATTATGCCAAACACCTTTTAGAACAAAATCACACAATGACTCCTCAAAATAATATTAAATTCCTACATTTTTGTAATAACAAACGTAAATTAAACATTTTGGAAGCCTTTGAGATATACAAACACAAACTCAGGTTACCTTTAATGAATGAACATATTGAGCTCAGTAACTCTCCGTTACTGGACGTGTTAGATATTTAATTATTATTATTTTTTTCTTTTTATCTGGTTATCTATTTTTTTGTATTTACCTTAGCGACATGTTTGTTTATATTTATACTACCTTTGATAATGACAGCTTAGCTTTCGAAACAATATTGTCAAGTTATAGTTTAATAAAAACTGTGAAACTTTTTATTAATAGGTATTTAAGATTATGGAGTTCCACAAAGTAAGGCTGGAAACAATAAACAAAAAGAGACATTCCCTGAAGATGACTGTAGACTGAAATAAAGTGGCGCCCAACCCTCCACAAGTGGTTTAAATGTCAAAATATCTATTACTTGATAATAAACTTTATGTTAAGATATTTGATTATTTATTACACATATAAACGGATGCATACTTTTATACTACGCGAAATGAAATCTAAAAAGCTGTTAAATGACTCAGAGAATGAATCAAACGAAAACCTAGTATAAAACAACAGTAAATTCCTTTTTTATAGATGTACATACGTATATCCGTATACCACTACAATAATAACAAATCACCTTTAAAAGTGTTAATTGTATTTTCAATGCGATATAAATACTGTACTCGTCTCCCGTATTGCTAGATTAACTACCGACGATAATAAATATAGAACATAATAACAGGTATGATGGGGCAATTTTATTTTAAGTAAAAAAATCATTCAAGATAATCTCTTTAACAAGTCTTAAAGATGTTAAGGCTACTGCATTAATGGGCTCGCTTTTGCAATTTTCAACCAATTTTTTTCTTTTGTAATATTTATCTAATTTTTTCTTATTTTTGATCTTTTTTACTTCTTTCTTTATTATTAGGTGGATGACTTGAAAGCAGCGAAAGTATGAGTAATTAATTTAATGACGCATTTTCTAGTGGCTCCAGACTACGTAATTACTTTTAACGTTTATTTGTTTGTACTAGTCATGCAATAAGTGTTTTAAGAGTACCTACTATTAATACTGGATACAGAGAGTGTCAAAAGTATGGCATAATGTTCCAGATATTGTAGGAAAGGAACTGCAAAATGTGGTGGCGTGCCAACTTGTTGATACCAAATGATTGCGCAGGAAAAAATAAATAGTTTTAGGTTTGACTTTTATTTGAGCATTTTTCTCAAGAGTTAACAAAAAAATATATAAACAATATTCCATACTCTTGTCGAAAATCTTGTGCTTGCTTTAATCCGAACAAAATCAATATCTGTTTTGCATACTTATTTATCCCTTAATTAATCATGTTTAAAAGGCCTCCGTAAATAAAAACAAGATAGTTAATAATATTATTATTATCATCAAAATGTAGGTTAGGGAAACCGGTGTGGTTTGAATTTTTTCCTTCTCCATCCATAGACAGACTGTATATTATATGTATACATACAATATATCGTGCTGTTCTGCTTTGTAATTTTATACTTTATGACAGTTTCTAACTGTAGCTATATTTCACATAATGTCTCTCAGTTTCTGGTTAATGACTTACTTTGTCGGTAGTACTGGTTTAGTACGAGTTTTAGTACAAGCTTAATGCTCTTTGTAAATTATTGCTTTTCACTATTTCATATAGTGGATTATTATATATTAAGTACAATAAGCATATTAAATTTAGAGCAAACACTTTTGTTTATTTATCCCGTTTAAGCGCGCTTAAAGCAGGTTCGCTGCTTGATCTAACGTTGATACATATCTCCAAGTAAATAAGGACTGAGAAAGGACTGAGAAAACGCTAAAAAAAGATTACATAATCTTAATAGAAATAACCGAAGGAACACCCTTAATAATAAATAATCAAAGTGGTATTACATTTTCAAAATGGCAAATAATAAATGAAAGTTCTAGATTAGAAAAATCTAGTACATAATAAGGCGATTGTAACTTTCTTTAGACATTAAAAGAAACAACCTCAACATTCATTTATTTATTGGTTATTAATACCTCTTACTTGTTATTAGAAACTAATAAAAAGATTACAATCTTTAGGTATCTTTTAATTACCAACATTTAATATTCAAAATTTATTTCTGGGATATACACGGTGATTCAGTACTCAATGATCGGACTTTGAGGATAAGCTTCTCTGGTTATTAGAAACATAAAACCTTAGTAACTTTTTTTAATTAAATGAACTTGAAAATTTTGACAGACGTTTTCAGAAAAGTACGTATAATTGATGCAGGTCAGTTTTGTCGAATAGAAATAAATGCAAGATCTTTAGAAATCGACACCATCAGTAAAAACGTGACATCTGTTTAAACAAGCACAACAAGGATGCAAACGACGCACATTCCATTTTAGATGTTAAAACAAAACGATCTATTAATCCGGGGGATTCCCCTTTATTCTAATAGTAAACGCAGACAGAAATGACATCATTTTAATACTGACCCATTTAATGATATCATTAAATTCGATGTGATATGCGTTAATAAACAGATATTTAAGTAAAAACATGTTTAGCTAATTTGATCTATCCATCAATAGGTATTGTTATTTTTATTGGAATTCTAGAATGTTTCATTATTAAAACCTTATAATTCTTTTTGATGTTTTAATTCAACGACCCTGAATGATTGATGGATTTGTTTACATAGTCAAGTACAAGTACTGTTACGTTTTATTACTAAAAGCTGCAGTGTAAGGGGTTTGCAATTTGTTATCATTTGAGAAACCAAATAGTATTGGGTATCTCCTTGATCTTGACCTCAGAATATGTGTCACTATCACGAGTACTATAATTTTTTATTCACAAACCTGCAGTATTGTATTACACATAGTGGTTAATGTGCCTATTAAAAGAAGTTGAAATTGTCTTAGTAATCAGAAACAACACAAAACAAAAATACCGTTTTTGAAACAATATCCATCGAGAGGTCGTTCTCAACATGCTTTGTTTATTTAATTCTGTTTATCTGTTGTTATTCTACGAAACACATGGCCAAAATAAAGACGTTTTTATTACTTTATTACGCTATCCTTGCACATTCTAGTAGTATTGAATATCTGCTTAAACTTTTAAAATATGTGTCATGTGCATTCATACTATTAAATTTGAAAACATTAGGCTGAACTTCGATGCCGTTTTTCTCCAAAAGTATAGAAATACGAGAAAAATGGTATATAGGAATTTTCTTTCTTTAATGATTATCTAACCACTGGCAATGTCTGACTATGTCTTAATGGTCACGGTGTATATAGCTTGGTCTATAGCCAATTTATAAGTTCGAGTTCATATTCGAAAATTTAACTATAATAGACGAAAGTTCACAACAACTTAAAATTATAAAGTGTGATATAACTGTGAGAATATAATTCACGTGTCACATGGTACATTTTTTATTAATTTCATTGGTGAAAGTACAAAAACAAACTCGCAGAATAGGCTATCAAATCGATGATAATTCTATCACCGCATGTTGACTGTCACCTGTTTTTAATAAATAAAATTGTTTACTGTCAAAGTGACAGAAAGTTTCAGTGTTTATTTTCTTTCAACGTTCATTATATTCTCTCACCAAATATAACACGTGTTATGATTAATCAACGATGATACCACTCGTTAAAACCTTTAGAAAATTGAACTCGTGCTTCGCACTCGGTCAATTTTCGTAGGTTTTAACTCGGGCTATCACCGATGATAATCATAACACTAGTTATATTATCCCCGATAATTTAATTCATGTATAAAAAATCCCATAAGCCGCGATACATTTGTCACTTTGACATCGGATAAAGTTAGCCCTAACTTTGCATCTGGATAAAATGTGTTTAAACTTCCATGGCTAACTTTCTCGAACCTGATTATTGTTTTTAATAATTGTCATTTTCAAGTTAATAAATGTGTTCTTGACTTCTTCATAATTACCTAGTTATTCCTTTTTATTATTCATTAAATTATCTCATCGAATTACGCTCGAGGTTTTTTTCTCCGGGATAAAATTGATTTTTTAAACTCTAATTTGGTTTCTTTTTGGTAAACTGACTCTACAAACCACCAGATAAAAAAACTCGTCCTTCGGACTCGTTTTTTTATCGTAGGTGGTTTGTATCGTCAATTTACCAAGCAACCAAATTATCGTTAAAAAAATCAATTTTATCCGGACAAAAAAAGACCTCTCGTGTAATTACAGTCGATTATTTCATTCTACTTCGTTTTTGACCAATCGCAAGGCTTTATTTTTTGGATTACAGCGATAATTCGATAATTTTTTATTGTCCTTTTCGACTGTTTTTATCTTCGTGACAACGCTGAAAACTAGTGTCACATGTGTCCCATTTTTTACTTTCATGTCAAATACTAATCTTTATGTTAATAAGTAGATGCTTAAATAAACAACTGTATCATGAAATAATCTTACCGAATTACATGCTCGTGCTTCTGAAATTATCTGTTGTAATACTCAAGTTGATTAAAACGCAACACTCGTGTCATTTTTTGACAAATTTCCCTCCGTTGCACGTCGGGAAATTAAAACGTCAAAAAATGACACTCGTGGTTGCTAATCAATGTTCGTATTACAAATCGATAATTTCGAAGCACTCGTGTAATTACAAGTGATAATTGCTCTTCTCAATATTTTTTCGGTTTTTCATTATTAACAGACGTTAACTCGAATGGTCATTTAACTTGTAAAAGATGGAGAAGTCAGTTTACAAAGAACTACTGTGGTATGGCGTGGAATACTCCCGCGAAGGTCACAGCCAGCTCAGAAAGAAAAGTATTAATTAATCGTACCCTTAAATGTTATACAACTAGATCTTAATTAATCGTAACTATGTTAATCTTTGTTGCACAAAGTAATAATTCCTGTAAAATCACCTATTTCGTAGTACTGTGAACGTTCAAAGGTTATAAATATACAAATAGACAGTTTTTGGCTTTCATAACAAGAGCCATAATTAAAGTAAGTATCTGACAAAATCACAAGAAATATTCAACTTTAATACCTCACATGTTTAATACATTAATTTAAGGTTTATTCTCAAACATCTCATTGTCTAAAACTTAATTTTCTGTCCTATTATTCTCGATAATTTAGCTTTTACAGGCTAAAGGTAATTTAGTGATCGTCTTTCGAGTGGTGGTCATCACGTCGCTCGAAACAAGGGAGGGGCCAGGACATAATAACCAACGGAATCTATGGCTAGCAACATCTAAGAAATATTCCTTCGTTAACGTGAAATTCTTTGAAATGTCCGATTAAATAAAAATGTGCTACAAGGTATAGTCGTGTATGTCTCAAACAAAATTTGAGATCCACAATATATACCTTTGAAAACGATAACGTAGCAGTGGCCTATAATCAACTTAACACTATTTCAAAACACTCGAACCGTATCGTGATGACACATATGCTTTATTTGGGAATCCAAGAGGCTGATGCGTTAAGAATTTTTCAACTGAAGAAAACGCGAAGATGATTTCCTACACACGGTTTTAAGTAAGCTTTTTAAAGGCCGAGAAAAATTAGAAAAAAAACTTGTTTCGGCCAATCAAACTTATTACCATAGGCGGGGAGAACTTTTAGTTAAATGGGTGACATGTATTTTAAAGTTTCAAGTGCTAGAGAGCATCGAGAAGTGTCCAAATATTAGATTAGAAAACCAATCAAACCGTTCGAGTGTGTAGAGAACAGAACAGATAATACGTATTTTTAAAATTACCTCGTTTAAAAAAGCCATTAGTCTGTAATACGGGGGACTCAACTGAGGAGACGAAACGAGTCAAATAAAGCGTCCCCGACCTTGAACGTTAATTCAAGTTTGAACGTTACTTCTAGATGGCGCTACGATTCTGGACAACGCTGACAGTGTTGACAGATTATGCGATTTATCGCAAATTTTATCGCAAATCTGGCTAATTTTTATGAAACATTGCGACCCATATGGCACTCCAGCGAACTGTCAACAATGGCCAGCGTGGTCTGAGCGTTGTCAAGGACCGAAGCGCCCTCTAACGAAAATTTTTTAAAATACAGGCCATTGGGTACGCAAATGTTTGGAACGCCCATTGCCGATTCGTCTCCTCAGTTGAGTCCCCCGTAGTCTGTAATTATTCTTCAGTATTTATATTTCTTTTAAATAGTTAATAACAATGAGACCAAAGCCAAACGCTTGCCGTAAATCCAAACACCCTATTACAGTATTGTACATGAAGTCTGCGTCAATTTCTGCTCTTTCAGGCCTCTTCAGATTTGTACTCTGTTCCTAGTTTTCCTTTACAACCTCCTGATCAACTCTAATAATTTCAGAAATTCTGATCACATTTTCATCAGACTTAGAAGTTGATGGTTTACTCAGTTTTGTAAACTTTGATTGATGTTCTGCCTACTTTTAAAGTGCTTAAACCACTAAAATATTCGACTCATCTTCTGCAAGGACCATTCCAAGAATTTGAAAGTCTCTTTATCGTTTTTTTAAATTAAATTTGACACTAAATTTGATAAGATCGCTAGGGTAACAAAAATTAAATTATAAAAACGCTACCACATTGAAGAAGAAATTACTTTTTGATTCTAATCGGACATTTGTTATTTGCCTTCTAGATTCACGTGACGCATCTGGCTTTTTAAATGTCAGAGCCTTTAGGCCAAAAATTGACAACACTCAATTAGCACGTTACTTACTTATATGAGTGTTGCCAGTGCTCACTAACTAGCTGGTAACGCGGCCTTCTATGATTACAGGATTCCATTATTACGGCCGAAATCGGAGCCGAGGAGAAATAATTTAAAAGATGATTTAGTCATCAAAAGACAATTTTAAGGCAACTTGAAGATCATTTACGGATAGACGGAAGGTCTTGCGACTCTGCGCTGGAGCTCAGCGCAACCCATACAAAGTAAGTTTATAATATGCGTTTTGGAAAGAGGAGTTGAGAAAATCGCCGTTGAAAAGGTATGTGCAGGAGACTGTACAGATATCTAACTGTACTCTCCCATGTACTCTCCCAAGAAGGAAAAAACAAAAGCGAATCGGACCGGGCCAGGTCCAATAGATAGAGAGGTCCAAAGTTATATCGCACTATAATCTCAAGTCAAAGTAGGTCTCCATAGCCCACATATCGTTTCTGAGCTATAGCAATTTTAAGGTTAAAATTGCTGTCTGTTGCTACCTACGCCGTACGATAATCTTTTTAATTAACTAAGTACAGAAGTTTATTATTGTTATTTGTGGAAATAATTTATTTTACGTTACAAACTTTCGCATACAGCAGATTGTAAATATTACACGTAGCATGTATGCAATTTCTGCATTTGTGCTATGATATATTAAATAAAAACCTTAATGCGAAACATATATGGAAAATCAAATATTGCAAAATTATTTTCTACACATTTATACCGGACTAATGAAATAATTATTAGTAATAGCATCAATTATGCATATTACCATTTTCCGCAAAAAACCTTTGACCTTTAAAAAAAAGAGAGAAAGACAAGTTTTTCTCTCTTTTTTTTAAATTTTTCTAATTAACAAAACTTATTAGGAAACATAATTAAAAACGGTATATTCTTCTTCTTCAAGTTAATGACCCATAGAAGATATTTTTTGAAATGCTGATTCATAAGGATTAAAATATCATCTGGAAAATAAAAAAGGGTAAAATGAATTGGGCCCCTCTAGGTAAGAAATTAACATAAATTCACTTTCTCGAATAATCGCACATTTATTATCACGTAATAAATTTGTAACAAAAAGAATTATCATTATTCCTTGTATCAAGTTCAAATCAGCAAATATAAAAGCCTACGTAAGAAATTCCTCGTTTATGCGTAGTAGCAAATACATATAACGCCTCCTTCAGACAATAACATAACAATTTATTGTGTGAAGGTGGCAAACGAGAATAGTTTCGAATCAGTAAAAAATCTGTAAAACAGATAATGCCTGTGATATTATTTGCTCCTACAGCTCGTGTAAATTAATGCAGGAATCTGATATTATCTAACGATAAATTTTCTATTTTGTAAAAAAGCATCAGTTACGCCATTGTTGGTATTGTTACGTTTATGCCAGGAGCTGTTGTGCTACAGCAGCTAAAAACCGCCGTGGATGATAATAATTCACTAACTTTATCACCTCGACAGCCCATCGATTTCTTGAGCACTTATTGGTTTTTAGCTCGAAGTCCTTATCTCGGATTTTCTACCTTCCTAAGCCGTGCTTCGACATATTATGTGTAATATAACTAAACTATATTATTAAACAAATTTATTTAAATACTTTGCAAGAAACAAAATAGTTCCATAAATAATATGGAAAAATGTATGTAACTCGTATATGATGACCTAAAAATTAGTAAAATACTTACGATTGATGCTGCAAATATCAGAATCTGCACAAAATATGCAATTATATTTCAATTGAAAATTACAGTTCGGTTTTGGCAGAACCTTAATTCTGATACACTGAAGGATTTTTATATTATCTTGTTCAATTTATAAAAATATTTTTTAATATGCGCAATAATCAATTATTGAGGAAATATGCTATTTATATACTTTTTAGAAAGACAAAAATATACTCAAAATATGCTATGACATTTGATATAAAATGTCTGCATGTTGATTCTGGCTACCTAAAGAATTTCACTATTATTTAATTCAACAATTACATAAGCAATAATCTATTAGTGAGAAAATATGCAATAATTCTTGATATATGCATTTACAAGCATTAAAATCTTTATCTCTTAAACCCCACCAGTTTATTTTATTGCAATTATCTGAGACTATAATCTGCTCTAGGAGTGGTTAAAGTACATATGTTTCTGACATATTTTTCAAAATCTGATAAAATATGCAATGAGATTTTATGTAAAATTAAATATTGCAGTTGGTATCTGTCTGTCTTAACTATAACTGTCTGAAGAATGTTATCTTGTTTTCGAAACTTATAAAAATCTGGAAAATATGCACATCATTTGAAAAATATGCAATAACGTTTGATAGTATTATTTCAAATAACTGTACTCTTTACAAGTTATCTCAAATTACATTAGCATAAATAGCAATACGCTTTAACGGTGCATATTTATAAATAAAATATGCCCTATCATTTAACGAAATATTCTGCATAGATAATATTTAAGATTATGAAAATATGTTCAAAATATGCAATGAATATTGATGGTCCATAAATTGCTGTCTAAGTTCAATGAACTTTAATTATAATTTTAATCAACTTTTGAGAAAAGTGAAAAATATGCACAAAAAGAGTATAATTCAGAAAAAATGGTTGAAGTTTTGGTACATGCATTTACGTTCTTATAAAATTGTTAAAATATTCTATATTTTTAAAATATGTCTTAAATCACAGTATTTTATTAGCAGAAATGGCAATGCGCTTTAAAACTTCAAAATTATGACGAAAATATGCCTTCTGATTTAAAAGTTTTCTTTGATTGTGCCTATTTTGCTATTAACTGTAGAGTTTTAAATATTATTTTAGAACCTTTATAACTAGAATATGTACACAAAAATACTTTTTCAGAAAATATGCGATTATCCCATATATTTCAAAAATATAAAAATATACTCTACTGAATTGCATATGCATATTAAATTAAGAGTACATTTGTGTCAAAGTATAGCACACTGAAGAACGGTAAGATAACTTTTAAAAATATGTTCAAAATAGGTAGTATAATTGCTAAAACTATGTGAAATGGTTTTTAAAGTATCAAATATATGAAAAATATTCAAGAGCTATAATGTGTGCATATTATGTTAATTATTAAAATTTAATACTAGTTAATTTCGTCTAAACGGCAAAATCTTAAACATAACGAGTATTATGTTATGTGAGTACTTTGATAATAAAATTTGTTATTACCTGTGCCTTAAACGGTGGCTAGCTGGAGAATTTCAAAAATAAGAAAAAATAGAAATATATGAATACATGCAAATATTTTAATATGCGAACGTATTGCATATTAAAATGCCGAATTGTATGGCGCAGTGGCTATTAATGTAACGGCAATGATGTAATGGTAATGGCAAGACTATTATGTTATGTGGGTATATATTGGATATTAAAATTTGCTATTACATGTGCCTAAACGGTAGCGAGCTGCATAATTTTAAAGACAACTAAAAATATCCTTTTTGTTTATAATTCCTTAAGAGAGAACCGGCAGGTTTCAGATTACATTATTTCCTGTACAGAGATCTTGCAATGCTTACATTGTTTTTTGCATTGATATGCTGCATACAGACTTTCGCAGTTATCGACGCACCATTGCCATCTCCGTTATTATTGGAGCTAGGAAGTCGGTTGAATCAGCAAATTAGCAATATTTTGTCTGCTGATTAACATGACGAAGACAAAACAACAATTGAACGTCGCGTTTTCTAGTTATCTTCAAAGGTAACATTTTTTAAATGGAGCACTCTGTATATTTTGTTGAAATTGATTGACAGCGACGTTATAAATACAAAAGTCTATGTTTATTACCTCTTTAAAATGAAAAATAAGGAAGTTATAAGACACTTTTCATATTTTTCATCTAATGCATTGTTCAGGTTACCAAGTTAGTTCGCTGTCTATTCATTTCTACAAAAATATATACAGGATCCCATTTAAAAAATGCTACCTTTGAAAATAACTCGAAAACGCGACATTAAATTGTTTTTTGTCTTCGCCATGTTAATCAGCAGAAAAAATATTGCAAAATTACTAATTTAACTGACTTCGTAGCTTCAAAAATAGCGGGGATAGCAACGGTGATCCGATAATTGCGAACACGCTGTATA
The DNA here is from genome assembly GCA_929113105.1 of Agrypnus murinus. Lineage (NCBI taxonomy): Eukaryota > Metazoa > Arthropoda > Insecta > Coleoptera > Elateridae > Agrypnus > Agrypnus murinus. The sequence goes on along the minus strand of OV816030.1, from coordinate 131,429,617 downwards.
CTATTCATGTTAGTTAAAAATATATAATTTGTTCGTTTATAATTATCTGCCTTGTTTAAGACTAATCAATTGTTTTTTTTTTTTGACAATTACATCATATTTCACATGTAAACTAAAAAATAATACTTTTAAATACATGGAAGTACTCGAAAAGCATGCAGTACGTATATAGTCTAGTATTCTAATTAAATTTCTTTATTGTAAAAACATATTTAAAATATGAAAACATATATTTGTTAATATGCATTGGAATGAAACTATTTAGATATATTCTACAGTTAGAAAATCTACTATCTTTGTATATTATCTTATATTTTAATAATAGCGTTAAAAATATGTACATATTAAAATATATTAAAAATATGTAGTGTGCGTAGTTGTCAATACAGGATGTTACTATTCTGTATTGATCGTGTCTCAAACACAACTACAGGGATAGTATTTTAGAGCTTACTTTAAAGCAGGAGTTCCCAAAGTGCGGCCCTCAAACCCTAGAAATGTGGCCCGCGATGTCAGATCTCATCCGCGATTTAGAACTCATAAAGATAATTTAAAAAATAAATAATTTTTGTCATATAAGTAAAAATTGCTCAGTTAAGAAAATACTAAATTTTATATGTAATGTAATTATTTTGTTATTATATAGATTGTATACATATATTTTACTGTCTTAACGGTCGCTCTCAGCTGATTATCCTGATTAACTGATCAGTATTAGTCCAAATTGAGATTAAACTTAACTGATGAACATTTACAAGTGGTGTTAAGAATACATTCAACCGACTTAGAACCAAGACTCAATGAAATTATTAAAAGAAAACAAATGCGCAAGTCACACACTTCTGTTTCAGGATTGATTATGTTTTTCTTTATTTATTAGAAATTATTTAGTTATTTTTGTTTAATTATTTCTGAAATGTGTTAATAAACATTTTGTAATAAAAATAATTATTGTCATAAAGAACGATTATGTTATAAAATTAGTATAAATTATTTATGCACCGAAGCGGTTTTTGGCCGAATCACCGAATACCGAATATTCGGCTATTAAAATTTGCCGAAGATTCGGCCGAAGCACAATAGAAATTTGAGTTTTGATTAGTTTTAATGAATACATAATTATGTCACAAAAAGAAAACATTGGTGCCCGAAAAATACATTTCCTACTACGCATTTTGCTATAATAAAATACAAAATGTAACTAAACAAAATTAATAAAAAATAAACAGTATCGTATCATAAAAACATGTCAAAAACTTCATTAAACAACGCTTATTAAACAACTACAACGTAATATAATAGCATTAAAAAACATTTCAGTATTTAAAATTTAATTTAAGGAGATTGTGGTGGATGAAAAGTAGGCATTTTCCGGGAGCAATCTAAGTCAAGCACGTGACTACGGCGTCTAGTCAAGTGATCGCCGCGTGACTCGTGATGCATTTTGCATTTTCACCTTCGTGATTTCCTTGACCCAGAGTCTTCAATTTATTGTTGAACTTCTAGTCAGAACAATATATGTAAGCTCCCTTTCCCTTTGCGTCATCGTCTACGCAGGACTTGAAAATAAATGCTTGAACTACTAAGAACTAAATAAATGCTGATACATATTTTAAAAATTTAGAATTTTTTTTATTAAACGCTAAATAATGAGTTTTTCAGTTAAAATGCACTCGAATAAGTCAGATTGCGGCAAAAAAATAAAAGATCCCCTTGCAGAATAGCGAATCTTTCATACTGTTTCGGCCAAAGCCGAATCTGTTAAAAATTGGCCGAATACCGAAGCTTCGGTGCATCTCTAGTATAAATCTTTCTGTTGTGTCAAACTTTTTATCGATTTGAACGTATTTTTTCATAAAACGTTTTTTGGCCCGGCAAATATTTTGAAATTTAGAATTTGGCCCACCTAGGCTAAACTTTGGGAACCCCTGCAGTTTAAAGTATAGAATATATGCTGTTAACTAATATGCGACAAAATATGCAACATACAGGTACCAACTATTGACTATTTGGGCGTTACCGACAATTAATAATAATTAATTGATAGTTGACTGTCTTTAAATATGCATCTTAGAGAATCTTCATAATACTTTTAAATATACATATGAAAATATGCACAAAATATGCAATGTATTGGATATTATGTTAAATAAAAATTTTATAATATACATATATTAAAAATAAAAATCTGACACAAATGTTTATTTTTTATTTAATTTTATATTTTCAATGAATGTGGAATTTAATTTAATCGCTACTATTTCAAAAGAATGAATATAGGTTTTATAGTTATGAAGTAATTGCATATACAAAGAATGCATTTTACAAAAAGTGATTGTTCCGTTATAGAGCTTTACGTAGGTCATTTTCATAGTTCTATAAAAGGTTGAAAGAGGAGAAACAAAAACTGACATAAACATTAATTGCATTTTCTTATTATGAAACATCATTTAGGTTAACGACTATAGAGGTGATAAATAATTAGTTTCAACCTACTCGTGGTAAGTAATAGGTACATCTACGTAATATTGAATTTTATTATTTTTATCTCTGGTTTATACTTATGCATCATTCGCATTGTTGCTGACTAATTTTATATTCAACAATCCTTGTGTATAATTATTAACATTTTATTAATTAAAACCATGTAAATGTTTAAAACTACTGAACTTTTCACCTTTTTTCTTTCTTAATGATTTAGGAAAAAAATCATATTTTAACGGTTCATCACTTCTGATAGTTAAGCAACATTTAGGTCGCAGAAAGTGTGTAAAACTAATTTCTGAACTCGTGTAAAAACGACAAAAAAATTGTCTAAAGCAAGAAATGTTTAGAAAGTTCTTCTAATCGTCTTTATATAATCAAGAGCTTTTCAATAAGTAATTTATTAAAAAAAGACTTATAAATCAATATTAAGAACAAAAAGAAACTAAAACGGTATAGCAAAATAAAAAATCTACTAACACCTAGCGGTAAAATGTAAAAACCATAGGAAACGTGGGTGATAATAAATAACTTTTCTATTTTAGAAACCTGATCATCAATTTGCAAGATCGTAGATAAAAACAATATTTTTAAACGGGCTAATACTTATTGGTCAGTTTAAGATGTTTAAAAATTATCGCCTTGGAATTTATTTATAAGTTTAGCTTTTTGGGTAAAAGGCATAACTCAAAGCATAGAATGATTTAAAGTGTCAAAATCTTGAAAATGGCAACGTGGGGATATCAATTACTTGTTGTTCTAACAAAGTTGTTTTTTGCAACCTACGTATATAAAAAGTTCATTAATTAAAAAAAGTAGAACAGTTAGAAACAATCCGATAGATTGAATGCATTAATTATAACGTACAGGTCATATGCTTATGCACAACCCCAAAAAAAACCAATTGCAGATTGTGTAGTTAACACGCCTACTAAACTTACTATATATTATGTATAAGGCAAAGTTGTAACTGTTTCGTTTGTTAAATCGTAATTTAAAGCCAAATTTTTTAATAAGTTAGTGTTTTTATATTCTACCATTTCTACCCTAATAATTATGAATATGAGTAAATAATACCTAACAGCCTAACAATAGTTCTATTTGTTTCAGGTGAGTTAATTTTCCCGGCTGCCTAAGGTGGTAAGTTAAAAAAGTTATTTAGTGAACTTTAACTTTAATTTAACACAACCCCATTTATTTGACTAGAAAATTTGATCATTCTGTAATGTCAAGATTTGTTATGGTTGAGATTAATTCCATTTACTCAATTGTTAAAGATGTATGTGGTCCTAGTAAGTTTGAAAGTCACGGTTGGCAATTTATTATATTTTGATCTTTGTACAGAATCTTTTGCACATTTTTAGATTTTAATTGTTAGGTAAATACTTGTATATAAGGTTCCAATTTCTAGTTTTAAAAGCAATTTTGTTTAAGTTGTCAAAGATAGAAGTTTGAAAATTCAAATAGTTAAAGCTATATTGCAAAATTTAAATTAAAAATTATAAAAATGAAATACATTAAAGTGGTAAATTACGACTTGCATATATCAGTATTTATTTTATAATAAATGCCAGTACATCTGATAAGAGTGTTTTATGAGAAAATTTATTCTTCAGAATAAAAGTGTGAAAAAAAGTCACTCATTAGAATTATAATCTCACAACATATTCAAGACAAAAGTATAAAATTATAATTTATTTTTTCTTTATAACTAAATTACTAATCAATTTCTATCTTGAAGGACCAATCTTCTTTCCCAAATTAAATTTTAATGAAAAAGTAGTAAGTAGTTAATAATATTCCAGCCCAAAACAATATGACAAATAATTATACAATATCAATTAGGTAACTCACTTAATTACTCTAATTAAAATACGAACAGGTCCGTACTTACTTTAAGCTGCTCAACGAAAATGCTTAAACTGTCACTACACATACTTACGTTACTAGACTTATTTGCTCCGGCAGAGATATCTTATTCAATAGAATTTTACTCAGGCGTCGTATGTACTGGTTTCTTAAGCTCATAAGTTGCAAAGGGGAAGCAGACAATATATGTAATAACTAGAAATATGGGCGCTACTCACTTGTATCAGTTTAAGAGCCAGAGAACCCGCAAATAAAAAGAGATTTCTGGTTTTTATTTGTTTGATTGAATAGGCTAGTTACTTCGACCATGCATTAAATTTAATGAAATTTAAAACAACAAATGGCTGGTATAATCACAACAACATTTAAGTTGAACATTATTTGTTTATTGAATAAATATCGTTTCAGTTAGGTATATAAAAAATATTAGTTGATAGCAAAATAGAGATCCCTTGAGAATTTTATGAGTTTAATACAGGATAGATTATTTAACACCAAAGAAACATGAGTTATAAAGTGATAACATTGGTAATTTACATAACATAAACTTACATATTATCATGTTCTTTTGACATACAGAATAAGGAATTATAAGCTTAGATATGAAATTTAAAACGACACGTTAAATGGGTTGCCTAGACTCACTTTTTTAAATTAGTATTTTGAAAAAGTTATCTTTTATGAAGCTAGAAAATGGTTTATTATAAGTAATATGCACACTATTACACTATAGTCAGTAAAAAGATATTTATAAAACTGATTTTCCATATAATTTAGGTAATTTTTCTTTATCCAATTAACAATGTGAGAGACGATGATCTGATATGGCATTTAAATTAAGTTGAGGCCATAGTTAATGCAAGATTTAATCTAAAACAGACAAGATGTGTTGTAATGGAGAGGTATACAAGTATTTACTACCTTACCTAAGCATTTTATAAGAAAGAAATATGTTTCCAAGTTAACTAGATTATTTATTTCATTACATTTCTTTTAGTTCAAAATTTTACAGTTCTTGGGTAAATAACTTTGATGGAGGATTGTGAAGATAGGAAGGTGTGAAAAGGTGTTTTTAGGTAAATAAGTTAATACATAGTTTTTGTGGCTTTGTTGTGAAATGGAAATTAGAATTTTATCTTTATTAGATAGGGAATTTAATAATCTATCAGTTTATCTAATTAGTTTTAGGATGAGTTAAAATTTATAAACAATAATTTGGCTATGTTATAAATTAAACGTAGGAGTTCTTTTGTTTCATGCAAAATTTGCAATAGAGTTCCAATAGAATCCCAGAAAAGTATAAAAATCCGGCCATTTTTGTAACAACTTCTCTTTTAATTTACACCTTTAGAAAAGTGCACACCTGTTGAAGAGCAAAAATTAATTTTAAGGTTATGTTTTGAGTTAAAGAACATAAATAAAGAAGATGTCAGACTGTAGGTTATCATGTTTGAAAAACGTTAAAGTGTTTAAATATTTAACAAAGTTCTGTGAATCCAAGTGATTTTCATTAAATAACAAGTGTATTAAATTTATTCAAGTGACAATTTACTTAGAAATGGAATTTCTTTATTTGAAAATATGTTTATCAACTTTTTGTTACGATTGTAAGTACGAAGTATTAATCTTGATTGGATAAAGAAATTTAGACTATCTTGAGATTGATATTTCATAGAATTTTGGTATCCAAGTTTAAATTTCCTTTTAATTATATTTTTTTATTTGTGTTAAGTTTATTAAATAAATTTGCGTTGTATTAAAAAAAAAGAAAAATTACTTTATACTTGTTGCATATTATTCTGTTCCTAGATTTATATAATTATTTAGTGCTTTATTAAGGCCTGAGAGTCTCAATTTGTGGAGAGTTAAGATTTTTCACAACAATTTTATTTTTAATTATTTAAAATGAAAGGTAAGAGAGTGGTGAGTTGTATGTTGTATGCATCTGTATTATTGTCACCGCCGTCTGTTTTTAAATCCTATTAACCCCGGTATGTTACAACAGTATGTTATAAAAGATAACTGCTGGTCCTTTGTTACACCTAATTGTTTGATAATGCATGAAAAGCACAAAACTGTACAATATTGCCCTCAAGCACTGCACACTTACATCACCAGTCACCAATCAAACAATTGATTTGAAGCAGAACTTTGAAGACTATTAAACACACGACTTTCGTAACATTCAATATGAACTTTAGTTTGTTGTAATTAAATCGTTTTTAAACACCGCCAATGGCGCTAGAAAATGAGTTTGTCCCATATGATTTCTTTAATACACGAAATCTTAACCAGCATTAATTAGGCTTATTCCACAAATTTAAATTTTAAATGGAAAGTTTAATTCTTCATTTGTTGACATAATTTAACTAGACAACTGGCTATCGATAATTAACTTCTTAAAACTCCAAAGATTTTATTAACATTAAAGCCGTATTCGCGATTTACTCATTAATTATCTTTTCCGTACTATAATTTTGTCTTAACCTGCCTGTAACCGAAAACAAAATATTTCCTGTAATATTACTGTTCAACTACAATATTGCCTTTAATACTAACCTTAAACTACAACATTATGTTTCTTAATTCTGCGTAAATTCTTCTATTTCGATACGGAACACTCAAAGAAATTCATACCAAATTCTATATTAATGATATGACAATAAGAACAAGGTACATGCTGACTCCAAGAGCCGCTGGGGGATTGACTTAAAGGGGTACGAAAACTCTTGTATTTTTTATAATTTTAAGAGAAGAGTTTATTGAACTGTCTAGACAAACCAAACTTGACGACATTTTTATCGAATAAGAGAAAAGGCAGAATTACTTATTCTATGTTTGCATTTATAAGGGCTTATCAAAACCTACCGGAAGTCTATAGTCGTAAATTTAACAACGGAATTCATTATTTGGTTGACTGCTAAAAGTTTTATTCGTAGCTTAAAATAGAAGGAATACATCATCAAAAATATTGCAGACTAATAAATTATTTGATATGAGATCTGAACGTGCTTTTAAACTAAAAAGCGGCTCGACATCTTTATTACTTAGCAAAATTATCAATAATTCGTCTGCAAAAACAGTTTTTTACCCGTGAGAATTTGACTCTAACTGTCAACTCTAATCAACTCTAACTGTTGACATGCGTATAACCTTGAATGCGGCTGTCGGTAAATATATTGAAATGAACGCGAATTTAGCGTGAGAATTTAATTTAACTCTAACCTAGCCAGACTATTTCGATATTATACAGGATCGTAGTAGGATTATTTTTATTAAATGCATATCCAAATTTATAAATTAAATCTCCTAATTTTCTGCACGTTACAATTAGTAACTCTTATTAAGCGATGGTATCCTATAAATGATTCCTAAACACGATATTCTAGAACAATTGCATTACATCATTTTAAAATTGTTATTTATCATTATTATTTGTAATTATATGCAATTGCTTCAATAATAACAATAACTTCTTTCCCATACAAAGATCAAACATTTAAAACAGTTTTACCAAAATTTGACTAGAAACGATTCTATCTTGGAAACAAAAACCTTTAAGTTTCTTACATAACCAAGTCCTTTATAACTAACTGTCTACACGCGAACACCTTATTTAATGTTCATAAAAGACATAATGTAAGAATTGTAAACGACAAAATTATATAAGTGTTATTTAACATTAAAAGTTGAAATTTACTTTAAAGGGATCATTTTTTATACAAACAAATTTTAAAAAATTGCAATAATTTTGGAAATACTTGGTAATTGGATGTTATTTCCTTAATTCGGTTAAGTAAAAGTGAGACGTAATTGAAACTCAAATCGTTAAATAAATAAATCCATAACTTGATTCCATTTTTAATTGAAACGAATTTTTCAGAAATTCTAAAAGCGACGGAAAAAGAAGGTTATAATAATCATTTTTTAGAAACCTATTTTTTAAACTTCTAAAGACCTCAAAAAATTAATACTTCAATAATTGTATCCTTTAATTACAAATTTATACCGAACATTGCATTTTTCTAAGTCCTTGAATAATACATTTACTTAAATAGTTCTCAACAAACACTTGAATGCAATAATTTATTAATTAAATAGTAGGTGTTTACCTTTTACTATCTTTTATTGCTCTATTGCCAAAAAATGAAATTACCTCCAGAACAATATAATTCGCTAAAGGAAATTGATTGTCGTCAAGACCCTGACACGCCTCGAATTTTTGTACATTTAAGGTAGTTTTTACAACGCAGCGTACATAGCATAATATGAGGTGGTACATACATCGTCTTCCTGGTTATACATCACTCCGTTTACAGGTACCTATATAATACAAAGTGCACTTTAACACGACACGTACGGCATTTTGCCATAAGTAACAATTTAGTTTTGTCGATTCGGGCTACATTTAAAATACATCAGTAGTTGTTAATAATATATTGTCTTTGAACTTCGCCCATTAACTAGCTTAATTGATACAACCTATATTAATAATTTTAGACGACGTTTACGCCCAACACAAACGCGCTCGTTCAAACAGACTTTTTAAAAAAATGAAAAATATTTCTACTGGTGTGGCCTTTAAAAAAGAAATTCCTTTTGTTTACCTTAATAAAGTCATGCTTTTAGAACTTTACCCTCCAGGTTGGAACAATGGATATATTAATGTTTCCGTACATGTTATGTCTGCCCAAGACATAAATCAAGGAAAAAATTTTGACAGCCAATGACTTGACACAAATAAAGCTAAGAAAAACTAATCGTTCAGTTTGTTAAACAAGATCTATAAACTATAAAATTAATAAACGGGTTGTGTTTTATTAAAGTTTTTATCTACTTATTTTGTCCTTTCGTGTGATGATTTTTACTTTTTCTGGTGTTCTTGAACCTGAAAGGGTATAACCTAATATTAACATGTCAGAACCATTTCAACAGCGGATTAATTTTCGATTTTTTGTTCGATTTTAAAGAGAATTGAATAATATAAGAACTAGTTCTGGACTAATTATAAAAGTGAGTTAATTATTTCAGTATTCAGAAGTTTTATATAGTAAAAATTATAATTATACAGGGTGTTCCGGACAAATATGCAATATAAGGACAAATATAAGGGGGGTGAAAGGTGACCATATAGAGACCCCAAAACTCATAAAATAAAAATAAAAAATAAAAAAAATTCGGATTTTTCCGTATTTTTTACAAGTCACCAGTCGACTATGGATTGTTTGTATGATGTTGACCCTGAATTACTGATAAAGCAAACAATAGTAACTGAGCTCCGCTACGTACGTATCAATTTACAGAAACAACAGAATTGAATTTCAGCAGCGGTTGCCGAGTGACTCACTACCTTGATGACTTGATCATTTATTAAGGTCGGTAAATAAAATGTAACATACGTTCGTTGACCTAATTGTGATGGAAACATTGCCTGTTTTTCATTTTACGAATGTCATTTTAACAAAATGAGTAAAACTTACCGTTTACGAGTAAAACATTTTGTGCAAACTGGGGATTTTCCTGTTTGCGTTCCAATAGCCATTGGCAAAATTGCACTCGCGGTCTAAGTGTACTTTTTAAAAATGGTTGATTTGAAAAGTTCCGTTCATTCAACAGGCGTGTTTGGTTCTGCCATAATTTAAACAGTAACTAAATACACTTAAATAAACTACTTATCTGTAGGGATACGAGAATTAATAAGCCCTTTATATTTCTACCATTGGTTATTTTTAATTCACGCTTACTAATGTTTGGTCTGAAACATGTGAAACGTTCTGATTTTATACATAACTTTTAAGGGTCGTAAATGCTTAATGATGCTGAACGTCTGCCATGTAACGGCAAGACGATTATTAAAAGAAAGGGAAGTTTTAGTTATTAGTTAACACTGGTCAAATTCGGTCCATGTATTGATACATTTTTATATTAAACATTAAAGATTGGATTATCGGCTTTTGATTTACCTGGCTAATTATCTTACATATCACTAAAACAAACACTTAACACTATCTAATGCAAGTTATTAATTCTTAAAACGTGTATTAATCGAAACTCAAGTTTACCAACACCTAACACAAAGAAAGTTGACGATCTGAGTTAGTAACAGTTATTACAGATGTTCAAAATGAGTGTTATTATTTATAGTTAAAAACGTTTTAAAAGCACGTACTGCTATTTGGTGTTGATTACAATCTTCCGAAGAATTTATAAATATTTATCCTGCTACCTGCTTGGGTTAGTTTATGGCTTATTTGTCCATGACATTTAAAAGTATGTATTAGTAGACACAATTTTCATTTCATACAGCTTTATCTACTATTTGCAGTGGCGTGCCTATTATTTTTATAAGGGGGGTTGTCATTTCAAAGGGGCATTTCAGGAAATTGTTAGTAAGATATTACTCGACACATGTTTCTCTATTGCCCTTTAACGGGAAAGGCATCTTCTTCAAAACACCCTGTATTTGTACAATTAAAATTTATATCAACTTATATATAGCGAAATTGATTCCAACGAGTAGGCAATTTTTGACGCATCAGACTATATCGTATACATAGTTCAGAGTTTCTAACTAAACCACTCCGGTAATAGCATTGGTAATTATTCGATATACCGACCCCTATCGTACATGCATACATACGAAAATACCAGGCGCTACAGGGTTTCGTTGGAAAAACGTCATAAAAACAGGTGAAAATTATAAAATCTTTTTGTCATATGACATAAACACCATTTTTACGCCATTTTCACGTAAATACAGCCAACTTTTTTACTAACTGTTACCTAACATCATAACATTCTAACCTCAAAATAGCGATTTTTTTCGGATTATTGTTCTCTGAGTTATCCACTACAACTCAGTATCATTGGTTTACCTGGGTTCAGAAGGGCCGGTATATCGAATAATTAACATAGCATTAAAGCTGCCCAATGCCGGCAACTCTTCTCACCAGAATAGTTTTATTAAGCACTTTTTGCGTTACCGATCTATTTGTATTTGTTTCCCGATTTGTTATCTGTCACAGTTGAAGTTACTGAATCGTTATCGGTTGCTATTACAACAAATAATAACAGAACTGTATAATAGTATATTAAACGAGTTTCATAAAGCTTACATACCTAATCTTTAACCTCTTATACCTTTCGGTGTGAAGGTGCCGGCCGCACCGAGCCGCAGAGTGGATATGTGTGTGTGTGATGGGGCAGCTGAGTCATGTAGGCAAGTGCACTGCGCTCGTGATTTACCCATCCGAGTACTGACCGGCGCAAACTCGACTTAACTATTTTAAGCGATATAAATCCACTATAACCACTCTGTCGTTCCTGTCACTTCCGACTCGAGTTTCGTAAACCAAAAGTCTAAATTCAGAAACGAGCTGCTTGTGCCGAGTTTTCTAAAGGACGAGTGCAATAACGACTTATGAAACGAGTTTTTAATGCCATTTTTTTCTATTTTGCATCTTTCATTTAAATACAAAGAATCGCAATTTCAAAATTTTTAGAGTGAAGTTTTTGCCAATTTACTTTTTTTTCAATTGTTCTTCAATACTACTAAGTAAGCACCGAAATGAGCTATAAAAGTTTTTTATACTATTTTGCGTGCTTTAATCTTTATTATATACACAAAATAGAAAAAATGATGAGGGGAGATATTTTTGGGCATTTCTATTGATTAAGATTAATTAATCATCAAACAAATTATTAACTTTTATAAACAATAATTAGTGGAAATTTGAAAAATTTACTTTAACACGGCCAGCATTAAAATTTTATAATTTTACTTGTTAGTTTTTCTTGTTTCGTTACTATCGAAACCCATCGTTATAACGATTTTTCTTTAATTTGAAATCTAAGGTGGATGTGAAGCGTTCATTGTGAACCTTCCGCATAACATACCTAATCTTACTTTTGTAATTCGGTGACGGTAATTTCGTGATAACACTTAAATTCGACATTCCAAAATTACAAAGGTAAGGTTAGTATATTTTGCGCTATGTCCACAATGTACGCTTCGTAGCCGATGTAGACGTCACATTAAAAAAAATTCCATTATAAATACATTTTTATTTATTAAATAGTATTGTTAGCGCAAAAAAGTATCATACGATACTCGTATCGTATCGTTTTAAGTGCTCACAACAGATCTCGAAAATTGGAAAAACTAGGCCCTTAGAGTCTCGCTTTTCCAGCTTTTTCTCTATCTGTCATAAAACACTTATCGATCTCGTATTGTAATATACTATAGTAGAAACTGAGACCGACACCACCCAAATCGTCCCATGGTCAAAAAGAACAAACTTAAGAAGAAGGAGCAGTTGATAAAAATTCGTTTCATTGGGCACATTTATCATCGAAACAACCTAGGTTCTCGACCGGGACGTGAACCCGATAATAACGCAATGTTTGAATTTGCTGTAATTCATTGCATAAATAAGTCGAGCTTCGAGGTGGTTTGTATAATAAAATTATAAGCATCGAATTTCGTTAAAACCTTTTTGTCACAATGAAAGACATTATTGATTGAATGATACTACACACTGCTAATTATAGAAAGATATTTCAGTAGACAGTAGACACTTTATTATTAACTCAATACTGATTTCTTTAATTTCGATACACACGTTTTAAAGAAATACGATACTTATAATTTTATTAGACAATCCATCTCGAAGCCTAACTTGTTTATGCAATAAATTATAGGAAATCTAAACATTGCCTCGTTTAGATTTGCTGTAATTTATTGCATTATTCGCTGATCATAGTGTATGCTGTAACATTTCTATTTCTATTATCTACTAACAACCACAAGTTGTTTCGCGCTATCCCAATAATGCCAAGTATTATGAGCCTTCTTGACTTATATGTTGTTGGGAGAATTCGACTGCATTTTGCTAGTGGTTGGTCAGTTTATTGTTTCCGTTTCTCCCTTGACACGCATAGGATGGGGATCGTTTTATTTTTATTCCTTCTTCCAGTAATCCAGTAATCGACATCAAGCTTTCGAACGTAATGCATATGTCAGCCAAGTTTTGAAAGTGAGGTTAGGTTTTTATTTTTGTGGGATACGCTTACTTTTCAGTATAGTTTTCTCGTGTGAAAATGTCTGTTCTGCCTTTATAGTAGGTATTTGAATAGCACCTTGTAATTGAAGGGTTAAATATCCAACTACTTCCATACGCTATTGAAGTCAACAAGCTATTGTTTAATGTTTCTTCTAGTACTATTTTGGCGGAGGAGCTAAGTACAGATGAACATTTATTGAAACCTTCTTTTCTCACATTTATAAAAATCTGAATTAATTTATGCATTAGGGACACCATTGTCCTCGGAGCTGTCGAATCAAGGTCGTATTTAGGGGGGTGCTTTTGGGGCAAAAGAACCCCCCAAGACTTTATATTAGTATTTTTAAATTTTATTCAGGTAATGAACAGAACAATTATTAAGAAAAACCATATCCTATTATTCTTATTTTTTCTAACTCCTTTTTACAGTTTTACCTATAAAAATGTTGAGAAACTCCAGATGTCGGTAATTCCTTTTTGGATATAATTGAATAGTACTTTACTTAAGAAATACCAGGTAGGTATGTAATCCCCTTATACAATGCCTTATGTGCTCAGTTAACCTAACCCTGTATAACATTTATAGACAAGTTTTAAATTATTGGTTTTGCATGAATACCTGTACTCTCTCTTTGCCAGTTATCCAGTTATTTCTAATGTTGCCTTGGGAATCTTTTAAGAATTCTAAATTTGCAAATTTCAAGTTTCAGAGAGTAAAGTTGAGTTCACTTTACTTCATTCATAAAATGTAGTGATAATAGTGTACTGTAAAAAGTAACAGTTCATAAGACAGCAGACGTAGTGAGAAGTTTTCTTGTTATCTAATGTTATTGTGTGGTCGGTAGTGCCGCTTAAAGTGGATTTATGTGAAAGACAAAACGCTAAGTGCATGCTGAAGATTATTTTCGAATATCTTGCTACATACCATTTCTGTATCAGGTCATTGCTCAAATGAACGATCCCTTCATAAAACATAAAGACATTTTAAAATCATTCTCATGCCTTATTCCTTCTAATATAGAGCACAATAATTATAATTCTCAACTTAAGGGGTAAAAAAATATCAAGATTTAGAAACGAAACTTACAATAGTCATTGATATTTTATCAATATCTGATCCTATCCTCTACAAAAACTTCAACACTCTTCTTTGGATTTTAGCAACATTGCCTGTAACATCTTGCACTCTAGATCGATCATTTTCTTCTCTTAAATATATCAAATCATATTTAACGAACAGGATCTCTATGAAGGAAGAAAGATTAAATGGATTGGCTTTATTGTATATCTATTAGGGCGTTCCTGTTAATGCTAAAGAAATTCTTGATGAATCACAGAAGAAAAGCAGACGAATTATGCTCGCAAACCAAGGTACAGTCTGGGACTTTAAAAATGATTTGGTCGAATTTTAGCTACATGCAACACATCTTACAAAATTAGACGATACACACAATTTTACGATATTATAAAGAATATAAAAATTATATACGAAAACAACAATATAAAATAAAAGAAAGCGATATATATTAAAAAAAAACAAAATTAGTTGAAATTAAGTTTATAAAAAATGAATGTAACGTAGTCAGTAAGAAAATATACAGTATCTGTAGTGTGATCTCCTCAGTCACGTGTCTCCGTAGCGCAATGGGGAATAATGCGGTAATTTCTTCGATAGAATCCAGATCCGGAAGTTTTTTTTTTTTTGTTTTTTATATATCTGCATATTGATACATGTATATTGTAGATAAATATTTTAATTCTTCTTTCTTCTATTTCTTTGCAATTAAGTCACTTCCGACTTATCTATTTTCTTTGCCGCCTCAAAATTGTTATGAAACTTTTCTGTAACACATATTTATAACTTGTTTTAAAAAGAAATAGGATCCTATACCTGAACTATGCAGTTGTAAATCATTTGACGGATATACTTGAAAAGAATTGATATATACTTATAATTTAACTGCAAAAAGAAACTGCCTTAAGAGTTAAATTTGTCGTTAAATTTTGTTTTATTCGACTAATCAATACTTGCACTAATAAAGGAACATAGTAAGTGAACTAACAAAATGGCGAAATTTGAATTATTCTAAAAAGATAATATCTAACTGTAATTTATTTCTTCTAAGGGTAGGTAGGTAAAAAGCAGTTTTTCTTAGAAGGTAACAATTTGTTTTATTTAAAAACACAAAAGCAAAATACATAGTAAGTATAAGTGCACCAGAAAGTAGAATTGAGCCACAGATGGTAGAATCACAAGCATGAATGAAACACCTTCAATAAACCATCAACAGTGGCGCGCTTTGAAGATTATTATTTAAATATTATTTATAAAGAGAATGTTAAAATGACTTAGGATACCAATAAAATGCATATAAGTATTCACGGCTACCTGTATGTTTTAAATCTAATTATACAAAAGTTACTTTTAGTTTCTTAATACTGTAAAGAGCAAATGATATTGTCATCCACTTTAATAACGAGTCGCCACTGACAAATATATTTTTGCATTTCTTTCTTAAAACTTTTCTTTTCAATTTAATGGCAGAAATTGAGGTTTTAAGTGAAGCAAAACTTTTTTTAAGTTCTCATTGTCGTATCGAATTTTGAAAATAATACCTGTAGTGGATAAGCCAATTATCATTGATTGTAATTAACTGCATATTTTTTGAAAAACATACTTTTGTTAATATACGAGGGATGTTTGATAATAATTGAGCCTAATGCATAAGAAAAACGTTTTCGATTTAAATAATATATTTATTTTTCAATAAAATTTTCTTGAACATTAGTGCACTTTGGACAACAAATATATAATAATCTTAAACCATTAAAAAAGTATTTAGAAGATTGGTCTACAAAATGTTGATTTTCAGCCGACACCATTTTCTCTTCGGATAAAAACTCTTTCCGCGAAGATCCTTTTTCAAATTAGGAAAAAGGAAAAAATTATTTGAAGTCAAGTCAGAGTTATATGGAGGGTGTTTTTTTTCTTGATGATTGATCATAGCTTGCGTGGAAACTAGCGTCAGGACTTGGCGCGTTGTCTTGCAGGAACATGATACCACGTCGGCATTTATCTCTTCGTTTCTCCAGAACTATTTGTTGTAGTTAACGTTAAAAATTGCATAATAAGTAGCATTCATTGTGGATTATTTCTGGATTTAATCAATTAGGATAACACTTTGCCTGCACCCTTTGGCTCTTAGATTTTCGTGGCGCAGTTTCTCCGTTTTTCAACCATTGCATCGATTCAAGTTTAGATTCTGGATTATATTCGTAGATTCCGGTTTCATCGACGATTATTATGCGCCGAATAATTTCATCAAGATTGTTCGCGCATAGTTCAACAAATTGCTGCGAACATTGCATACGGCGCTGCTTATCGAAGGGTGCAAGCATTTTAGGTACCCAGCGTGCGCTTACCTTAGACATATGTAAATGGTTGTGAATAATTTCATGTACCCGTTCTACACTGTTTCTGCTGCCTCGCTAACCTGAAGTGCAATCTTGAAGTACGCGTCCTCTACTTTTTTCACAGTTTCTTCTGTGACTGCACTAACTGGCTTTTCAGCACGATCGTTGTCTTCATTGAATTCTCGCCCTTTCTAGAATAGACGACCATACAACGTTTAACTGTAGCATATGGGTCATTTCGTGTGAAATCACCTAGGTGGTCTGACCAACCAGCTCAGGTTTTTCTCATAATTCTTCTTCAGATTGCTAGTGGAGAGTAGAGGCAAAATTAATTTTTTCAGAATTTTTGGATGAAATTTGACCTATGATTATTATTTTTTGAAATATTGGCTTTTTATTAACATTTTTCGACTGCCGACATTGAGGTATTTGAATCTTTTTAAACAGATGTAAATCAGTTTAAAGATTCAAATACCCCTCCTACTGCAATAATTTTGGTATCATTTTGAAGCTGATTTCACAAGCTTTCATACGGTGTGCATTATTCCAGTATATATACTCGAGGAAAAAAAGGCACCACTTGAAAACGCATCAAAAATACCAAAATTTCAAACTGTCATAACTCGGCGGATTTTGGACGAAAATGAATGAACCTTTGAGTGCTAAAAAGTTTAAAGTGTCTAGTTTAAGGGCGTGCGAGCGAATGTTACGTAAAGGCCTTTCCGCCCCCCGCCATCCCCCGAAGAATAAAAAATGTTTTTGATTCAAAAAAAAGGTTCAACCATTTTCGTTCAAAATCCGCCGAGTTACGACGGTTTGAAATGTTGGTATTTTTGGTGCGTTTTCAAGTAGTGCGTCTTTGTCCTCGAGTGTACCAAGGTGCCTTGGTTTGCGAGCATAATTCGTTCCGGACATGTGCTCGTCTTGCAAAACACTCGCAAACCAAGTTACTTGCAATCCAAGGTTTTACTGTATGTATTTTAATTTTTATATATTGTTAAATATATTTTATTATATATCTTTACAAATAAATTCATCAGTACCACATGAAGATCAATCATACTGAAAAAATGATGGGAAATGATTAGTAAAGTTTGTAAGTTAATCTTGCACAAAATTTTATTTTGAGAATATGTTTGCCTTAAAAACAAATTGTCGTGGAAATGTATAACTGTATCCTATGTACGCACCATCAGTTATTTTTGGTATTTATAATTGATTTTATAAAAAAAAATCCTCAATAATTTGCAGTATGGTTTTTGAATGTTGTTTATCCATTCATTGTAAATTCATTGATTCATTCAAAATAATAAATATTACATCGTTACAAGAAAGTCAGTATGAACAATTTGAGTTAAAAAGTATCCTTCATCAAATAAACAATAAGCATCCCCCAAGTTAAATTTCTGGATACGCCACTGTGTCGAATGATAAGAATTTTATATCTGGACAGCGAAATCGCGGCGGATATTTATGCTTTATTGTGTAGGAAATATATGGGAAGTTTTTCAGGATTCGGTTGACTGAGCTGTATTGAGGATTTTCCTATAGATGTTTATGTATCTTAATAAATAAATAAATAAATAAATTTTATTTACGGAATCTTCCATTTTACAGTTGAGTTACACATTGAGTTAACATTATGAAATCAATTTACAATTTAAGCCCACACTTATAACAATGTTAGTACTATATTATTTACTAAATCTTCCATTTTACAAACGTTAGTTATATAATCATTACAAAGTTTTTACATTTATTAATATTCAAATTAGTTTTACAATTTTAATTAATTAATTTATTAGGTATCAAGTTAAATATTATTAATGTGTTTTAGTTGGGTTTTCATACCATGTAACGTTCCATTAAATAAATCAATATGATTATGTTTATTGGCTAAACGAATCAATCGGTTAATTGCAAAATTACGTAAATAATTAGTTCTTGAAGTATCTTCAAAAAATGTCTGTTTTGTCCTTAAAGTTCTAGGGGGAACATAAAAATTTATTAATTCCAATAATTTTGGGCAGTTTATATAATTATTTAACAGTTTGTATAATAACATTAAGTCCATATAAGATCTCCTGACTTGCAAAGATTCTAGATTCAAGATAAGTGTTATCGACTCAGATATCGAAAAATCAGAACTGCTGTTTGGTATATGTAAATAGTAAGCAGATAATCTTAAGAATTTATGCTGAATAGATTCTAACCTATTTATATCTGTGATTTGATAAGGCATACTCTAGTTGTGATCTGACGAGTGTAATATAAAGTAATTTGATTGTTGAGACATTTTTAAAATCCGTAGTAAATTTTTTTATAAATCCAAGCTTCTTAGAAGCTTTATTAGAAATATATGAAATGTGAGGTTTAAAGCTTAATTGCACTATCGAAGATAATACCAAGATCCTTCAACTCAGATTTAACTTGCAGGTTTTCACCATTAATAGAGTAATTATACAACAATACTTCTTTACTTCTGCAAAAACTCATTATGTAACATTTAGATATATTTATAAGCATTTTATTTAATTCACACCAGCTGTTCAATCTTACTAAATCCTCTTGAAGGTTAATACAATCGGCAATTGATTCGACTACTTTAAAGATCTTTAAGTCATCTGCAAATAATAAAATATTACTATTCGAGAAGCAATCTTTGATATCATTGATGAAAAGATTGAACAACTGGGGCGCTATATGACTACCCTGAGGAACTCCAGATGTTACTATTATTTCATAAGATGTGTATTCTTTTATCCTGACAATTTGTATTCTATTAGTTATATAACTACTTATCCAATCATACAAAGATCCGGTGATACCGTATGCCAATAATTTAGCTAAAAGCAGATCATGATTCACGCGATCAAACGCTTTCGAGAAGTCTGTATAAATAGCATCAACTTGTTGAAAGTTCTTGAAGGCGTTTGATATGTAGGATTGATATAAGAGTAGGTTTGTTGAAGTAGATCTACCCGGGTAAAACCCGTGTTGTTCGTTGATAATTAAATTATTTGTAAAATGCATTAGTTTATCACTGACTATGCTTTCTAATAATTTTGGGATACAACTTATAATAGAGACTGGCCTATAATTCTCTACATCAGATCTATCACCATTTTTGTGAATAGGTGTAATAAAACTCGATTTCCAAATTTGAGGAAAGCTACCTGTCTCAATAGATAATTTGAAAAGTAAATGTAAGGGTTGTGCCAGACTAAATTTTAAACTTTTTACAAAAACTGGCGGAATGCCGTCTGATCTAGCATTTTTATCAGAATTTAAAGATTCAATTTTATTAAATACTTCAAGTAAACTAATGTCAATAGATGATAATTGATTATTATTGTAATAATATATGTTATGGGAAGTTACAGGTATGTCATCACTAGAATAAACAGTTTTAAAGTAATCAGCGAATAAATTAACTACATCTTGACCGTCGTTAGCTACTTCATTATTTAAATGTACAGTTTTAGGTATACCCGATTCCATTTTTCTTTCATTAATAAATTTCCAAAATACTTTACAGTTCAGGGCTATTGAACATTCCGTACCGAATACATATTTATTGTAACAATTGTGAGTTAATAACTTACACTGTTGCCGTAAAACTGAAAAGTTAATATAATTATCGTTAGTTGGATTGCTTTTGTAATTTTTGTGGGCAATTTTTTTTCTTATTACTAAGGTCCTTAAATCTGGTGTAAACCATTTTGGAAAATTAGACGATTTAGATTTGCAAATTGGTACAAATTACATCTTCTCTGACTTCTTTTAAAGCCCGGATTGTTATCATAATTAAGTTGGCGACCCAATACCAACACTTCCTTCTTAGCGAGCCCAAGCAGCATCAATTTTAAAGCCGGCGATCGCTCGGAAATAGTTTTATTGAATCATCAATTTTGTGCTTATGCTTACATATTTCAATCGTGCACTTCAGAAATGGACATGATAGATTTCACGCAATATTCTTAGTACTATAGTAAAATAGACTTAGATACAATTGGGAAGTTCTCCTTGTGTAGTTAATATATTGTGAT
This sequence comes from Agrypnus murinus, assembly GCA_929113105.1. NCBI lineage: Eukaryota > Metazoa > Arthropoda > Insecta > Coleoptera > Elateridae > Agrypnus > Agrypnus murinus. The sequence goes on along the minus strand of OV816030.1, from coordinate 131,408,739 downwards.
GTTCACGTTTATGTAAGGTGGAAAATTTAATATGAGCATATACATAAGAATAGAAAATTTTAGAGAACCATTATTGCACAGATGTGGTTATTAAGGATCAATAAATAAATAAATAAAGACACATAAATTTATATACAAAGTCATAATGATATCCCAAGAATACAAAAATTTAGTATATAATTATAAAATAATGAAACAGAATGTAATAGCATATATTTATTATAGTATTTTGATACAATATTAAAATTAACAAGGATAATAAAAGGAAAGGATATCCTAGCCATAAGTCAACCTGAAAATTAAAAATCATGTAAATAATTTAAAGGTATATTGATTTTCTATAGCATATTTAAAATTCTCTCTGTACTTCAATAATAAGGTATCAATCACTTCTATGGTTATAGACATTGTTAATAAGAAAAGTGAAAGAATTACCAAAGATAGCGACTATTAATAAAAAGGGGAACATATAAAATAGTTGAAAAAAAGGGTATCTCGGGGAGATGAGAATAATAAGAAAAAGGGTTTTTTTGAGTTAGGTGAGAATAAATAAATAAAATTTTCTAAAAGAAGAAATTTGTCTATATAATAGAAAATAAAATAAATGTGTATATAGTATATGTAAACTGATAAAGTTCAAGAAGAAAATTTGTTAAATTAAAATATATAAAAAGGAAGTCCAGTGTTTTATTGAATAAAGGAAGAGTAAGTGCATTAATTACACAAAGAAAAATTAAAGGGTATTATGATATAGTAAGTGTAATGGAGGGAAGAAAATAAAATTTAAAAAACTTTCTTTGAGCTGGGTTGGTTACTCATCAAGGTGTGGAAGATTTGAAGTCTTCATTATAGTCCTGTAAAAGAAAATAATTATTAAGGTAACTTAATCATAAGAAATAGATTTGAAGATACTTACTGAGGTGTTGGGGAGCTGGCAGTCATCATTCGAGCCCTAGATAAGAAGAAAACGATGAAAGTAGTTTATGAGGCAGTCCAGTAGTCTGGTGATGTGAGGTTGTGAAAGTGGAGGTAATTGTTGAAAAAGGAGAAAAAAAATACATATGTCAAAATTTTAAGAAACTATTGGATAGCCATACAAGGAAGACTTACCTGAAGAAAAATTTTACATCTAAGTTGACAAGGGTAAGATTTCTTTCCATTTAAAAATCCTAAAATAAAGATTTATAAAATAAAGAGCTAATAAACAATATATGCTATACTTACTTATTCCTTCTTGAGAAATATTTAATTGATAACTGTCATGTTTGACATTTCAGATATATGCGTCAATGGTTATTATTAATAACCAAACTTTATTTATTGAAAATTATTAACCACTGCATGAGTGTGAAAAATTTAAATATTTATTGATACTGTTTAATCTTTCAATAAAAGAATCCCATATTGAAAGATTATAATAAGAGTCTCATATTAAGGTATATAATAAAGAAATTTTATAGGTAACTTTTACGATTGAACATCGTGTAATTTGACCCTGAGATAGATAAGATTTGCTAACAATTTGCAAAATACAAAAGAACTTCACAATATTTACCTAATCTTGTACCGACTCTATAAAAGTAAAACATTTTAATTAGTAGTTATGCTTTTATTAAACCAAAACCATGAATATAAATTGATAGTGTTTTTTAATTAGTACCCCAGAATTATGGATGCGGTTTTGATTTTACACAATGGTAACCTCGACAAAACAACCAAAGCAACAACACACCGAATATAACAGTTCTGAGAATCCTTTTCTTACAAACCATCACAACATAATATTAATAAGTGTTGCACTGCTTGTAAAAAACATATAATAGCCATCGCATGAGGGTTCATGGGCGCACTCATAATAAACCCAAAGTTAACAATACATAAATCAGTCAAACGTAAACCACATGAGTTTTCTACGAAAATATCTTAACCTCACAAAGGAAGGAATACCTTTTAATAAGAATAGTTTGCATAAGTTTAAAAAAGCAACAAACAAAAACTACTACCACAATTGTTTTCAGGAATCTATAATAGATTGCATTATTTGGCATTTATTTGGTATGTAGTTTTCTGTCCAGGATAATTATTATTATTACATTTTATTCATTTGCCAGACATAAGAATAAAGCAAGATTGTTAATATGGTTTAATGACGCTGTACTTAAACAAATTGAAGACCAATGGTTTTTGCAGGTTTATCACTTGCCGGATCGTTGAAATCTCTGCTTTTTGAGATTCTAACAAAAATAGTTTTTGCGTTTACGAATTTTTGTTTGGTAATTATTGTTTACGAGTATCTTGAACCTCAAATATTTCTATGGCAGTTCTGTTATGAATGTTAGGTTAGGTTAGGAACATTTGTAACGCACACTTTGGTGTCATGATCACCTGCATGCAATAAGTCCTTTGTAAACATTCATTTACTACTTTGTTTAGATTATAACACTGTTCGGAAGGGTGTGGGAAACTTCGTAAATCCAACTAGTAAATCCCTAATATTAGTAAGCAGTGTAGGCAGCGGTAAAAAACTTTTTAATTCCCATTAAAATCCTATACGCACTCTCACAATTCGTTTTCACGCAAGTGAAAAACCTTTTCAAACGTCACTCTAAATTTATTAAAAACCATCCATCTAACCAAATAATCTTTTACCTGTTTATATTACAAAATAGCAAAACATTTTTTATTTCCAAGAATAAAAACGAACGCTATGTTTATCATTCTGGCATTGGGTTGACGTATTGGTTTTACATAAATTGTACCGAGGAGCAGCCAGCAGCTGTTGCAAAGCCCAAAAAATCCTACTCTCTTGATTCCCAAGATGGAAAAGACCAGTTTCTACTGCACGGCTGGCTGGTATATACTATATATTTTTATTAAACAATGGCCTGTTGGAAAATTAAAGCAGGTGGATGTATTTTACAATTCGCCGAAGGCTTTCTTTGAATTGTTTCTTCATCTTAACTGCTCTTTTTCTTTTGGCTTTTTTGTGCGTCCTTTCATCCTTTAAATAATGCCACAAGAAAAAACACTTTGGGCTAATTTATTTATGCCATATCTTTTTCAATCTATTGCTTATATAATAATTACTATTAAAGATTTAAATATTTATGACCAGCTTATTATTATGTTGTTTATTATAATAAACGATCAATTGAAGCTGTTTATTATTTTTAATAGTTATTTTAATTATACCATAATAAAACATTTTATGAAATTGATTCTTTTATAACTTTTCCAACAGTCAACGAACTTAAGTAACTCAAAAATTAAGAAGAAAATTACTGTTAGTAATTTGTCTTCTTTAAAAAAATGAAGAAGGAAGTGCATACTTAAAATTATTATTAACCATCCAAAAGTTTCATTTTTGTGTAATAAAAAAAAGTGTAACAACAAAGTGAATGGAGGAAGCATTCAAAAACTCTAGTCTTTGTTTTCTTTCTAAATCTACGGTTGACTTAATTACTTTTATCTATTTTTTTCGTCATGTTAAAACTAACATAATTATTATTCCAACAACTATTTCTACAAATTTCCGCTTTGTTAATAATAAAACCGACAACACAAATGGTTTTAATAAAACAAGGTCATAAAATTACATGAAACTGATGTATAATCTTAATACTGTTAACACCTTATTAGGAGTGTCCATTCACGCAACTTTACTCCACTGGTGAAAAACCTTCGCATTATTATTATTAAAATTATTAAGAGTGCAAACAGCCACGAATTAAGGTCGATCCGTGAACTTGACTTACAATAAATTAGAAATTGTATTTTTTCATCTCAAACAAACTTTTCCATCAATAAAATGCGTCAATTCTTTTATATTAGAAAGTCCGTTGTTAATGCACAACCATTAAGTTGATATTGATATACGAGAAAATCTATTAATCAATCTTAATCTAATAATTGCTGTAAAATTGATGATTGTGTAATTATAAAATTGATTTCTAAAAGCAGCGAGACGCAGTTGAGATTTAATTACTACTTTAAGAAAGAAACAAATAATGGGTATCTATAGTAAGTGTAACAGCTGTCTCATGAATTACAAATCTTTCAATGCATTTATTCAGGAGAGTAAAAACTGAAAAGCTAAATGTAATTAAAAAAGAGGAAATGCTGGACGTTTAAAAGAAGAATAAGCTGTGATTGTTTCTTTTTAATCGTTTTGTTGAATGGAAGTCATTATTGTAAAGAAAGAAATGGTTTGCGCATTTTTGAAAATAGATCCGGATAGATAGAAAAGCTAACCGTTGAGGTCATTTTCATTACTTCAAGAAAATTATAAATTAACTTAAACTTCTTTATTTTAAAAACGTTCAAAAATAAGCACTATGAAAGAGTTTACAGATACAGTGAAACATCGCTAATCCGGACTACTTAAAACAGGTGCTATCCGAATCATCGCGGTTTCCGGATTACTGTGTCTGCAGAGTTACAATGTTATATTTGTAGTACATAAATGCAATTAAAACATTTATTTAAAAATAAATAAAACTACAAACATATTTACGCAAAAACTGCTTTAAAAACACAAAAAATAATATTCCGCATTATTATGTTGTTAACCAAAAAGGGCGTGTTTTTTGAACTTAATACGTTAGTTATGATTTTCTTTAAATCTTCCGGCATCACAATTGTTTCAAATTTTCTACCGCCCATTGCAAAGACAACGCTTTGCAACTGTTTCTTAAAGGGCTTCACTGCGTGCGAATCATTGAACAGCTTTTCACCCGCGATTTTTAACACGCGCAAATTGTGTCTTTTTAAAATTAAGTATCCTATCTTTACTTGCCCTGACGTCATCGTTTTGAAAACATCTTTTATAAAGTCACGGCAGCGTGCAGAGTATACGAAACAGTGGAACCAGTCGCGATACGACGTATGTGCTATCAGGCTCGTACGCTATGTGTACAAGCGTGATAGCACATACGTCGTATTGCGACTGCTTCCACTGTTTCGTATGCACCGCACAATGCTGGATAGATGCTTTGGCTTTTCGGCCAGAATTTCGGAAGATATTGGTGACATATTTAAAACCATGCAAACATAGGCATCCGGAAGGGAGGGCAAGCCCTTGCACTTGCCCCCCCCCCCTGGACATTGAACAATTTGAATTTTATTGAAAATTTTGTATACTATGCCGTTTCTTCTAGGCTTTCCCCCCTAGCATGTCGGTTATTCTAGGCTTGCCCCCCTAGCTTGCCGTTCATTCTAGGCTTGCCCCCCTGGACAAATTTCTGCGGGCGCCTATGCATGCAAGCAACTTTTCTTCCATCTCCGGATATTCCGCAGGTTTTAACGTTTTTTTAACTTTGTTATAATTATCCTTCAGATTTTGTAACAAATCTGGAAATGTTTAATATTTAAAGTTATAATGCGGTCTTTTTACATTTAACAATTTTTAAATTTAGCACAAAATCTTTATATATGCAGTATGCCGGAGACACATAAAGTCGTAATTCGTAAAAGAAGTATCAATTATTTTATAACTGAAACCTTTGTAACTATTATTAATTATAAAGTTGCAATGTAACCACTTTTAGAAAATACGTGACTTTTTATAATAAGAATTTGTCAGACATAAATATAACGTAAACAGAAATAAAATGAAATCTTATTTATCTTATCTACAACGGTAGTTTTGTATCAAATTATACATCTGAATACCCATTGCATTCGTTACTGTAAACAAAACTTGATGAATAAAAACAATTAATTCCAAAGTTCGGATTATCAAAACCTTAAATCCGGATTACAATGTAATCAATGTAAATAAATTGCTGGTCCGGATTATAGTGGTAACGTAGATTCGGATCAACGAGACTTAACTATAATTACAAAATTTCGATAACGAATTTAAATACATTTACTAGAATATGTCGTTCAAGACTTATTTTAAATTTAAAAAGGGTCAGAATTATTGTATTTCCAAGATGGGCAGCACCACTGATACTTCTTACAAAAATGTTGAAGAAAACACAGGGCTGCGGTTCCTCTCACGACAACACTAACACCAATTAACAAATATTTCCTTGAAAGTATGAAAGTTTCCACATTTCAAAAATATATAGTAAGAACAGATTAATGTTATTAGAAGGAAGCTGCTCCCTCATATTGCTGCGACAAATTGAAATTATCAGTGTCTAAATGTCTTTTAACATAGTCTTTAATTTATAAAGCTTTTTCTCCCTAAGGGCCTTTTAAAAATTCTTCATCAGTAAACAATTTGCAAATAGTGTTCACAAAACCCCATTTTGTTATTTTCGCTTTTCAAAAGCGAATCATAAAAGGCATTCATTTTTGTCAAAAAGCTCCATTTTACACAAGCTCGTTTATTTATGCTTCCTTTTAGAATCAGCGTAGTTAATTAACCCAGCGTTCCTAAAATAAGAAAAATACTAAACCTTTTTAGAAGAGCTTTTCATTAAAAACTTGAAGAGGTTCAGCTTACCTATTAAAAAGCACGTTTCTGAAAGATTTCTGTCTTTGTAATTACTTTTCTGAAAAAGTCCCATTCTAAAAATCTAGTCGTCGAAAGTCTCTTTCGTAAACGAGTCTAATAAATTCCAAAACAATTTTCTAAATTTTTTCTCTTAAAGTTTGATTTTCTCTCAACTTCCTGAAATATTTTCAGAACTTCAAAAAGCGTCATTAAAGAATTTCGCTCGTTTCTCAAAAGCTCGGTTGTTTCAATGTTTGTATGTTTGTTGTAACAGGCTAAATTTCAAAAAGTCTTTTTATTTCAGTTACAAGATCACTTCTTCGGAAACCCTGATCTAAAGGGTTACTTAGATCTGTGCGTACTTTTAAAGCTTTCAAAGCTCGCATCTTGGAAACCGCGTCTTTTAACTTATTTTATTGTTAAAAGAATTTTCAGAAATGTTTTCGCTCAATTATCTCAAATTGGCTTTTCTACAATCTCGTATTCTTTTTTAAAAGCTGGTTTCTTCGATTTCCAAGTTCTCTTACGCAAGCTTTTCTCATTAAGTTTTACGAGCTGGCTTAACTAAAGCCACCTAAAACATGCAGAAGTTAAAACGGGAAAAATTTAATAAGATCAAAGTTTGCTGTGGCCTCCTTAACTTGAAATATTGATGTAAATGTTATTCTCATAAACACTAATTCTCACTGCTCCAATAACTTCTTTTATAAATTATATTACTTCGAAAAATGAAAAGATAAACTAATATGTGTCAACATAATCAACTTTTTCTGAAAGCTCCGTTTTTACTGTTTTGAATTATTCTGTAAAACTAGTTTATTCGATTTCCAAGCTCGATTTTTTAAAGCTTTTTCATTCCTATTAGGTTTATTTTTTAAAGGATTACTCCAAAAGTTTCTTGTTTAGAAATTCGTGCTGCTGTGTCTCTTATTCGAGCTTATTTCAAGAGTTTATTTTCTAAAAAGCTTTCTACTATTATAACACTTCTTTTATTTAAAGAAGATTTCTAGAATGCTGCTTTTAGAGCTCGCGTGTTAGAAAGCTGCTCCTTTAAATTTCTTTCGTTAAAATCGTTTGGGTTTTTTTCGGAAAATATTTTGAAACAAAAGCTCACTTCAGCTTTAGCCCATTTGATTGCTTCACTTTGTAAATCTTAATTCTCAAGCTAGATTTCTTATTGCTTTATTCCTATAAGATTTCTTTCTTTGAAAGATCAGGTTCAAACGTGCTCTTGCTTGATACATGTATCAAAGATATCTTATTCCAGCCTTTCGAAAAAGTTTGTTATTTAAAAAGCTTTTCTTTATAGCACTTTTTTTGCAAAAATTCTTTTTAGAAAGTTTCTCTTTTAAAATATCGGTTCATGTTTTCAGCAAACGTTCTGAACAATCAAAAGATCAATTATTTTCTCTTTTCCCTAACAAAGATACCTAGAAAGGTCTTTCAAAGTTCGCTTTTTAGAGAGCTTCTCTTTTAAAATGTGTTTCATTTTTTCAGCAAATGTTTTGAACAATCAATAGATTCCTTTGTTTTTTTAAAAGCCATCATTCGATTGCAGCGTTTTATAAAGCTCGATTTCTTAATTTCTCTAAGGTTTCTTTCTTTGGAGAGTTGATGCCAAAAGTTTCTTAGTGCTACGTTTCCCTGCTTTCTATACGCAGGTACGAACAAAGCTCTTTTATTCAAGCTTTTTGCAAAAGCTTTTAAAAAACTTTTTCCTTTAGTATTTTTCTTCCCTAGCAAGCATTTCTAGAAAGCCTTTGTAAAGCTCGATTTTTTAGAGAGAGCTTTTCTTTTAAACTGTTTCATTATTTATTCAGCAAAAGTTTTCAATAATCAAAACATCAATTATTTTTTTTAAAGTCAATTTTTTGATTGTTTAACATCACAAAGCCCGACTTCTTAAATCTTTCCTTTAAGTTTTTTCCTAAACTACATCTTTTTCCTAGCAAAGATTTCTAGACACGTTTTTTAAAGTTCACTTTTAGATAGATTTTTTTCGTTTTTGTTTCAGCAAATGTTTTGAACAATCAAAAAATTATTTTTTGTTTCTTTAAAAGGACAAGTCCTTTAATTGCTTTACTATGTAAAGCTCTATTTATTAATTTCTGTAAGGTTTCTTTGGAGGGTTGGTTTAAAATACTTTTTAGTGTTATGTTCTCCAGCTTTCTATACGTAGATACTAACAAAGCTCTCGTGGTCAAGTCGTTCGCAAAAACTTTTCTCTTTAATACTTCTTGCCCCTAGCAATAATCCTTAGAACGCTTTTTAAATCTCGTTTTTTAAAAAGCTTCTCTTTTAAACTGCTCCTTCATTTTTGCAGTAAATATTTTGAACAATCAAAAGATAATTTTTTAACAGTTATTCTTTGATTGCTTCACTTTGTCATGCTGGATTTCTTAAAGCTTAATTTAGCTATGGTTTCTTTCTTTGGAGAGTTGGTTTGAAAAGCTTATTAGCCTTATGTTCTCTTGCTTTCTATACGCAGGCACTAAAAAAGCTTTCGTGTTCAAGCTTTTAGCAAAAGTCTTTTCCTTTAATACTTCTTGTCCCTAGCAAAACTTCTTAGAAAGCCTTTTTAAAGCTCGCTTTCTCTTTTAAAAATCTTCTCTTTTAAACTGTTCCTTCGTTTTTCAGTAAACGTTTTGAACAATCAAAAGATAATTTTTTTAACGCCTATTCTTTTAGCGCTTCACTTTGTAAAGCTCATTTTTGAAGGTTAATTTTTCTTGGAATTCTTTCTTTGAAGAGTTGGTTTGAACGGCTTCTTAGTGTTGTTATCTTGCTTTCTATATGCAGGTACTAACTAACTAAAGGTCTAGGGTTTCAACTGTTCGAAAAGTTTTTTCCTTTAATACTTCTTGTCCCTAATAATAATAATGCCTAGAAAGCTTTTTTGCTATCTCGCTTTTTAGAAAGCTTCTCTTTTGAACTGTTCCTACATTTTTTCAGAAAACGTTTTGAACAATCAAAAGATATTTTTTAACGGCTATTCTTTAATTGCTTCACTTTGTGAAGCTCGCCTTCTTAAAGCTTAATATCTCTATGGTTTCTTTCTTTAAAGCGTTGGTTTCAAAAGCTGCTTAGTGTTATGTTCGTTTGCTTTCTATACGTAGGTAGTAACAAAGCTCTCGTGCTGAAACTATTCGCAAAAGCTTTTAAAAAGTCTTTTCCTTTAATACTTCTTGTCCCTAGCAAAACTTCTTAGAAAGCCTTTTTAAAGCTCGCTTTCTCTTTTAAAAATCTTCTCTTTTAAACTGTTCCTTCGTTTTTCAGTAAACGTTTTGAACAATCAAAAGATAATTTTTTTAACGCCTATTCTTTTAGCGCTTCACTTTGTAAAGCTCATTTTTGAAGGTTAATTTTTCTTAGGATTCTTTCTTTGAAGAGTGGGTTTGAACGGCTTCTTAGTGTTGTTATCTTGCTTTCTATATGCAGGTACTAACTAGCTTTTTCCTTTAATACTTCTTGTTCCTGGCTAAAATGCTTAGAAAGCTTTTTAAAGCTCGCTTCATAGAAAGCTTATTTTTTAAACTATTCCTTCATTTTTTAGTAAATGTTTTGACCAATAAAAAGATAACCTTTTTAACGCCTATTCTTTAATTGCTTTCCTTTGTAAAGCTCGACTTCTTATAGCTTAGTTTTTCTATGGATTCTTTCTTGATTTGTTGATTTCAAAAACTTCTATGTTCTCTTGTTTTCTATACGCAGGTACCAACAAAGCTCTCGTATATTAAAGCTTTTTGCACAAGCTTTTGAAAAGCTTTTGTCTGTAATTAATTTTTGAATTAATTTATCCCTTCCTAAAGGTTTCTTTCTTTGAAAGGTTAGCTTGAAACGCGTCTTGCTTAACATAGTATGTACTCTTGCACGCCATTGCACGTTTAAGAATAGATCTCTTATTTCAGCTTTTCGTATAGCTTTTTCCTGTAACACCTATCTAGCAAACGTCCCTAAAAATCCCTTTTCTTAGACGGCTTCTCGTTTGAAATAGATTTGTTAAAACCATGTATATGCAAGGAATGCTTTGAACAATGGAAAAAGCTTACTTTTCAGCTTTTTTTCTAAAATTTCATTCCTTGATTGTTTCACTTTGTAAATGTAAATCTCATTTCTCTATCAAAAGTTTCAAACAAGTTTTTTAAAGCCCCTTTCTTAGAAAGCGTCTCTTTTAGTATCTTCTTTTGTTGAAAACATTTTCAGAAAATGTTATGATTTATCAAAAGCTTAATTATAGTGAATATAATAGTGACTTAAAATAGTCGAGGATATTCTCAAATATAAAATTCATCTCAACGGACTTAGGATATTACTTTTACTGATGTCAAAATGTTGTGAGGTGATTTAGTATCAATTATTACTTAACTCGAAATAGAATTTATGTCATTCCCAAACGCAAATAATGTAATGAATAGTTTTGCCAAATCACTTCATCGCGTTCTAAATAAGGTAAAATCGTGTTTTTTCATAGTAAAAATACAAATCCTTGAATAAACAAACACACAAATCCATTTAAAACCAAGAAATGTCCCTAATTTGAATAATTTGTCCTTCTACGATAGTACTAAATAGAGAAAAATATAGGTAGAATCTTATTATTCAAAGTATTCACTCATAAACTCAAACACATAAATCATTCTAACACTTACCCACGCAGTATGTATGTAAGTAACATTAAATCAAACTCATTACCTATTACTAATGATTATAACATTTTCCATAAATATATTTTTCGTGTTAAAAACCAGTGGCGTAGATTGTGGTTCACAGTAAAAAGGATTTAAAACAGGATTAAATCCTGTATACAAATATACATACATGCACATTCATCAACACATTCCTTAGCACAATTAGCTTAACAAGCCACCACTTATTGTACCTACAATCCAACAGGAGACAGTGTGATATGTAAAGACTAGGCGTTTATTGAACCTAGAATTTACATTCTGTACACTCATTATTGCACGATTAGATCGAACAGAAGGTGGAGGAAATAAAATTACGGTTTTATATTGCTTCGTTTTATTGTTACTATACGTGAAACTTCCGTTAGGTTTTATTACTAAAACCAGTAATCTGGCGAATTTTAGTTTATATTTTTTCGCTTAATTGGCAAAATTTAACGATTAATTTGTATTCGTTTTATAGGCTAGAATGTCTATTTAAATCAAGGTTGCAGACTTCTAGTAAATTTAAAGGTTCGTCTGAACAGAATGAATATTATAGAGTTGTCTTACTTGTCTATGTTCCAATACATAAACAGTAAAATGGTATGTTAAAAACCGTTTGAATATAAAAAGTCATCTGATCTTAATCTTTAAAGATAGTCAATCATTTCTAATGAATATTAACGCTTAGGATGCTTTTGTTAAAAAACAATTTTTTCAAAAGTGTGCACCTGTATAAAATTTTGCAATTAATTAGAACTAAAACAACGTTATCCAGACGTCTGAATGTTTTCCCATTACAATAAATTGGATAAAAATAAATAAGATAAAATAAGTTCGTTCAATTATAACATCTCCAAATAAAAGTATATTCAGGTTTGAAAACGTATAACATCGCTATCCATTCTCTTTGTGTGTTGAGGGTATATTCTCAAATTCTATTTTCATCGCCACCAAAGATATTAATATTTATCTTCAACTAACTGAAACTAAAGGTGTACAAGTAAATGAACAATCTAGGTTACTGCGTGATCACCATCTATTCAAACAAATAAAATAAAATATTATCTAAGCTGTTAAAAATGTCAGCGACGGACGATATGACTATGGATAGATGCTTATTTTCATTACCAATTTTGCTTCACGTCTTATTTACAATTAAAAAGCTCACCTGCTGTTTATCTTATCAGTTAAGTTACAGCGTGGCTATCACGTGATCTTTGCGAGTTCCGGATGCATTTTCGGCCTGGTGATTTCTGTGACTCAGATCCTTCATTTATTTGTACACATTTATCGATTATCCTCAACGTCTAAAGTATTAAGAGTATCACATTCTTAATGTTTAATAGGACGTAACCTCCTTAAATATATGAATGAGCTTAACGGTTACTCCACTATAGAGGTTGTCTCTATCATTCCATGGCTGCTATTCTTCGATTTCTGCTGCAATAGTGTATGTATCATTTCGACTTCCGATGTGATTGTTTAAGGATTTCACCTTCAATGTCGGGCAAGTTTTACAAAATTTTCATTTTCTCGCTGACGACGGTGATTCACGTTGCTCATGAACTCCTCAAAAATACCACAAAGACTTTTAATTATTCACCAAAGGCAGCGATATTATAGACCACATCTGCGTCTTTCTAATAATCTTCTTTTTTAACACCCACCCTGTTGCGTTATCGGGTAGGGTGTTAAGAATTACTATTCCCTTTGTGATTAGATACAGTTTAATGCCACGGAACTTAATTATTCAATAAATGGTAATTGAAGACAATTCACTGTCAAGGCAGTAAAGACCATAAACCTAAAAAACAACACGCCAGGTCACGATAGCAAAGATCTTCTAGCTTACCAAAGAATTCCCCGTCAAACACTCAAATCAAAGGAATTAAAAACAAGGAAATCGAGAATCTAACAGAGAGAGTCAAACTATCACTAAAAAAGTGATCCGGTTCCACACCTCGACTACAACCCTACAATTTCTAGGTTACATATTAAATTATTAGTGCTGGATCTAGCGGTAACACAACTCGAGAATAGCAAAAAACAACGATAACACTGGGTGACAAGTGCATATTTCGACAAAACCATCCAATTATTTATATTAGCAGAGACGTCGCCAAATCAAGAGAAGCATGCTCCGTAGGACATTCAAAAAATACGCCATTCTATAAAGTCAAAAAGATAATTGGTTGCATCACACAGGACACAACTATAGGATGTGCTAGCTATGTCACAATCATAGGATGGAGCCAAAACTCATTCAAATAGAATTTGTAGAAAATACCTGGGACTCTCTATAGATCTCAAGAAAGGAAAAAAATAGGAAACCTAACTTAAAGGTGCTATAGAGAACTGATCCTTTTGTGTAGTGGAACAGGATCTGGTGGTTATTTATCGTAGGGACATCCGAATGTAAGTGTATCTATCGCATTTAACATGGAGGCTTCTTTAATGACCCCCCTCCCTTACAGTCTTTGTTGAGGCTCCTTTTATGTCTTCCTTCCTATAGTAATATACTCTCACTAAGGTAACAAAATCCCAGAACCCATGACCTAATGGACCTAAACCATATTAGAGCTTGGTCATTAAACAAGTCATCAATAGCATCATCCACATCATCGTGAGATCATTTTAAGCCAAGTTCTAGCTCTCAAGTTCATTGAATAAAATATAGCATTTTACCTTTAATACCTTAATTACCTGAAGATACATTTAATATAGCTTTTAAACGTTTCAAAATAGAGATCAAAGGTTAAAAAGCTCTTGGTATAAAGCATCCAACTCAAATATTGTCGCTTCAGTCCACTGTTTAAAAGTCATCGGTAATTTTGGATAATTAGCTGCAAGTCTAGAGACAGATTTCTCTTTACTCAACTGAACCCTTAAAAGCTGATTTCTGATAAACTTGGTTCTCAGCAAAAGAAAAGATATATTAAAACTTGATTCAAAAACAGTGGAAGATATTTTCGATACATAAAGTGAGAAAAATAATACAACAATGCGGTTAAACTACTTGCGAGAAAAAAAAGACGCTGTTGATATTTTTAATTGTTTAACTCAATTTATGCACATCAGAAATAACATTAATTATTCATTCAATGCAATATTATACAAATTAGATTAGAAAACAAATCGTTAAAGGGTTATTATAAGATGTTAGGCAAGCAGCTACCGTACATTACTGAAACTAGAAGAATTTTAAGATTATCATAACTGTGTTCCAAGATCACAGGGTCTTTATTTATGTCATCATGTAAAGCATTTTTATGGTTAATAGGAAGACTGTGTGTCCAGAAAAACCCTTACAAAAATTACCATCAGAATTTTTACTCTAACGTAATTAAAAATGATAGGAAATTTTTGTCTTATTAATTTGTCAATAGTGCGATCACTGTACCTACTCTAGATTCAACAATATAAATGGCTTTAAATAATCAAGTAGGCTGAAAAGTAGTGCAGTCGTATGTAAAATCATCCCTTACAAAAATGTAAAAAATATATAGAGTGTTCCATTTAAGATTTAAAAAGGCGTGTTTAATGCTTCCGTTGACACCCGGTATGTTCAATACAACATTCAAACGTTCTTAGCTTTCCTTGCCTTTACGGTTCAATTAATTTGTATTATATGATCCTTAATCACCAACAAACAATAGCGCATAGGCGTTAAATATTGTAGGACATTTATAAAGAAATGTTAGCCACAAAACAATGGCCAGAATTTTGTAATCTCCCAACTTAATTTCCATTAAGAAAGCGCTTTACCGATTTTTATTTTTCCTTATATGTATTTCCTGTAGCAGCATAAAAGCGTTAGCTGCTGTTAACTTCCAGATCGAGAAGGAAAAAGATATCAAAATATTTATGTATCCGTCTGTAATAACATGCATGTAATAGCATTTAGTTATAATAACTATAGAGCCATTCATGTTATTTTAACGAAAAATTTCACGATCACGATTGCAATTTAAAATGGAGGATTAAGTAATGTCGGAGCAGTGGCATTGGATCTTTGAATATAGTTAATAATCTGTAACAAACAGCAACAACTCGAGCAACTTTCAGCCTAAATGCATATGCTTAAGTTTTTTTTATGTGACTTGGCAAAATTAATATCGGTTCAATTTTCGTGCACGAATAACCATTAAAATACTGACTGCTGCATTGATTTTGATTGGTAGGTAGTAGTTAAAAGATTAGTTAAAGATATCAGCAATCGGAATGCTTCTAGTTATCACGACTTTATTGTATTATTACGGAGGTATTTCAATAATAATCAAGGGTATAATTTAAATCAATAAAATTTGACTAATGCTACGATTTAACACAGTAAGTAGGTAGCGACCCCAAACATGCCCACCTTCACCCAAATTGATGAGTGTCTAATGTAATATCGCAGCCTTTTCGTTTGACAGTGCAAACCCTTTCAGTTAAAGAATGTGAAAATGATTCCTCAATTCGATTTTTGCTAATAGGATTGTTGCGTTAAGTCTCTGTAGTCTTTAACGTTAACCTCGCAGAAATTGAAAAGATCCTTTATTTTAATAAAACCGTCAGAAATCAGCCGTCGGAAAATAAAGTAACTCATCAACTTGGCATAATTTGAAATCGATCCTTCATTTGAGGAGCTTCGAGATAACCTAGGGCTTATCACGAATTATAATGATATTATTCAATGAATTTCGCTTCAGAGTAGAAGCTCTTTAGAACTGCAAGTCAACTCAATGCAACTAAATCTTGTAGTTGAGAAGGATAATATGTGTCACAATTTGATGCTTGGTTAGTATAATTATAATTTCACTATAGGCCACAGGTTTCAAATTCATAGTTACTACTCCTACTTCAGTCTGTGGGTAAGTCACAGTCTATTCAGTCTATTTAATCAGTAGGTTTTAGGTATAATGACTTATTAAGCTAATGGCATAAGAGTACACGAAGCTACGATTCGTAATTGATATTTTGTATTCAGTAATTATTAGTTCGTATGTAGTACGATCTGTTGTTAATTTCATAATTCCTGGTCCATAGTCATCAGTTCATAGACATCTAAAGTTTATAGCATCTAGTTAAATAACTTGTAGTCTATTTTCTTTAGGTCATAATAGAACAATAAATAGTCCAAAGCTTGGCGTAGCAGGGCGTAGCTTGTAATTCTATATTTCTTAGTCTAAAACTCTTATAATACACCTTGGTTATTACATTGCAATTTTTAAGATAATTATTTCTTCTCGTGGCAGTCTTATGTCATCTTAAGTCTAGGCGGCATAGTCTTTAATTTTGTATAACCTTTATTAATACTACTAGCCAATAAAGCCGGTTCTTTGAACCTTAAAATGGTCGGCGAAAAACCTAGCAAATTCAGTCCAACTGCGCTTGACGAATTGAAAAAAAGTCAAAAGTTGCTGCGCTTTGTTGTATGCCTAGCTTTGCAAGGTTGTCCGCAAGTCGTGTTCCGCCGCATAGTGGCACCTGCTGTTGCTCTACACTTCTCCAAAACAGGACAGATCGACCGGACGACGACGTCATAAAATACTGTTGATATTGATGCTACCACAACGCTGTCCTGTGCGATAACCTTTGAAGTAGTAGCTTTTAGTTTATGAGCCTTACTTTACAATACTTTGCAGTCCTCACTTCTTACCTGTGGTGCGTTCGGCATGCTGATCCAGAGTACGATATCGGCTCCAAAGCGTTTCATTATTGCTCGCGTATTAGCTCTGCAGTGTTCTACATTACTTGATCAAAGCAATTCGCGTCATTCCATCGGAAATCTTCCAATGCTGGTAGCTCAACCATTTTAGAAAAATTTTAATATGTTGTTGCTACATATAAACCATTAACAAAATCGAGAGAATCCTTTTTAGCTTCAGTTTATCTATGGCAGCCATTTTTCTGTCATGACCGACACTCAAATCCTGAAAATAAGCATTTACGAAAAAACTTCTAACTTAAGAACTAAAAAAGTTAAGAGATGTAAATCAAAAACCACATTTTTCATATGACTCACTCACATTTTTGAGCACTTTCAAAAATTCATAACACATAAACAATAAAAGTCTAATAATTCCAATTCATACAGCTAATAGACTACCAAAGGAAATTTGTTTTCTGAAAGTTTGAAAGAGAAGGGTAAATCTCTGGAGGATGAATTTTACTGTGTAAACTCCCTTGTGGTAGGCTATCTTATAAATCTAAACTTTTAGAAATCACTCCTTCATTGCAAAATGAAGTTTTTGAACAGTTTGCGTCTAAACATTATATGAATTAATCTAAGCATTTATTATTAAAAATAGCTTAATGGGAGTTATATATGAAAAAGCCCCATTTAATATCTAATTACAATGTGGTTTTTGATTTACATATCTAACTGTTTTTGTTCTTGCGTTATAAGTTTTTCTGTAAATGCTTATTTTTCAGGATTTGAGTGTCGACCAAGACAGAAAAATGGCCGCCAATCACAAACGGGAGGTCCAAAAATATTTTTCTTCTGATTTCATTACACAGCTTACTGCAAACTGCTGAAGCTGCGAGCAAGAGACGCGCAGTAGACTACCGACAGTTAGGTGGGGAGTTCTCATTATGAAGCTACCACTTTATTTCTTTCTGGATGTTTTCCGATGGAATAACCCATTGGGGTGAACTCCAACTGCTCTCGATTCACATAGCTAACTCTATTGTTCTGTGTATCATAATTCAATTGGTTGAAATAAAAACAACGGAACCGCTTGGATCTGTCTCTCTTTTATGACATATTTTTTGATAATAATAATTTCAATATTCTTAATAAAATACCTATATATAGCTATTTATGTAACAAGTATATAATGTAGGACTTTATAGACAAGCCCAGTTTATGGCCGAGCGAGCGAAGCGAGCAAGGCCTATAATAAGGGCGAATCTATAAGGTCCGATTATGTAAGAGTTGCATACAAAGCTTTATGTTCGATTCCTAAAATTGGCTAATTATCAAAAACAGTCAGTTTATAAATTTGACATCTATTCTTGACAGAAGAAAATTTGACATGTACATTAGACAGTTGTCATACTTTATTTTACTACTACCACTTTATTTTACGAGTACAATAATAAGCCAGTTCACTGCCGCAAAACAATACAATAAACAGTACTTTATAATGCAATCGGACATAAAATATATTATTTTATTTTAATAAGAAAATATAAGAAAAATAAGTTTTATCTTACAAAATTCTTATTTTATTAAGTCATTTCTATAAACTGGTATCTATAAACTAAAGAAATAAATAGGTTAACAGAAATTATTATTTAGTTCTTTCATATTCTGTTATCTATTTCTTTGGTTTAAAAAAATTAATAAGCTTATTAACACTTCTATAATAGTTAATTAATTTTACCAACTGCATTATTATAAAAATTCTTCATTTCTTAAAAAATAAAGAGTAACTTTTGAGATTATGTAATCAAGATCCAGCGATCGATTATATTCGAATATTCTTGTGTGCACGATTTGTTCGTTGTACAGAGTACTCTAGATCAGAATGCCGAACGTACCCCTGATAAACTGCATTGCTGACTCTCACAGCCATAGTCGTTAATTCCCCAATCATTAGTTCATAGTCGTAATTCTAAAAGGTTGTAGTATTTAATTCGCTAGCTGGTAGTCCATTGTTACTATTCATAATCGTTAATTAGTCCATAGTCTTCAATCAACAGTCTTAAGCCTTATAGTCTTTGATTGTGTATACTGCATTGTTAAACTGCTTTTGTAACTGAAGGTCGCCGTCTTTAATTACATATCTGTGAGTCCACAATCCTCAGAAATGCTTAATATTCGTAATTCTGCATTGTTCATCAAAATCACAACTTTTAAAATAAATGGTTAATTCGTAATACTAGTATTGTGTCGATTTTAATCAGCAGTTGTTGCAAAATGTAACGTAACATAACTTATTGAATGGCAACGCCGTATTATTACACCTAAATTGCCGCGAAAATCCGGATGCAGATGGTGTGAATATAAAAACGCAGATGTTACAATTTTGTACTTTAATTAAAACATAAAAATATACATACATAAATAGTTACAATAATTTCTTTTTCACTGTTTAATATAATTCCGCACTAGTTTCAATATTGCTGAGTCAATGTTGCCAATTGTTATAAAACAAAATCACAGTCGCTTTAATTTGCTCAATAATAACACGGTCTACACCTAAACATTACCATGGCAATTTCAACCAAAAGGATTCAGAATATTATACTTTTATGCTTATCAGTGGAAAGTTGTGTTTCTTAATCTAAATTAACTTCATTAACAAGTTTACCTTTTCAGGAGATTAGTTTGTAGGCCATTAGGATATCTTGGAAATTAATTGTATCACATTTAAATATTTAACATATCGATTTTTATTTTTTCTTTCTTCCAATAATCTCTTTTTTCTTTTACATTTCAGACAAATGTCAGGAATGCAAGATAGTAGATAAAAGAATCTAGAAGAATAAAGGATTAAATTAAAAGTGTGATAAAATGGAAGTGGTGGCAGCAACGCCTAATGGTAATGGAGTGCCACCTTTTCACAATCACGATGTACGCGAATGGTCAAGGATTGACAGCCTCACCGGGGTCCTGGAAAGAGCCCGACTTGAGACTGACCATTGGGCAGCTAATACCAGTAATTCCTCGCATAAATATGGAAAGGTAGGTAGGAACTAGTTGCAGTAATTGGTTTCATTTAAATGAAATGGTTTGCTTCTCAGGCTTTTTCACGTCGAAGGTTATTCTTATTATTTCAAACAATTCTATTTCAAGATTTTAATTCTTGATCCAGCTATTTTCTGATGAAACCTCTTAGTCCGTAGAAACTTGCGCCACGAAATCCAAATTTGATTTTTTTCCACGAAATTTTGATTTCTTGTGATTTTCCTTTTAGGTTTCATTCGTTTCCTTTATGTCACGGTACGCACTGGTCTCATGCAAAAGTATTCCCATAATAACGATTATGATTAAGGTACAAATTCTAAAATGAGGTTGTAAATGTTTTTAGGCGCCACTGCATTCAATATAAAAATATAATGTGATAGATTACTTTAGTTAAAAGACGTGACCGGTAGTAACGTTATCATCAGTAAAATTATAAGGGGTTTGTATGTTAATAATCTGAGAAACATTTAATAATCTTAAAACATAAAATTAAAAGTTATTTATAAACGAATATACCGTATGTGTAGTTATTTCTGGTTTGTTTACATTTTCACACGTTTAGTGTATACATATATATGTATATATCGCATGTGTGTAGGTCAGATTATTTGTTTTGAAACAAATATCATTTGGAAATATTTTGTTATTTATTTATATATCAATTTAAATCAAGTTTAACTCTTATAAGCGTTAATCGGATTATACTGATTAAAAAGCGATTATCTACTAAATCAATTTAAATTTATACCATTCGATATGAGAATGTGGCAAAATAAAAATTAAAATAAACATAAATAAACATCATAACAAAATTAGAGCTTAATATTCTATCCGCGCGTAGGTTGTAAAATTAGAGTTATTACTTAATAATATGTAATTGCATTAAAATAAACAAAAAATTATCTCAAAAACATGTTATAATCCTGTAGAAAAGTGGTTTGTAATTTTGCTGTTAGGTCATCACGAATAATCGATTAGGAAAATATCGGTATTTGAAATCGATTTTTTTTAAATCATTTAAATACCAATCAATATACCAGCTCAGTAGGATTATCTTTAAGCTTTAATTTAAATTTTAGATCGTTTTGTTATTGGCTTTTTTGTTGTTAAAAATAATTTGTGTTTATAAATAAGATGTAGGGTACGTGGGTACGTATATGTAGTAACATGACAACGTGTCCTGAAAGTTAATGTTTATAAAAGCAAAATGAACATCTCATTTACAAATAAATTAAAATGTTGATGTGTGTGTCCGTTCTTTTGTTATGATAGGATTATAAAGAAACTATGTATAGTAGAATAAAATTATATTGTCGTCATATTTAGATATTATCTGAAATTTAAAAATAACTTATTTAAATTGCATCCTTTCAATGAGTTAGTTTATTCGATTTTAAAATAAACAAGCATTCCATTTTCTTTCTTTTCTGTTTATTAGCACTTAATTTTTTAAATTGTTTAATTTCTTGCATTTAATTATTGTTTTAATTTAATTTATAACTAATATTATTTTATATCGTATTTTCAATGCAATGTTGCCAAAAACCACATGAATTTTCGATTTGAAATAGATTCGAATAGATTTGAAATATGTAGTATAAATTATATCCAGTTGTGCAATTCCATTTAAATATATGTATTCATTTTTAAAGTGTGTGTTTAATACAAGCGCATGTTTAATAATAGTATATAGTATTTGATAAATCTCTAATATACAAATAAAACAATTTCTTTATCATCAAAAAACGTTTTATAGTGAAAATATAACATTTTTGAATTTGATGCTCTCAGATCGGTAATGTATGGTCATTTTGTTAAATTAGTTTTGACTGATTTTGGCAATTGGCGTTTTGACATAAGGCGTGTTGAAAAACCTTGGTTAAAGTGATCACAGATTGCTGTTTTGCGGAACATGTTTGTTTGCTGGTAATAATTTCTGGGTGGTACAAGTTCAAATAAATAAATCAAATAGTGTATTTGATGCAGTAATGGCGACTTTTAAATTTTGATTGTGTTTTATGTAACCTTATTGGGAGAACTTTGTGTTCTGGGTTTTTCATAGTACGTACATACTTATTATATTTATGTTGAACCAATGTTACTATTCAAAAGTTTTAAAATTATAAAACTACTAGCAAATACCCGGCGCGCTCTGCTGCGTTTTATTGAAATTACATGTTTTTACTTTCCGCTCGCGGCAGCAGCTAGCTTGCTGTGCGAGATCTATATATATTTTCTTGTCACATCAATCTCAGTACCCATTTTTAACTTCCATATATGGGATTTTCGCTGTTATTTCGGACCACGATGGCCGATAAGTCCAATTTTGTCGTATTTTCTATTCTGGGCCAAGACCTTTCCAATGATACCAATTTCATCCAAATCGGTCCAGTGGTTGCGGAGAAAATCGCATACATACATATATACAGACAGACAGACAATCTTTCCCTTTTATATATATAGATAGATTGAAAATCAGATTTTTTTCCACGTAAATTGGGATTTGGCATTTTGTGATCTTGAGAGATTTTTTTATTATTTTTGCATTTATTTTCATTCAGAGCAAGTCACAGTTTACAATAATGGAAGGTTCAAAGTTATACAAATTTCATTAAGGTTTTTTGTAGCTTTTCTGTATTTGATTAAAAGTTTGAAACATTATGAAATTCCAATAGCTAAGATTTTTTTATATAATTTTAAATTTCTTACAATTTTCTATAATTTTTGAATTGCGTTTTTAAATTCGAAATATAGAATTTCTTTATAAAAATTTAAATTTCATAAAGTAAAATACCAAGATACAATTTACAGGCATTTACATTTTACATTAGCTTACGAAATTATTAATTCAAATTAATTAATTGTTCCATTCAATAGAATTTTCAATTTTATTTTTAAAATGTCAGTATTATAAGTAGGTATGTATGTTAATGTTAGTAGTGTAAAATGTTGGTTAGAGACTTCACCATCACTCATTTATCAATCATTAAAATTTACTATGGCTAAAACACGGAATAAAAATGACACCAGAATTTGTGTAGCCCTTATGTATTGGTCGCGCCTTTGCAATTTACGATAGTTAAACTTAATATAGCCAACTTTCTAAAAGCTAAAATGCTCTTTTACAATAACAAACATATGTATCCCAAACGTAATAATAAATTTTCTAAAATAAATCATTTCAGTGTTCCGTTTTTACAAAAAAAAAGTTTTAATTTATTGTCTTAAAGAGGGTGTGCACTGTGCACAGTACTCTAATAAGAGAAATGTTGACGCCGGTTGTCCATATTCCTAAGGAAGTTCTTGGCGCCATGTCGCAGTTCTTGAACTTAAATGAAAGTAGTGTGTAATAAGAATTGACATGACACGAACAAAGTGAGCACAGAACTACAGAAATGTTTATTTAGATCATTAACTCCTACTTATTTAGTTGATCTAAAATTATTTCCGTGTTTGTTGTTTTGTGTACCTCTATGTATTGGTATTTCATTTGGAATTTCGATGCCGCCGCACTGGAGATGAAAAGAGCCGACTTTTATTTCTCTAATTGATGCTTATAAATTCTTTTTAATATATGTGTGTTTTAAACTGTTAATTTATTTTATTTATTGAATGTGTTTCTAAAACGTGAAATGGTAATAGTGATGCATATATCTATGTATAATGTAATAATCTAATAATGATACTACTATTGTTTCATTGATTTATTTATATTTATCTATTATGATGTGAGGTTTATGCAAGAAAACAATAAAGAGAAGTATTAAATAATAATTAATAACATTAAGTAACGTTAAATATTTAAAAAATCCGTTATGCTATTTAAAAACTGGTCATGTTCGAATAGATTATTTTGTTTGCGCCCAAACAAGGTGTCATCTTTTGCAAAATGGCCCACACATTTGCTAAAAAACAAGATTAATTTTCATTTGCGGAATAGTTTCGCAGATTTACTGTTAAAGATTACTGTACGATAAGTTTTGCTGTATTCTTAATAAGATTGCCTTAAATGATAGCAAGAAAACTAACAAAAACATGCTATGAACTCAATTAGAAGGATCTCATGTTTGACTCCTGCAATCTAGCAAATTAATGTAAACATTCCATCTGAATAGAAACTTGAAAGAAATTCAAGAGGCTCGATAAAGTAGGACCCGGAAATGATCCCTGCGATACTCCAGCTGTATAGTCTAAAATGTGTCCTTGTTTTGTTTTCTTAATCTAAAATAAAGTGCTTGTTCTTAAGAATAAAAACTACTTTGAATTGTGAAGTAAATTGCAGTTTCATGTTTAATGAATTCCTGTTATCTTAAACAATATCGATTTGAATCTTTAATAAAATCTATTATAATAAGCTGATATACATCTGCTTATAAAGTGGGGTTATGTACATTTGTTTTGACAAATAATTAATTCTCTCTACATTTTAAAGATTAAAAGATTTGAATTACCTTCTATTGTGTGTTAGAAGTGTTTTAAATAGGATGTAATTCCGTTTTCTCAAAATACTTGTATAATTCCCTTATTATACATAACCATATAGAATTTATATAAACAAAAAATAAATAAACAATGAATTAATTTATTTGGTACAGTTACATCATAATTTGCTATGT
Source organism: Agrypnus murinus (assembly GCA_929113105.1). Lineage (NCBI taxonomy): Eukaryota > Metazoa > Arthropoda > Insecta > Coleoptera > Elateridae > Agrypnus > Agrypnus murinus. Next base: position 131,384,328 of record OV816030.1, on the reverse strand, counting down.
GCTTCATTTCTTCAAGCATACAAAAGGTCGAAGCCTCTATGAGAGCACGGTTAAAATTAATATTTTTATTAGTAGTATAAAATGAATTATTGAGAATTTCACTTGTTTAGTAGTTAAGTTCACGTTTTAATATTTTCTTCAAAAAGTTCTTTCTCTTAAAGGATTTTTAAAAAGGTCTCAAACTGTGCAGATAATAGCGACTTGCTTGAGAGAGGAGTGTGTTCTTGTAATTGGAAGCTTTTCGGTATAGATTTTCGGTATAAGAGAAAACAATATCACAAACTTGAAGTTAGCGAGGTTGATTCAAAATTATTTAGTTTATATACACAGGGCCGTGTCAAGTGCGAATGCAGTTTATGCATGGTACCAAAACACTACGACGAGAGTCTCCGCAACATTTATGTATTAAATTCTACAATTTTCCCGGTTTATTTCTAACCAGACACTGATGTTTATAATGAAAAGTGAAATTATAATCCATTTTTTTACAACTATAACTGCTTGTAAATATTTCATCAAGAAGTACGAACGCACGTATTGCAAAATATCAAGCAGTAAATATCAACGTCAATATAATACTAACAATGAAACGTTTCAGAAATTGTGTAAATCAACATGGTGGCTATTATTACTATTATTATTTCTTAACAATTAAATATAATTTTCGCTCCGTGTAGAAAATGCACGAACGAGGTCGTAGAGCATACAGTAGTCACGGAAGCCATTTTTTCCCTAAATATTTGCAACAGTTTAATTTTACTACTTTCAATAAGTCAAAAAAAAGGATCCGTGTAAAATTATAATATACAAATTGAGTTCCGTTATCTCTAGTAATTATAAATTGCAAGCCTCTAAAAGTAACACTATACTAAAGAAAAGGACCTATACACTTGTAGAATACTTCTTTCTCCACTTTTTATAGGAAGAAGTTTGTTGCGTTTATCGAGTGGACTGTATAATAAACAATAGTAATTTTTGTTACTGGTTATAATTTATTATTTCACTTCTAAATTGACCGAACTTAGTTTACTGGACCTACCTTTAGGGCTGGAGGTGTTGAGAAGATCTTTCGTAGTCTTGTTAGGAACCATCAGCGGTAACGGGTTTTTTATATAGGTAGCGGGATATGGCGTACGTTTTTCACAATTTTATAGAAAAACTTGACATTGACACAACACTCGTAGCTTGGCGATAGGGCCCAATACAAAGAGCGGTCAATTTAATGATTATTAATGTAATTAATGATAAAAATGTAGTATGAAAACGCAACAAAGTTTAAAATATGATGAAACCTTAGTTAAGTGACTATTAGTATGTGTGAAAAATAAACCAGGAAGAAAAAAATTAATTAAAATACGAACAAGTTTAATTGGAAGGTGTGATAATTCTTTATGAAATTAATGGGTACATATTTTTTCTAGTTACCTTTTTCTTCTGTAAATGCAAAATTTAAAATATAGGTTTGCCAACTTCCATATGAACTAACCATTTCAAGACACCGCAATTATAGGACACGTGTAACAACATAATATTTCATTCAATCTCTGTTATTATTATCATTATTATGGTATACCTTTTAAAAGTGATGGTACCATTTGATGAAATGATAATACTAATTTACCAAGGTTAATTGAGGTTAGCGCTGACATTTCGCAAAAATGAGCTTTCTACTCGTTTATTAACGGTGCTATTACGTAACTGTAATCCACATACCGCGTTTGCAGTAAAGGAAAAAAATCTGCATGCTTAGTTGGTGTGGTGTGTGTAGAGATAGGGTATACATGATTTGATAAGTAGATCATTGCGGGTTCTTTTGAAATTAATATTTTTTTAAATTTATGTAAATTAGATATGTGTATAAAAATGTGAAATTAAAATGTAATTAAAATGGAATTTGTGTGAAATAATGAATAGACTAGAAATTAATTATTGTGCAAAATATTAAAAAGTTTAAACATGGAAATTTTTTACATATTGAATGAAAGTTTAGATTATTTACTTACCTTTTAATATTATTGAATTGCCTATAGCAAGGTGTAAAGTAATCAATACTTCAAAGACAATGCAGCTGATTTCAGGTAGATTTAGAAATTCTAATTTGTGTGCGCTGCACCACATGCACATCTGCTTGCGATTGTACGTGTATACGCAACACTAGTGTTTTAACACTCGTAAAGATATACCATATTAATAATAAAATAATAATTAATATTAAAAATACCACTCAAATCATTAAGAAGAAAATGGTCAAATTATTTATATTTTTATTGGCCCTAACCTTTAAACTTCATAACATTTTAAAATAGTAATAATGTTACTTAAAGCCTTTTTGAATAACGTCCTTTAAATATGTAATTTAACGATTTTTGTTTAAATACTACTCACTACGGCAGCAGTAAGGTCCTAACCCAACCAAACTAGTTTTAGATTAACTTAACCAATCTTGAGTTTCTGATCTGTTATGAGCTAACTTAGGCCCGATCTGTCTAGCACTCTCCTAGCCTAAGTGACTATTTTTAGCATATTTCAGCGTTATTTAACAGTTATGCCTTCCTATTAAAAAGGTATCTAATTAATTATATCTAAAAGTCAGATGAAAAATCAGCCCTAATCTACAACATTAAATCTGGAGCCATGGATTCCCCAAGTAGGTGCATATTTCGCAACTTGGAAGGTCACTCTGCACACCTAAGGAACATTGACGCCCAGCGACTTCGCATTGAAAACGTATCTTGGGATTAGATAAAATAGTAAAATACAGAAAACACGGCTTAATTTACAGCATTGCTTCGCGAGATACGAGTTGCCCAAGTTGGCGTATATTTTACATTTTGGAAGGTTACTGCCTAGTCAATGAACAACCTCGATGCTCAGCGAATTTGTATTTAAAACGTATCTTGGGATGATATCAAAGAGTAAAATGAAAACAAATCCCGACCTTATTTCCATCATTAGTTTCGAAGATATACATTGTCCAAGCAAACGCCTGTTTCACAGCTTGAAAGGTCACTTACGTAGTGCATGGACTTTGACGCTCGTGAGTTCATGTTAAAAACGTATCTTGACATTATATATAAGAGTAAGATGAAACCAAATCTCGACCTGATTTCGATCATTAGTTTCGAAAATATATATTGCCCAAGCAAACACATATTTCATAGCTTGGAAGGTCACTTACGTAGTGAATAAACTTTGACGCTCGTGACTTCGTTTTAAAAACTTATCTTGGGATTACATCAAAGAGTAAAATGAAAACAAATCCAGACCTGATTTCCATCATTAGTTTCGAAGATATACATTGTCCAAGCAAACGCCTATTTCACAGCTTGAAAGGTCACTTACGTAGTGCATGAACTTTGACGTTCAAACATGTATCTTCAGTTTATATATCTATATAAGAGTAAGATGAAACCAAATCTCGACCTGATTTCGATCATTAGTTTCGAAAATATATATTGCCCAAGCAAACGCATATTTCATAACTTGGAAGGTCACTTACGTAGTGAATAAACTTTGACGCTAGTGACTTCGTATTAAAAACTTATCTTGAGATTATATCTAAGAGTAGAATGAAACCAAATCCCAACCTGATTTGCATCATTAGTTTCGAAGATATACACTATCCAAGCAAACGTCTATTTCACAGCTTGAAAGGTCACTCACGTAGTGCATGGACTTTGACGCTCGTGACTTCGTGTTAAACACGTATCTTGACATTATATATAAGAGTAAGATGAAACCAAATATCGACCTGATTTCCATCATTAGTTTCGAAAATATATATTGCCCAAGCAAACGCATATTTCATAACTTGGAAGGTCACTTACGTAGTGAATAAACTTTGACGCTAGTGACTTCGTATTAAAAACTTATCTTGGGATTATATCTAAGAGTAGAATGAAACCAAATCCCAACCAGATTTGCATCATTAGTTTCGAAGATATACACTGTCCAAGCAAACGCCTATTTCACAGCTTGAAAGGTCACTTACGTAGTGCATGGACTTTGACGCTCGTGACTTCGTGTTAAAAACGTATCTTGACATTATATATAAGAGTAAGATGAAACCAAATATCGACCTGATTTCCATCATTAGTTTCGAAAATATATATTGCCCAAGCAAACGCATATTTCATAGCTTATCTTGGGATTACATCAAAGAGTAAAATGAAAACAAATCCAGACTTGATTTCCATCATTAGTTTCGAAGTTATACATTGTCCAAGCAAACGCCTATTTCACAGCTTGAAAGGTTACTTACGTAGTCCATGAACTTTGACGTTCAAACATGTATCTTCAGTTTAGATACCTATATAAGAGTAAGATGAAACTAAATCTCGACCTGATTTCGATCATTAGTTTCGAAAATATATATTGCCCAAGCAAACGCATATTTCATAACTTGGAAGGTCACTTACGTAGTGAATAAACTTTGACGCTCGTGACTTCGTATTAAAAACTTATCTTGAGATTATATCTAAGAGTAGAATGAAACCAAATCCCAACCTGATTTGCATCATTAGTTTCGAAGATATACACTGTCCAATCAAACGTCTACTTCACAGCTTGAAAGGTCACTCACGTAGTGCATGGACTTTGACGCTCGTGACTTCGTGTTAAAAATGTATCTTCAGATTATATACCTATATAAGAGTAAGATGAAACCAAATCTCGACCTGATTTCCATCATTAGTTTCGAAAATATATATTGCCCAAGCAAATGCATATTTCATAGCTTGGAAGGTCACTTACGTAGTGAATAAACTTTGACGCTCGTGACTTCGTATTAAAAACTTATTTTAGGATTATATCAAAGAGTAAAATGAAAACAAATCCCGACCTAATTTCCATCATAAGTTTCGAAGATATACATTGTCCAAGCAAACACCTATTTCACAGCTTGAAAGGTCACTTACGTAGTGCATGGACTTTGACGCTCGTGACTTCGTGTTAAAAACGTATCTTGACATTATATATAAGAGTAAGATGAAACCAAATATCGACCTGATTTCCATCATTAGTTTCGAAAATATATATTGCCCAAGCAAACGCATATTTCATAGCTTGGAAGGTTACTTACGTAATGAATAAACTTTGACGCTCGTGAATTCGTATTAAAAACTTATCTTGGGATTATATCAAAGAGTAAAATGAAAACAAATCCCGACCTGATTTCCATCATTAGTTTCGAAGATATAAATTGCCCAAGCTGACTTGACGGATGTTTTGTAGTTTGAAAGGTCACTGCGGAGTAACAAACTTTGACGCCCAGCGACTTCATATTAAAAACGTATATTGGTATTAGAGAACCGATCTACTAGAAAACTTGCTTACTAGGAAAGACGCCTCTGTTTAGAATGTTTACTTTTTAAAAGACTTGCTTCTTAGTCTTTTTTATGTTAGTGTTTAGAAATCTCAATTTCGGGGAGATCTTTAACAATTTTTTCAGGCAATTGTAAAAAGCTTTTGTGTAGAATGAATGGTTTTCAAGAGACTTAGTTTTTAAATCGCTTTCTAAAAAGTTCTTTTTTAAAAGAGTTTATTCATCAAAGGCTAATGCTTGAAGGTCTTTTTTTAGAAGAAATGTCTAAAAAGGCATAAAGTCTTAGAAACCGTAGACTCTAATCTGGAAATTCTTTTGAATGAAATAAAGATTAATAAAAAGTTTCACAGTATTTATTAAATTATAACCTGACAATCATCATTATCATCATGAACATCATTATGAAAGGTAATATAAATATAAACAAACACGTCGTTAAAGTAAATACAAAAAATAAGTAACTAGATAAAATGATAAAAATAATCAGGATTAAATATTTAACACTTCCAGTAACGGAGAATTACTGAGCTCAATCTGTTCATTCATTAAAGATACCCTGAGTTTGCGTTTGTTATTACAAAAATGAAGGAATTTAATATTATTTTGAGGAGTCATTGTGTGATTTTGTTCTAAAACGTAGTTGGCATAATTCGATTTTTCAGGATGATTCTTTTTTAAAGCTTTTGTAGAAAAAAAGTTTCCTTAACTTTTAAAAAGATTAATATCTAACAAAATTCGAAAAACGTTGGAAGAAATGTTAGGTTAGGGTAATTCGTCTTAGGTTAGTAACGTTTCGAGTCGATATATGACGGTTATTTTATCTGAAAGCCATTTAGGTTAGACTAACTTTACGCTTGTTAAATTAGAGCGATTCATCTTAGGTTAAGTTCGCATTTAGATGGGTTATTTTGTGTCAAGTAGAACCGTCATCGGTCATAACGTCTCAAGTCGTCCTCATTGTTCGTGCTGTGGCATTCCTTGAATACGAATCCGTAGAAAATGCAGAAATATTTTAAGAAATGTTCCATTTTAAATAATTCGGCAATAAATGAGAAATCTTATGAAAACGACAATATAGCAAAATGTTCTTAACCTCGTTTTTTCTTGCAAAATAGTGACTTTTATCTAGTTTTTGTATTGATCTGAAAAATGCAGAACCACTTAACTGCGCTAAAGCCAACATCTAATTAACAGCGAAAAATTCTGCTAATGAGATGACTCAACACACACATAAAAGCATAATAACACTGCAGCAGCAGCAACTGTAAATTAAACGACTTAATTTATAATTTCATTAAAGTTTAAGGTTGCAATATCTTTGAGTTTGAATCACTAATCAATACTAATTTTAAAACTAGTTTCATACTATTAAGAATATATCGGTACCTGACACTCTTGTTAGATACAACTTGTTTGAATCAAATCCAGTCATGTTGTCTATTTTTTTTAATTTTTAGCAACAATTTAAATGTAGGTAACACTGTTATAATAATAATTATAAATTGCGGTGGTGTAGTAGGAACAGATTGAAGGGGAGTGAAAGTAAAACTTCTGTTTTAGTGTGTAGTTGTTATTATAACCAGATTTTGTGGAAACACATCGAGAGTGAGAGATACTTACTTAAAACTGAAACAGCTGTGTCATTTCGTGGTGTTCAAATGAATTTAGTAGTAATAATTATTTTAATATGTTCAGTATGGTTCAGTAAACCGGGTAATGTTTAAAAAAGAAGAAAAGCTTTCCATTATTGTTGCAGTTTGTGTTTTGAATGTTGCGGTGAAGGAGATGGATGACTGTCGATTAAACATTCATGATATTCGTATTGTTCGGTTGTTTGGACCCAGTCGGTGTTCCAGTGTAGTGAGAGACTGTTTTTATATGTTCAAGTTTATGTTGTTTTTTAATATTAAATATATATTAGGTAAGGATCATGTTTACGTTTAATACATAAATAATGTTAAAGCTGCACTCATTATCATTAAGAGGATGTCATATAAAGGATGGCATATCTAATTAAAATAGCACAACATTAAGGCCAGCTTTAGTTGTTCAGTTGCAAAAAGGTTTAAATCAGTAATGGGCACCACTCACGGTGTCTCCCCGACGACGTCGGCGAAAACGTCGTCGACGACGTCGGGGACAAGGTCGAAATAATGAGGTAATGTTTACATTTACTGTAATTTAATGCATGACTGTGTATAATAAAATTATGAATATCGTATTTCTTTTAAGACATCAAAATGAAAGAAAGTAGTTTTGAGCATAATAAAATGCGTACTGAATTTCTTTAAAGTATTTCGAAATAGCTTATGCAATTAACAAAACTTTTCATAAGCGGAATAATATTGATATCCATCGATAGAATTACAAGTAACCCTTTATTATAAAACGAAAACTCTTTGTTTTTTTTATTAATCTCATTCTTAATTTAGTTTAAAAATGGATATAATTAACGCAGGATTTAGGATTCTGAGTTCTGGCGCGCAAATAAGGATTTCCTATAAAGGACTTTTGATAAAATTTGGTAGTGATAATCGTCGGAAAAATATCATGTTTAAAAATGTAATGGTTTCACCGTCGCTTCCTTTTCCGTGTAGTTTTAAAATTTTATGCTGATGGTACATAACCTTATACTATATCTATCTTTTTCGGGTTTACTTGAATTATTTCATTTTTATTACATTTGTTTACAAACAACTGTGAAAATAAAACCCTTGTCAACTGTAAATTATTATTAGGCAAAATAAACATATACATCTGGGATTACTAAAAAATATATGCTTTCTTTATTATACTTTTTAAGAAAACATTATGAATTCAATATGCTGTGACACTTTCAAGTGATAAGATGGATTTTTATAAATTATCTTTGAGAAAAAAAATTGCAGTTGGTGTGGCAGTTGCCTTGTGCTTCGAAGAAGAAGAAACTGAAACACCACGAAAAAAAAGAAAATAGGCAAAGAATTGGTTTTTAGATCGCAAACAATATTCACACATGTCCTTGTTAAAAGAATTGCGACAAAATGAGCCGAAGGATTTTTATTATAAGGTTATGTACCATCAGCATAAAATTTTAAAACTACACGGAAAAGGAAGCGACGGTGAAACCATTACATTTTTAAACATGATATTTTTCCGACGATTATCACTACCAAATTTTATCAAAAGTCCTTTATAGGAAATCCTTATTTGCGCGCCAGAACTCAGAATCCTAAATCCTGCGTTAATTATATCCATTTTTAAACTAAATTAAGAATGAGATTAATAAAAAAAACAAAGAGTTTTCGTTTTATAATAAAGGGTTACTTGTAATTCTATCGATGGATATCAATATTATTCCGCTTATGAAAAGTTTTGTTAATTGCATAAGCTATTTCGAAATACTTTAAAGAAATTCAGTACGCATTTTATTATGCTCAAAACTACTTTCTTTCATTTTGATGTCTTAAAAGAAATACGATATTCATAATTTTATTATACACAGTCATGCATTAAATTACAGTAAATGTAAACATTACCTCATTATTTCGACCTTGTCCCCGACGTCGTCGACGACGTTTTCGCCGACGTCGTCGGGGAGACACCGTGTATGTGCTATTTAAGATTTTAGTGTTGATGAAATTTATACAGGGTTGTATTGGTAGTGCTGAAGTTGCCAGTTTCCTGACTGAGGAGGTTTGTAAACATTTCCATTTCTATACCTTATAATTATAGTACCATATAAACACTTTTATTTGTCATCATTAGGTTGAAAAATAGTCGAAACTTCAGTTTGTGGTTTAATTTTTATATAATTAAAGAGCAGGTCTAGCACTAGTAATTTTGTAAATACCATTCGTAGAATTTGATTAGAATAAATATGCATTAATATTGAGAATTAGGTAAAATGAGAAATGTCATTAACTGATCTTAGCATATTTTGAGGTTAGAATATGTAATCATTTAAATCTTCTGTTTTAATCATTTAAATATTCTAGCAAACACCTCATTTTCTACTTAAAGTAAATTAAATCTGTTTTATACAATTAATAAAAAATAGTCATTTGACATTATAAGAAAGTAATATTTTAGTAACATTTGTAATACCCCCAATGATATTTACAGTCTTCACATCAGTTAAAACAACCGACAAAAGAATATGCTAGAGAGATATTTTTTAAAAATCACTTAAAAGTAATATTTAAAAGTGTGGTGAAAGTTATTTGCAACATTTGACTATAATTTCAAGGAACAAATATTCTTAAAATAAAATATACTTAAACATTATCCCCGAACAGTAAATGCCAATTTCTTAAGTTGCCTACATTCTAACCTCAAAGCACATCAATGTCATTGATGACATTTCCCAATATTTAGAGTTTAGTGAATTTAGCTACTAACGAAAAAAAGACACTAAAACAAATATAATTACACCCATCGCTGCAAAAGTTTTGGCTCAATTCTAAATTTGCCTTGAATTATGAAAATCTTTATTTTAAAAGAGAGAGGGGTTAACGTCACTCTTCTGATAGTTGTATTTGTAAATACTTCTTAACTAACACTTACAGTGTAGTGCAGGACACCAAAAAAGAAAGAGATTTTCAAACACTTATTCATTTTACATTCTCCAAATTATGAATCCGAACAAAAACTATTTAAATTTAAACGTCACAACTCGTTGAATTTTGTGAACGTAAAAATGAAACGTGGTGCTGCTTGGTTGCATGATGTAGTTCAGGGACGACAACAGCAAATAAAATCATTGAATAGATGCAATCACTATGCAACAACAATTCATATACACAGCTTAAAATGTCTCTGTTCTACTATTATAGCACCTTTTAAAACCAATGACTTGGTCTATGGTTTCAATATTATAAATACGTATCATTTGTAACGGTGTTGTGTCGACACCATACGACCGACCAGGCGATCGGTTGCTTGCTTGCTTGGTTGGTTAGTTACTACTATATCATATTTATAAAATGGGCATTAAAACTAGGTTAAGTTATTATTATTGTTATGAATATTATTATTATTATGGTCTATAAGAATGATTTATAATTAAATTTTAATGTGCAACAGAAGTTCAAATAGGGATTGTTCATTATTACAATGAGCTTTTATAGTTGCAATACTATCGCGCTGTTGATGGATTTGCTCTTAATAGCTTTCAAGAGCTACGAGCCTTGCATACCGAACATTAATAGTTCATATCCTTAAAGGAATCGTTATTTATGTCGGATAGATTATACAAAGTTAATTTGTTGTGATTATTCTCAAACTATTTTAGATTAGAACTTAAGGTTAATTAATTAGTTTAGGGGTACTTAGGTCATTGATGGATGAATAATTTCTTAATTATTGGTTAGGGCAGTTTAAAATAATTCAAAGTTAATTATTTCAATTTGCAGTAATTACCTATATATAATAACCCCTTTAAAATTGCATTTACATTGTAATTACGTGAATATATACATTGCGGCTTACTGTAATACACAACAGCTGATTTAATTTGTTAATTAATATCGCCCTCATATCGACCAGTTCATTACCTTATTTAAGAGTTACATTTATAATCGGTCATTTAATGAGATGCTTGCTGCCATCATATCGAGTATCATCGAGCCGATACGATTAAAATTCACCAGCCTAAATCCAAACTGCATCCAATCAATGTCATAGAAGCTTTGTGTATTAAGAAAATGAACTTTACTTTTCAAAATGAGGGGCTTCTGGAAATGCAATTATTAGAAATTGAGCTTTTGCACTTTTTAAAAATTAGTTTTAAAAACAAAATTCTAGGGGACGAGTTGCTTAGAAGCAACTCTTGGAAAAATGATTAAAACTTCCGGGAGCTCTTTGAATTTCCAACAAAACGAAACACGTGTAGAGCGTTTATAGAAACATTAAAATACAACAGTTTTCTTAAAACTATTTTTTTCTATTTTGCGTCTATAATATTAGTATATTACATTACTAGTGTGGAAAGTGAAACTTTTCGCACGCATGAGTGTGAATCATGAAATCACACGAGTGCAGAAAAGTCACTTTCCAACGTGTAATGTACAATATTTTTCCTACGACCCCCCAAATTTCAAATGTTTAAAAAATTTTGATTTTTTAAATTTTCAAGAATATAATTTTTGAAGATTTTAAAGCAAAATTTGTATGGATAGGTTTAACAAAGAAAAGTTTAATTTTTTAAACAATTCAGTTTTACAATATGAATAATTTCGATTTTGAACGAAATTTCTATCAAAACATTTCCAAAAAAATAAAATTAAGTTATCTTGATAACTTAATTTTATTTTTCTGGAGCTGAATAGAAGTTAAATATAAAAGTATTGTTATGACAATTGGTAAAGTGAATGGGTGTTTGTTAACATTTTATTTAATAGATTCTTTTACTAAATATAAATTTCAATTTTAAAAAATCATATTTTCATAACTTATTTAAACATAGTATAAAATTAAACCTTGGGTTTAGCAGCAAAGTTAATTAAATTAATTACTATTATAATTTATAATATAATAATTTTAGAGGCACATAGTTTATTTTTTATTTATATTTAACAATATCTTCATAATATTTAACAAATATAACTTCAACTAATAACATAATGCCAGATGTGAAAGAGGTTGCCTAACTAAATTATTTGATATTACTTTTATTTTTCTCCCAGTTGGCATCACTGATTTTAATTTTGGCAAACTTGCTTCAATAATTTTCATTTATTATAGTGAGGTTACGTTAGATGTAATCTATTAGATATTTCTTTTTGATAGCTAAAATAACTAATTAAACATTAATTAAAGTTATATTTATGAGAAAACAATAGATACATAATGGTTAAAATGCTTCTCAAAATTGGATTAAACATTAATGTCATCATTTTAATGTAAACGAAATTCATGGATTTCTAGATATTACTTAGCGTGCCATACTTTTCTAACACACACGCGTGTTATATGACTCACTTTCTTAATGTCGGTAGCGTTTGCTATTGTTTACTATCGTATGGGGTCGTAGGAAAATGTTATTAAAGCCCCCAAACAGTGCGTGTCTAGCTCATTTGAATGCTTTAATTGCCCAATTTCTTGAAGTTGGTAGCATTGAAATTGAAACGTCATATGTCAAAACGCAAAAGAAAATTGATAAAAATTTAAAACTAAAAATTTGAATTTTCAAATGTCACATTAGTGTTGCCAACCACGACAAAATTACGTAAATTTTGAAATTACGATTTTGATTTATCTAAAAAGAAAATAAAAGGCGAGAAATAAAAAAAAATGCATTAAAAACTCACAAAATAGCGTCCATATGCGGTGGATGAACATGCACGCTTCCAATGAAACGCATGCTTTAGTTGGAACATAACCTTCAAAGCTTCCAATTTGACAATTATCCTATCGCATAATTAGATATAATAAAATTCCTCTAGTATGCATGACAGTATTTGGCGTTTCCCAATAGCTACCAATTTTGTAAGAGCTTTTATTTTATTGTTATATAACCATAAAAAAATAAAAATAATTGACAGGGTAACACTTTTATAAAAATTTTATAAAAAAAAGGTATGCATACATTAAACCGTAAAATCGGGGGTCCGAGCGCCTACGACGCGCGATAATTTAATTATAAAATATTGATTAAAATATGATTAAAAAATCATTTTCGATTCACCATGTTTGAGATGCCAGATTAACGCAGTTAATTTAAAAAAATTCCCAACTCTGAAAAAGGGCTGGGCGGGAGGGGAAAAATAGTTTTTTTGACGATCATCCCAATCAGACAAAAACCATACAAAAGCCTCTAATATTAAAATAATTCTGTATCTCAGAAACCATAAAAGTAGGAACCATAATTTTGGTGTTATTTTGCTTCTCTCGTTGCCCCTAGCTTATATCTAGGTCGCCGCGTAAATTTGATCTTTCGTTCCCGAGATCAATTGGCGTTTTAATATAGTAGGATTAAACGTAAATTTCAATTTTCGGACATACAGATCCAAGATGTAGTTACAATCTGATCAGAAGTTATTCTCTCGATTGTTTTTATTTAATTAATTGCGACGCGCCACAAGGTCCGTAGATGGAAAGCCAGCTTTGAAATATAGGTCATCTCATATACTTCCACTATACAGTAGCGCGAATATGGCGAAACATATTAATTATGTTAATTAACATGAAAACAGGAATAATCGACAACTCGACTTGTTTTCAGTTGGGTACTAAGCGTTAATTCAACGTTTTAGAACGACATGCGCCTCATATGACGACCGTCTCATATGACCTATATTTCAAAGCTTGCTTTGCATCTACGGAGCTTGGACGCGCCAAATACAGACCTGCATTCTAGCGGAATTTTATTAAATCTAATTATGCGGTAGGATAATTGTCAAACTAAAAGGTTTGAAGGTTATGTTACAACTAAAACATGTATTTCATTGGTTGCATATATGATCACCTACCGCATATCGACGTCATTTTGTTTAATTTTATTACTGTACAATGCCATTTTGGCCGTGTTTTGGCGCTAGCTGACACGCTGATGTTTATTTGTCACTTGAAGATATAGAGGTTAGATAACCCTTACAAATGTCAAGCATTGCATGTTTACGTAAATATTTTGCGAATTAATTAAATAAATTTATATAATTAAATTAATTATGTTATTAAAATTAATTTACAAGTTCAATAACATTATTGAAATTACAATTTTATAACTTCCCGTGAGCTGGATTTAGGATATAGAGATAGTGAGCAGTAAGTACATTATCTGTTCACGTTTTTGTAATGTTTCTGTTTGCCAAACAAGGTTTTATGCAATTTTTAAAGAATTATATTACTAAGTTCATGCTTGTGGTCGTGGCAAACCAAAAACTGTGAAAAAGCAATTGGAGTTAGAAATACCTAGTGATGTTAGAATATTAGACGGATTACATTCTCCAGGTAAATGTTCTACAATATGTATTACAAGTTCGATTATTTGGTTGATTAAAAGTGTAAATCTTCTAGTGGAGTATTTTAAGGCACCTCTGTTTTGAAGATTTACAAATCTTATCAGTGAATTTGAACACGAGGCAGCTAACAGAGAATCTAATAGGCTATTGACATTCAATCCTTTCTTCAGTTTTTTTGCAATGTATCCTGCCAGAAGGGCTACAGATGCTGAAAGAATTCGCAATCGAGATGCATAGATAAGGTTTGGAGTTCTTTTATTAATTCTGTTATATTTTTAGGAAGTTCGATGTAGAAATTGACTCTTTCAGGTATCTGTAATTGTTGATCTGTCGAAATAAAGAAGTATATATTATTTTGCTGTTGAGTGTTGGTGTCCATAACCCCAACGTAAGATTTGAAACCATTTTTCTCGTAAGGTAGGTATAATTTGAAGGAAATTCATGAAATGATATTGTAGGATCAGTACTATTACACATTGCATTGCGGCAGTTATACTTTTTTCTGCTACTGTTTGCCATTACTAAAGTGAACGAAAAAACAGCAACAAAACTACGAAAATTTAAACAAATAAGGAAATAACGTAATTATATTAAAAAATAAAGAAAACTGCCTTAAAAGATTAGGAAAATATAATGTATTGACGATACGCGCAAAATCGACAAAAAGTATAAAAGCGCGCGAAGTTAGCGTAGTTTGAAATTGGCGTTTACGTGTTATATATCCGTTTCCGCATTTTCGTGTTTGGTGGCGCCAGCGGAGAAACACTTGAACTAATGGAGTGCGCAGGCCGGATAAGAGACTTCGTCTCGTGAAATCTAGAAGGTCGTGAGTATGCCTTAATTGTATATCGTTGAATTCATAAGATAATTTCCTATTTATTTATTATTATTATTTCCTAACTTTTCCTAAAAATATTTCAGCTTTAATAAATTAGCTATAGTTTATGGTACTAGTGATATTCTTTTAGGCGACTTTGGAATTATTTCTTAACATTTCAGACCCTTCTTGACTTACGATAAAAATAATTTCTGAAAAGAAAAAAATTAGTATTTCAACGTGGTTATACTAATTTTAACCCGTAAAACTTAAATATGCAAAAATCTACAGGGTGTTCTATTCAAAAAATTTGGGTTATTTCTGGAGATGTCGGAAGTTTCTAGAAACCCCTATTTTCTAGAAGGCCTCTTTTGATTATACTACAGCCGAAGACCAACTAATCAGTATGCCTTGGTTTATTGTGAAAACCTTCTGATTAATTGTACAATTTTCTGTAGGTTTTTTTTACGTTTTCCCTAGATTTTTTGGACTTGTATTCTTTCCCTTGTAAACGACGGATCGGAACATCTAGAAAAACAGACCTTGTAAGTAGCTCAAATTAACACCAAACGGACAAACAATGTGTTTTGCGGATCGTTACTATTACCTTTTAGTATTGTAAAATTTATAAATATTTTTCTCTTACTTGTTAGGTTATGTGTTTAATAAACGGTTACTTTTACGCGATGCCGTGTAATAGAATGTTCACATTGTTTCGCCATTTACCTTATTGCCACCATTTCTGCAGAAAAGGTATTTCGTAAGTACTATTAGACTTTTCCGTTTGATTCCAAAGTAAAATATACCTTCATTTTTGGTAATTCATACACTAATCGGTTATTGTTTATAATTTATTATTATTATTATTAAATATCGTTAACATTTAGTTTCTGATTTTTACTTTTACTAATTGACTTATTTTTTATTACTTGTTTCTGCGTCTAAATAAGTAAATCTCTTTCTGTTGCTTTTGTGAGTAATTGTGTTTTATTCCTATTTTTCTTGTGCTCAGTTAACCCGCGGTTGTTTACTCTGCAGCAGATTTTTTGTCTGATCCTAAATAATACTTGCTGGAGGTCTCTGTGGGACCAATTGTAAAAAAAACAAAAAAAATATTAAGCTTTTTAATAGCTTTTATGAGTACAGCTTATTTAAAGATTTGATTTTTTTAATGATCTTTATGATGATACCAGAAAATGATAATTATCAGTTAACTAATTCCAAACATCATGACCTTAATACAAACCTTTTATATTGCAATATTTCAAATTTTTATTCCTTGCCGTTTATAATAAGTTTAAGGTTTAATATTATTAAATACAAATTTTCCATTGTAATATTGAGAATTTATCCCTTGATTGTTAACAAATTTAATATTTAAGTTGACTTTTAGACTTATTGATGACCCTATTTGACAAATAAATAAAATATGTCGTCTCAGTTATCAATTTAATTAAAATTTGATAGCCTTAGAGAGTTTCTGTGGGCCATCAAAAAATTTAAAAAATCTGATCATTCAACTTATTATCTATTTACAATTTATATTTTCATAAATATATTAATCGTTAGAATATACTTACTTATTTTGAGATTAGATTTAAAAAGCCGTACCTGGCGGAACTACTGCAGCCATACTGAGTAATATTCAGTCAGTACTTTGCATAAATTCTCATTTAATATTATTTTTTGCAGTGTTTTATTATCTACAAAATTGTGAAGCATTGAACATCCACACTTTAGACATTTTCATAACATTGAATACCTGACACCGCTTTTGCAATTCAATAATTCCATGTCAGAATAAATTAACCTGTTATTAGAAGAGAAATAATAAAAATAAAATATATTCAAGTAAATGATGATGACTGAAATAGTTAATTACTCCAACTGAAAGAAGATGAATAATAACCTTTCTGGTAATTAGAAAAGAAAATTACAATTTCACTTGATAATTACACGTCTTTACCAATGTTTAATTGAAATTGTGCTTTATTATTATACCTCTACTACGTGAAAGTTGTTTTCTGCAGTTGTTGCATTTTGCAGATTAGAAATAATATTCATTATAATAATTATTACAAAATGTTAGGTATTTGATAGTAAAAAAGAAGCATTTACTTTATTTAAAAGTAACTAAAAGTCAACAAACTTATTATTACTTTATATTTATAATAGGTGTATTAACACACGCATATTTGGCAATAACAGGATTGAAACATGATTGTTGATTGTGTTCTTCTTCGACTTAAAAAAGAGAAAAATAAGATTTGTGAATACGTCTTATTACTTGGCCTCTGATTTTTGATCTACCATATTTTGGTCGATAGGTATGAGTGTAGGTATAAAGAAGAAAAGCCAAAAATGAAAGGATTTAAGAAAATACAATAGCTGTAGTAATGAAGTGAAAAAGAAAAGAAACAAATACGCTATCACTATTTACAACCACCTACCAGCCACGAAATTCATAGTCGGTCTTCGAAAGAAATAAAACTAAAACATAACACACATAGTAGGGTTTATGCCCTTTACAATTAAGAGGTCGATGATTTAGCCGAAACGAAGTGACTAATAGTAAAGAAAAATTCCTGCAAGTTTATATATATATATATATATGGGTTGGAATTAAATTTTACGGGCAAATTTTTGTTTTGGTTTTTGTTTTATTAAAGCCCAAACCAGTGTTGTGGATGTCGTTGATTCGGTAAAGAAAAAAGGAGAATGATGCTCGAGGACAGTTTGGATTTTTGGAATTATTCATTTAAGCTATTCTGATGCAATAAACCTGAAATATTTTACGTACTTTCGTTTTTTCGGAGAATACAGGTATGAAATGACATTTTACAAGATTGGGAATTCCTTTTTAATGTCACTGTTACAATTCATTTTTACGGTTAATTTGAATCATCCGATCATTCCTAAAACAAATAATACTATAATTTGTTATTATGTGCCATGACAAATCTTCGTTTTTATTGTGAATATTTATAATTTTTTTTGTGTCACTCATTTTCACTTTGCATCGCTGTTATATCTCCAGTTTATCTCCTGAGAGCCATCCTATAAAATACTTTTTTGTCCGATCGGGTGTTTTGGTTCACTTACAAGCTCTGCTCTCAGGGTGGTAAGTTCAACTTGCCCAAGGCTCGCTAATAAAGTACCTACAGCTCTAGGTCTACTCTCAAAATAAATCTTTATTAACTCAAATTGTTTTACAAAACCAAACTAATTGTTACGAAAATTAAAATTTATAGAACAATTCGTCGCATAATTATTAAAAATAATTGGTGCTTTATTTTTTTCAAGTTCAGTTTCAACTGAATTATCTGTGTTATTTATAACTGCGGTGTTATTTACCACTAGAGGTGGAACGGAAATTCATGATGGACAACGTGAACTAGGTACTGGTTGCCGTACGCAATCGACAGTGTTGTTTTCATTGTGTAAAATTTTATTTGCAAATTGTATTTTGTTTTCAAGTGATTCCTCTACGTAACTCTCCGCAATACTAGATGATTTCCAGCCCCCGTGTCTTTTGAGGGCCAGCACATCCACCCCCTTGTTGGCCAATAATGTAGCGGACGTCCTCCTGAAAGAATGTCCTGTATAGGTCTTCGGATTTTCTTTTTTCAAGTAAGTAGCAATTTTAGAAGGAATACTTCCCATAGTGTTTCTGCCTACAACTTGATTGAAGCATCTTCGATTATAATACTTAAAAAAAAGTGTCTGGAATCCACGCACTTAGGTCGTAAACTAGCATATTTTCTAAATATTTCCAAAAAGTGAATCTTCTCGTTTTCATGGTTAATAATTGTAAAGGTTCGTTCAATACCTGTTTTCGTCTTGGGAATCTTGACAACAATGAAAGAACCTCGGTCTTCTATATCATCAATGGTCAAATCACAGAGTTCTTGTCTTCTGGTAGCTCCGGCTACACCCATTATCAAAACTACCTGAAATTAACCAAATTAGATGTAGGTAAAATTTGATTTTGTTGTTTTTAATCATATCTTCACTAATAAAAACTCGTTGTCAAGGGCTTGGGTTAAAAATCGATTCATGTCTTCCCTGCTAAATACATGTGACTTTTTTGGCCGGTACCCAGCATTTTTACTTTTTAAAAACGTTATAAGCTTGGTGTATTTGGAGATGTCGATACCATCATTCAGATTTATGGTCGATTTCAGCATTGAATACTCCGCCCAGAGGCTGCTAGGGGACTTCAACTTTGAATTGCGTTGCACAAAATACGCCACTAATACTTTCTCAGAAACGCGAACATGCTTTTCAGAACACCACTTTTTGAATGTAGTGTATGTCGCCTCGTACCTCAGTTTTGACTTCTCAGGAATTATTGAATTGCACCCGACAGTAAACAAATGTTCGATGTCACTCTTCGCTTTTTAATTCCTTTTCAGACATCATTTATGTCACCTATTTTTCACATCAATTAAAAATTATTTTTGTTTACTCAACTCCATAACAACCAGGCACGTTAACCGACTTGATAAAATTCACATTTTCAGTGTGATGTGTTTAATGTTTACTCTATATATTTAAAATTCACTTATAGATCCGATCGGGCAAAAAATAGTGTAAGCATTACGGGCGTTAGGGACGCTTTACCAGTCTCGGCTAATATGGAGACCTCCGCTACGCGTCGGTCTCCACACTATTAGCCTCGACTGGTAAAGCGTACCTACCGCCCTTAATACTTAAATAACCATTTTCGCCTACCTGACCAGAAAGTGCTTTTGAAATGTCCTGTTTTGAGGGCAGTTAAGGCTTCTTTGCGGGCCTCTTATGTCAAACTTTTTACTGCCCTCTTATGTCAAATACATAACCTCTATATTACTACTAGATGAAAGCACGATTTATTTATGTTAAGTTGTAATGTAAGTGTAATTTGTAATTGTTTTTTAAATTGTCATACTTTGACCACTCCTGTGCATTATCCTAAAAATATTTTAATCAAAAAATGAAATCATTAGTTTTTAACATTAAAAATATAACTCATTCGTAAAACTTTTAGCAACAGAATATGACGGAAAATGTAATTTCAAACATATTTTTACATAACCTTTAAAAATATAAAAAACGTACGTCAAATTTTTCTAGGCTTCTTAGATCATAACTTTGATTTTCATGTCTTCGTCGATAAATTTGTCGTTTGTTTTTTTCTTTTCACAGTGTCATTGTATGTATAAATGGAGGTTGTGACAATTAATTAATAAAAAGAAAATTGTAATTTCAATAAATTATACAATGATAGATTAATTACTCATCCTAATTAAAAGTCATACCTGTTCCTTTTATTTACCAATAATAATAAAAACATTTACTATACGGCCGTGTTGTATGTAGTGTAATGATTATTAGGTTAATTTAGTTAATAAATTACTAAAAACGTCTGGCGTTATTTTCATTTTCATTCATTCCCTCTAACATATGCCTATTTAATTTACTAATAAGTTACGTTACTGTTTAACTTTTGGAATTCTTTTTTAAACTTTCAAACAGGTAGGCGAAAAACTTTTGTATGTCACTCGGACCGAAAAGCATTTGTAGCCCTAAGTTGTCCGCTGCCCTCGCTACGCTACGCTTCGGTCGGGCATCAAACAACTGCGGGCTACAAATGCTAATTTTCTGCCCTTGAGACACAATATACTATATTTAATCCCTCCTTAATATTTTTATGAGTCTTTTTTTAGAACCGCTTTTTAAATGGTTTTTAAAAGACTTTTTCAGGACCTTAGCCTTAGCCACGAAAGCCGTAGAAACTTTCGTTGACTTATTCGTAGAAAAATACATTTTAAAAGTGTGTTTTAATGTGGCAGTTAACTTTTAAGAACAAGGAACCTAGCTCCCAAAGGTCTAATTTTCAAACAAAATTTCTGAAAATCCCTTTAATGTAGGCTCTCCAGTTAAAAGCTCATATTTGAAATCTTCACCTTTTAAAAAACTTTTTATTTTTAGCTCGTTAAAATGAGCTAGATTTTAAGAAGCTAACTTTACCGGTGTTTAGGATTTATTAAATGAACCTCGTAGTATAATTTTTTTAATTAATTTTCCTGTAGTTAAAATACACCTAATAGGACCCTGTATTATAATATCACAAATTTATTTCGAATTTATTCCTTATCGTCTATAATAAATTTAGGATTAGACTGATTTTTAGATTATCTTCTGACCCCATTTGACAAATAAAAGGATGTATTTTGCCTCACTTAATCATGTCATAAAAAGTTTATTTATCATTAACGGTGAACCGTAACATAAGCAGAAGAGTCGAGAAATTTTGATGGATATCTTTCTTCGTTCGATGCATGCTAAAGGGTATTTACTTTTTCTTTTGTGAAATTCAGAATGTGAGGAGGTCAAGTGGTTGGTAGGAAAACCGCGAGCAAAGTCCTTACGGTGCAGTCTTGTTCAAGTCAATTTTGTGGAAATGGTTAAACTTTGAAGTTGATAGAATTGTTAAGTTTAAACCAATTCGAATTAAGTGAGGACTTCACTGAGATCTACGGTACCGTTCGGATATATATGCACTGTGGTGAGCTTTGCAGAGTTTTGAATCCATCTTGCAGCCGTTTTTTAAAATCTGTTTGAAGCTTGAAATAATTAATAATTGAAGGTTAAACGAATTTTTGCGACTAAAAGTCCAGCCAAAGAAAGCAGTCCATTCTACAAATGAAACTCCTAGAAAATACTTTGATTTGTTCGTTCAATCCTAAGTAAGTACTTGCAAATGTCATAACTGAAACGAAATGATTTAAGTAATAAGTTGTTTATATTGTAGGATAATATTAGCCAATGTGAATAACTTTAAACTAGTGTCTGAATATTTTCCTTTTAGACAAAGCTTTATATCACGTAAGAATTCAATGAAGGTCAAGCCAAGAGTTAAAACTTTTATGTTTAAAAAGCTCTTGATGATTTCATAGAAGAAATGAATTAATTTCTTTAGTTATTTAGATAATGTTCTAATGCGTTTTTTATTGTTTCAGGTGAGTATCGTCAATATCACAATACCGTTTTATCTACTAATGGTAATGTATAAAAATATATAAAGGATGTGTAAGTTCATGGAAACCAAAGAAACGATTTTTATCAGTTTCAAAGACAATTATAGGTGTGTGTGCATCATCCGTTTTAAATCCGCCTTAAATGTTAAAAACATTGTTATAAGATCTTAAATTAAAATCGCAACAAAAGGTAGTATTACTTACTTTCATTATAGTCAAGTTGAATGTGTGTGTGCAATTAAATTTTGCATATGAAACGAAACGGCGACTAAGAATATAAGGGTGATTTTAAACACCCACGTTTAAAAACGGCTAACATTATATAAAATATGACTCGGATACACCTTTATACTTATATATTTTTCAATTAAAATTCTCGGTATTATACGAGTATGGACATGCAGTACCTACATAAATACACATTACTGTATAAATATGAATACAAAATACAACGGTGCGGTAAATATTAAAGTTAAGATATCATAAAGTTAACACCAACACCTGTCTGTAATAAATTATTCTAATGTAAAAGTAAAAAGTGTAGAATAAGTACATAACAATTTGGAATATTAAATCTATTTTGTTTGATTACTATTAAAAATCAAGCAGGCTTAGATATTTTGCACTAAGCTTTTATAGCTGACTTTTGTATTCACTAAACTTTAACAATCAGAAATGTCATCTTACGACTAATAATAATTCAAGGCTCGAATCTTATATAGATTAAAGAATTTGCATCTGTATTCTTTTAAACAGTGGCTATTAGCAAATTACATTAATTGCAGTTTTAAATAGTCATTTTTGGCTGATTTTTTTACAAAAACAACTACTATCTATAATACTACCTATTGTGAAAGATATGCTCAAATGATACCGATGATACCAATGATAAGTATTATCAGCCTTGGCCTATATTTTCGTTGTTGGGGGAACTTGACTGCATTTTGTTAGTGGTTGATCAGTTTATTATTTCTAAAACTTCTACTTCATACTTATAGGATGGAAACCGACTTTTGTGCTTATACACGACGAGTCGACATAAGCTTTCAAAATTACTCCCTTAGGCAATCCAAATCAATGGTCCAACACACCGCTGGAAATAGAGCGCTGCAGCAGCTTTCGCAGGCGTCTTAGATTTTACAAACCACTAAAGCAATTAAATAGTTTGAAATACATCATTGTTTTATACATATTATAAAACGCTTGAACCGCTGACAAGTAACACTAGACGACTGATTTACTGAATATCAATAATTAAAATGTCAGAACTTAATTTTGACAGTAGATAAGAGATATAATAGAAAAATAAAATTTTTAAACGTTGGTTTTCAATTCTAAGACGGCTGTGAAAGCTGCTGCAGCGCTGCATTTACAGCGGTGTGATGGACGCACCCATTATGGTCGCTGACGGCAAACACACGATTACATTCCCGTCGGTGCCATAAAAATCACCATTTGAGGGACTATTGGATTACCTAATTGGTCTAATGTGTTGGTCTAATCAATCCAAATCTAAATGGTCGCTATGGACAAACATTCCGGTCGCCGCCACAGTAACAACATTTGACCGGTCGTTGGATTGCCTAATTGTTAGCCAAGTTTTGAAAGTGAGGTTAGATTTATTATTTTGATGGACAAACAAAGGATAAATATTTCTCAGATCTTTGTACGTCCTTAAACATTCAGAAATCGGTTTTATTCGGCGTAACTAATTTTTTTAATGATAAGGGGTGGCTAGTTACGTCACTAGAAAATTAGATTTTTTATTAATCTTATGATTTTTGAATGTCTACGAATGTACAAAAATTACTCTGTTTAACGAATTCATAGAGCAGTACTTTTCCTTTGTTTTGGAACCGAAAACGAAGCTTTTTAGGTGAATCATGGCACACTAGTCGAAGAGATAAAACAGAAAAAACTAAAACAACCTATACAACAGTGACAATCGTTGGACGGAATTGTAAAATTTAATTCTGAATCGAAACCACAAAAAATATACAGTCCCATTTACAAATCAAAGGCCGAAGTCACTTCCGATTAAACCGGAAACATTTTTCCGTTTTTTCTTTCTTCTAATGATATGCTCTCTTTTTTCTCTCTTATGTAAATTTGAATTAATTCATAAGTTAAGGGCACTGTTGTTAGATCTGAGGACTTGAGAGTGGTATTTACCTCTCCTCGGAGCTATTGAACGATAAGAATTTTTTACATGAAAATTGGAATGGAGGCTGGTGTTGGTAATCTTCAAGCATATTTTGTTGAAGGCTTGGCTGTAAACAGATGAAGTAATTTGGAGGTGGCTCGTCCTGTTATTAGTTAATTAATTAAATTATATACCTATGTCCTATTTTTTAAATTCGTAATCAAAATAAGTAATTTTTAGCAGCCTTCAGCAGTGAACTTAATCAATGATTTTATTTAATTAATATTCATAAGGGTCTACACTAGGTAGGAATTTACGATCGCTAAAATGCTTTTCGCGTTATTTTTCTCATTCAGTTATTTTTTAAGATATTTCACACCCGACTTGAGCCAAAATAAAGAGGATTTGAGGAAAAAGTATTTTTTATGAAAAAAAAGCTTAGAAAAGCTTACAAGAAAACTCCTAAAATATTAACTAAGCGTAATACTGAAAAAAGGACTAAAATACCCGAGTAGTTTGTTTCATTTTAATAGATGAATTAATAAGATCAGACAAATAATTGAAATCAGTTTTCTTTGGATTTTTAGTTATTAGTAAAAGAGGCCACTGCGTCCACTACATTTGCTAAAACCAATCTTAGTTCCGCCTAGTGATACCAGAAACAAGCCGCGAGGGCACAGCGTCTCTTTTCCACTCATCTTTCCTTTTTGCTACACAATTCCAACACCGCAATAAACGAAATTTTCGATTCCAGAGGGTATTTTGCATGCGTAAATATTAATTGTTGATTAATTAATACTAATCAATTAATATGTTAATGTACTGTAATTAGTAATTTTAAAAATCATTAAACAGCAATTAATAATAAAAAAAGAAACAAACAAAAAACATGATAAATAACATTCATTAAAGAAGCAAAACATATCCACAGCCAACATGGTCGCTACATTTCTAATTACAAAACGCCAGTTATAATCCTGGCTGGGTAAATTCTTTTTTCGTTTCATTTAATATATTTTATAAATAAACATTTTATTGTAACTATAATATTTATAAAAAGGAATTATTACATAAGATTACCCCTTAATTTTATAGCCATTGTTAAATGTATATTTATGTTAATTTAAAATAAAAGTAAATGATGATATACAAATGATACATATACATACCATTAGAATTCAATTGTGAATTATTCCTTTTTATAAATATTATACTGTTGAAAAATTGTTTAATTATAAAATATACACCTATATTAAATATTTTATAAAAAAATTGTTCATTTATAAAGTACATATATTTTTTTTATAAACAAAATTTACCGCATCCGGGAACAGAACCGGCGTTATGTAAATGGAAATCTAGCACGGCTTCCATTCGGCCATCCTGGCTGTTAATATCTTTTGCTTCTTTAATAAATGTCATTTATCATGTTTTTTGGTTTGTTTTTTATTATTAATTATTTATGTTATTAAGTATTATGTGTTATTATTATTTTTTAACTATAGTACAATAACCTATTAATTAATTAATATTAATTGACCAACAATTAATATTAATTCATTTACGCATATAAAATATGCTTTCAAAATCTAAAATTTCGTTTTGGTATTGAAATTCTACATATATCAAATAGTGGAAACGAGTAGACACAAGAGCTGCATGATTCCTACTACTCAATGTGGGTGTGTAATATTAGCAAACGAATCCACCTAGATTATGTTATTTCAATTACTTGACGGTTATGTCAAAAACGATGAATTCTCGTGCGTAGTATTCTTAAACGATAAATTTAAGTACAAGAGTCAGTCAAATATAAAACGGAATTTTGCTGTAACGTTTTATTACATTGAAATATTATAGTTTTTTTATTTTACAGTAATAGGGCGTCCAACAGAACTACTATTAGAGTTCCAATTACAGGACGCAAAAATTTAAAAATGTAAAATAGTCTATGCAACCAGGGGCGTCGGAAGTATGGGTCAGAGGGGGCGGATAGCCCCCTCTATCTTAGAACAGGGGGGGCGTAGCCCTCCTAGAAACAAAGGTGAAAGTATAAAATATATTTATTTATTTTAATTAAACATTAATTTGTTTTTACTAAATACAATTTTTATTATTTCAAATTGTTTATTTATTTTCTTTTAGTTACTTATTAATGATTTAAAAATTATTATTTTAATTTCCTATTGAGCACGATACACCCACAACGGTATGACAACGCGCAGCTCGATAGTCTATCCTTCTCTGGTTTGTGACGTCAGTGCGAAGCACACCAGGCTTGTTTCGCATTACGTTCTTATGTATAATGATGTTTTTATCATTTATAATTACAATGGTTAGTAAACTATGACGTTTTATAATCGTTCTAATATTACCCACTTAATATTAAAGGCATAGTTAATAAATTATAGTATGAGGGAATGTTATTATTTATAATTATGCTCGTATTGCTCGTGGTGCATATAACGATTTATTTTATTTTGATTCAGAAATATTCCAAATTTTAACAATTTACTAATCATGTACCGCCGATATGGATTGTTATGCTTTCTATAAAATATATATAATAGTAAAATTTGTTAGGGAGGTACTTAGAAAAATAATATATAGGTAGATACTAAATAATCGAAAGTTACCATATCGCTAAATTTAAAATTGTTTATTTTTATTAATTACAACGCCAATGTTACTTACTGAGAAATTAAAACAGTTTAAACAGTTCTCAAAGTATTCATTTTTCACAAAAGAAATATATTGCCTTCTACCTTGACTTGTTTTTAGAATTTGTGAATTTAGATATTTTCTTTTCCATTTTTTTCTTGAAATTTTGCAAACTTGTTACTTACTTATCGAAAGTATTTTATACCAGTTCCTGTTATAATTGCAACAGTCAGTAACAGCACAACCAGGGATACTGTTCGATATATACCTGTATAAGAATTTCACCTTCTTATCTTCGATATTTCACAAGTTTACACTCACCAAAACAAAAGGAATTTCAAAATTAATTATTTAAAGCCGCTTTTCCTAACATACACCCACCGTACTGTGTAGCTGGAAGAGATCAAATGGGAGGAAAGTTAGAGTCCTAGGAAAGTTGCTTCGCAGCGACGTCACATGCGCGCGGAGAACGAGTTTTGGTCGTGAAGCTGGCAATCCGTTGTGGGTGTATCGTGCTATTGAGTCATTTGACTCAAAACGCAGGGATGCGAAAATGATTTCAACTTTTTCGTATAATAGAGCGGTCAATTAGGTTGATGGTAAATCTATCTGTGAATATTCGTTAGTTTGCCCATCATTTAGTGCAGTGGTTCTTAACCTGTGGTCTGCGGATCCCCAGAGGTCCGTAATGGCCTCATAGGTGGTCTGCGAAAACTGTAATTATTATTATAGTTTTATATTTTTTTAAATAATAAATACGAAGAATACATTCAGTCTTTATACATTGTCAAAAATTACAAACATTGTCAAAATGAACAAAGACAAATTAGTTAAAAAAATGCTTGATAATTTGCCTAAATTGCGGCGTAGAAGAGGCCTGGTAAATGCAAGAGCCATAAAATTACAACATTAAATTTACATAAAATAGCTAAGAAAGAAGGCGTTAGCGTAGGCACTGTACATACGAACTTACAGAAGGCGAAAAATGCCGAAGAGAAGTAAGGAGCAACAAATACGGCCGAAGAAACTATGTGAAAGGTTGTACTGCGTTTTAATTTAAAACAAAACGTATTGCATTCTTGTGAATGACGGAACGTACGTGAAAATGAACAGTGATACGTTGCCAGGTCCTGAATTTTACAATGCCGTTGTGAGAGAAGATGTACATGATAGTGTAAAAACAATTAAAATAGATGAATTCAGGAAGAAAATCCTTGTATGATAGGCCATGCGTTCCTGCCTTAAAAGTTCAACATTTGTTACAACTGGTGCTATTAGAGGCGACGTAATAGACGTAAGGAAATAATGCATACAAAAACGTTTACTACCTTTTTGCATCTGCTCACTACTTTGGTACGACCCTGAAACTTGGAATTTCCTTTGAAAAACATTGAATGTTTTTGAAAATGTCAATTTTGTAAAAAAAGAACATGTACCAAACTGTCCTAAGCTTTATTCCATAGAGCGCTACTAGGCTATTATAAAAAATACTTGAGAAGTAGTGGCCGAGCAACTAAAACAATCACAGAATTCAAACAAATCTGAGGTGCAGCTTGCCGAAGAGCTTCAGCGAAGGATGTGCAAAAGCTTATGGCTGGTATTCGAACATAAGTTCGAAACTGCTATCGTTAATTATATGTATTATTTTTTATATAAGTAATAGACGTCAATATAAGTTGTTTTGTAATTTCAAATAAAATAAATTAAATTTGGACAAAAGTTTAAAATTTGTATCAGTAATCTAGTGTCCGTTTAGTAAAATGAGCAGTCCATAAAACAATTTCTTCATTCAAAAGCATCCATAAACATAAGATGAACTCTGTCTGAAACCAGTCTCTTTTTTCAATTATTTACTTATATCGTATGTAAATTGGTTTGTTATCATGTAGGTTCGACTGTTTCTTTGGCTTAGGAACGCGCACATGCAAGATGCACGTGTACCGTACGTAATCGGGGAAATTTCCAACTAGCAAATTTTCGACTTACTACAGGATGAACAATTAATAGGGGTATCTCTACTCTGCACAGTTTTCTACGTAAGTTTATGAGTATGGTCAGTAAATATGCTATGTGAGCTGTATCGCGAAATCGCATGTATTTTCTTATAAACGTTCATTTTGTATTTTAAGGTCATCCGCCGACGTTTATCGTTTATCGAAAACAATATCGATTTATCGTTTATCGATCATTTATCGATAAACGATATTGTTTTATTTATCGTTTATCGAAAAAAACGTCTTTATCGTTTATAAACAAAACGGTAAAAACGATATCATTTATCGATAATCGACCGATAAACGATAAACAATAAAAACGATATTGTTTTTCGATAAACGATGAAAACGATATTGTTTTCGGTAAAGTTAATGCTCCGTTATCGAGTAGATAAAGTACCGCTTAAACAGCTCTGAAGAATCTCATTACAATTTTTAAGAATTGCACTTACTTTACATTTATTGTACATGAGATCTTTTCTTAAGAGTGTTATCTAGTTTATATTATGCTTTATAGCAAATACAAAATTACAAAAGCTATTTCCTTAACGAATTAAAAAGTGTAAATTTATGAAAACAAAACTATAGCTAGCGAGCTTTTAAAAATGGTAAGGTGTACTTCCTAAATTATCGTTCAAGTGTTATTTGAGATAAAAATGCCCGAATATACGTACAACAGTATAAAAGAACTTTATGAACTAAAAAAAGGTCATATCCCGCGTTTATTCAAACATTTTGGTAAATGACAACTATCATTCTTAGTTCAGGCTTTTGCTCACGTAACGCGCTGTAGGCGGATCGAGTTAAAAAGGCGTGAAGTTTCAACGAGTTTGATTTGACTGTCAATACATTTAACGCATTTTCGTTATTGTTACATATATTTTTGTGATTGTCGATGTAAAGTAACAGATTATTGTTTATATCCCTTCCCATATTTTAACTTTCCTAATCTTTTGACTATTATTTAATAAATTCCCGAAGTAAATGTTGTTTTTCTTTACTTAAGAGCATGTGACGGTTAATTTTTGAATAAACTATTTCACTCTTAATTAGTCCTGATTAATTTCTTAAAACGAATATATATTTTCAATATTTTAATATAGTAATACTTTTTTTTTCTTAAAACCAGCAAGAACAACTGATATTTTTAAAGATATTTAGCAGTTTTCTATTCCCCTTTTTAATTTCAACTACCTTAAATTATTCATTGGCATTTAGAAATTAAAGATTTCAGTTAAACTTAAAATATTTTGAAAGTTCACGCATGTCTAGCAACACTGTGAGCAGAGAACTGCGATGCAATCAAATAATGTTTCTATTTACTTTTTCAAATTTTAGTTTTAAAGAAATTAATTACCTTTTGGAGACCATAGCGCCATCTTTAGGTGTTTATAGTTTATGAAACTTCCTATTATTAACACTGACGGCGATAACGGGCCCTTAAGAACCGCTGGTTTAGTGTATAAACATCAAGTGTTATGTGATTTTTTTGCCTAGTGGAACTCCTTACAATAGATACATTTGCGGATTTGCGAAATTAAAATCACGTCAAAATGATTCCTTAAATTAATTTGACTTTAAATTTATGGTAATAGGTTTTTTTGGTTGATATTGTCAAATTTATAAGAAAATTTAAAATAAACATACTTCACTATAAATAAAACACAAAATAGTTGTTGACTTTGATACCTACTTCTATACATTTAAAGTCTGATCGCGTTAGCTATTCGGAAAGCGTAAACAAACCAAATGCAACGCTATTGGTGGGCGTACTTAATGACTGATGGCGGTTACTTAAGCGTGGAAATGCGGATAAACAACGTCCAGTACTAATGTTCATCTTACAGCTGCAATTGCATTTACTTTTATTGTGTAAGTATTGTGACTCTGTAAATTCAAAAAATGACCGAAAACCTTGATAATGTTCTTGTAATGATACGTAACGGTTCTAATTTAATTGGTGTTAAACATTTTCATCGTCTCTTTGGATTTCGCGTGCTAGAACGTATACTCTAAGCAGTAACGCATTATGTAGCTTTAAGCGGTCACCTGACCACTGTTTGTTTACGCTTTCCGAATAGCTAATGCGACCGAAGTTTAATGACATATTATCAGAGGGTGCCAGCCGTAAAAGTGCTTCAGGGCGCCCATGAGATTAATCCGGGTCTGCGAATAAGCAAAATACAGATGACCAGAAAAATAATTCTCACTAGAAATGTATAGGTAACAAATCCATACAATCTAAAAGATAACATAAAATGACCAAAAAAATTTAGAATTTAAATATAAACCAACAAATCAAGTTTAAATTTTAGAGGGAATCTTGTTTAAATATTAGCTGTCAAGGATATATTTTACGTTTCTAGGTTTTTATTTTTATTTTGAATGGACTTAAGTTTTTACTTTTATAAATAATTTCAATACTAATTTAAAAATATTATTAGTTATCTATATATTTAAGACACAAGGCTTATTTTTGTTCCAGTTCGTTTGAGAGTTCCACTGGGCCGATTTGCGTGATTCCTTTTTTATATTCAAGCTTTCGCTGTATAGATCAGTCAACACTATTTAATTTTTATATATTTTTATTGTTTATATTTTTAATTTAAATAAATATAAAATGTTTAATTTGAGATGCACGGATCGTACATTCTCTTGGGGCGCCATCTCACTTTGCACGGTGGTAGGTTTTAGAACTATTCACGATTATAAAAGTTTGCTGCAATCACCACGTGCGGTTAACGGTTGATTTGTTATTAGGTTGCGTAGACAAACCCACATTAGTTGAAAACTATTGAAAGCAAACAAATTGTTCAAATATTAGATGATGGCAATTGCTTATTTATATAGCTATATTGTTTGGATAAAACAAATCATCGCGAGATATGTTTGCAAATTATTAAACAAGTTATACTAACAAGACCCATTTGCTTTATTCTTTTTTATATTAAAGTTTTAACTCTGTAGATTAGTCAACTTACTTACTTGTTATCTATATACGTATTTAAAACACTTAAAGGCTTATTTTGTTCCAGTTCATTTGAGAGTTTCACTGGGCCGATTTACGTGATTTTTTTATATTAACGCTTTCGCTGTATAGTATCCAGTTTATTGTTGGATATTTTGTTTATGTATTACACATAAATATGTGGTAGCAAAAAGGCAAATAAATAGTAATTAGGCCGTTATTGTGAGAAAGTTTAAAGCTTTGCAAGTGGAATCCTTTTGTTATATTACAGGACTTATAACTGGTTCCGCAAAACCCCAAAATATTTCTACGAACCCCAGGGTTCCATGGAACACACTTTTGGAACTTTTTTTTTGACATTTGCCATTTCAATAAGTTTCCAGAAATATTTCCATGGAGAGTTGCCAAAACTAAATTTCTGGAAATTTGCCAACACTATTTTTATGTCATGTTTTTGAAATATGTACTAATCGACCTTTTCAAGAATTTGTTAAACATGATCGATTTTTGATTTTAGTCTTATCATTTCGTAAGGTACAATTTCCGTATGTATGTATCGTAGAATAGACCAGAGTGGAGGGGTAAGCCAGAGAGGAAGATGTGTCGGAAGAAAGGCGGGTAAGCTGGGAGAGAGGAGTGCTAGGCTTAGAATCTTCAACTGGTTATATTTGGTTGCGTTTATTTAAATAATCACTCACGAAAATCCAAAAGATTGTAATCACACAACGAATGTCGTGTATAGAGCAATCTTTCACTGCTTTTGATCGTCATGTCTTGACGAGGTTTCCCAAGTTATTGATAATTCTATAACTATGATTGATCAATAGATTGTATAAAATGCTTAAATTACGAATCTGTTTTAAAATTCCCTCTTATTTTCCCCAGATATGTGAGACACTTTCTAAAAATAATCTTTTAATTATTCTATAACGCTAAGAATACGAATATTTATAGGTTAAAAACACTGAAAGGTTTTCACGTCGAAAAGTTTTAGTACCCATTTTTCAAATCCCTACAAATTGAAACGCTATAATAAAATCATGCTAAAAGCTTTATATACTACAAACAAATGCTTAAATGGGGTACTCGCAAACCAAAATCGCTTCCCAGGGCTCTGTAAAACTCTGCAAACAGTATTGATCAATCCTAAACCGACTGAAAATTTGTTTTATATCAGATAACAATGCTAATATCCAAAGTCCGACTAGTTTAGTAAATGACAACAATAAAGAGAAAGAAATTTCTTTAAAAAACACGCCTTGATGTTACACAACAATAATTACTATTAAATATTAAAACATTGAATGCATTTTGTGTTTGAAAGACAATAGAATTTATCAACCGAGTGTACGGCTGCGACGAGAACAATATTATAATCAGGGTTTGGCTTTTGTATTTCTCTTGTACGAATGGGTGTTTGCAAGAAAACGCGGGTATACAGAAGAGAACATCGGCATTGAAATTATTTTAATACGTGGGCTGTGGAGTTTGTAACACTTCAATTGGCCATTAAGTGAAAGTAACTAAATTTGATTAGTGCTTGGTATTGTTATACAAGTGTGTTCTACTTGTGCCCGATGCGAGCATTGAAGTCACGAGTACTTTTTTGCTCTTGTTTTTGCAAGAGTCGCACGAAAATCATTATGCATCTCGATAAAGTGCCACTTTATGTATGCAAATCGTTTAATCATAGAAGTGGAAGTATAAAACGTACATATATAGAGAGGAAACTGCTCTCGCCGTAGAATCTTGCAATGTCACGGGCGATTTCAGATAAAACGTATATGTACGGGTCCATTATATCTACCAGTTCTGCGGAACAATAACAGTGAACTTCGCACAGATGTTGAGCTCTGCTACATATTCAGATTTCGTAGAATACGAATAGTACCACATATACATATACATTTAAACACACATGTACTATTGTTAAATTAAATTGCTAGTTTCCTCTATTTATGGAAATATGAATATGTAGCAGAGTACAACCGACTAGAGCAGATCAGAAGTTCAACAAAAGCTTTTTTCTTTTTCATTATAGTACTTCTCCATGTATCGAAACGACTTTAAGAACTGTTATATCTTAAACAATAAAATTATCCAAATAGATAGATAAGAAACTACTAATTATGTGGCACGAACATTCTTTCCAAGTCATTGTCTTGTTTGTCATATTTCTTTTTTTCCTTCAATGTCAATGTTACTTTCTGATGTCATTAATAAATTATTTTGCTCGGTACAGTATAATAATAGTCACGATTTTCCTTAACGGAATGTTAATTACGTTCGCCTAACTTGACTTTGCTGGTTTTTCTCTACTGTTAACAAAACATCGAGACAGCTGTGACCGTAATTTACTTTCAGACCATCTTTCTGATACAGATTAATTGTAGACAGTACTTTCGTTTTTTCTATTTTAAGTCTTTTATTGAGGTATAAGCGAAGATATACAGATTTCTTTAAGATTTTTTATTCGGACACTGGCACTAACTTTATATGTTACAAGGACAGCAATACAGTTTGTAGAAACAAATAAAGCAAAGAACATGCAGCAATAAAACAATCTTGGAAAACTTGCCGTCCTGAAGGATCCATCTTCGAGCTCATGGTTTGAACTGAACATATTCTCTCGTCATCTCGATCTAAATACAAAAATGGCACTCAAACTGTGCACGTGTGCACGCTGTTATTATTTAGTTAAATTTGTTTTGACGGCGAGAAGAATACGACGACGCGATCGTCACTTAGATCGTATCTTATAGTTTCACATCTCGAAACATTCAAAGTTAAATTCGATCCCTGCATATCAATCTGGAACCAAAGATTTAAAAAGCCCGTAGAAATCCTATCGATATCCAGTGTATCAAATCACTTTGAAAATGAGTTAGAATTTTATCAGAAAAGGTTAGGTGTTCAGCGCTTTTAATATCGATTCACTAATAATGACAATGAGGGTATATAAGCAAAAGTAGTGCAACGAAAGTGGAAAGAGAAGTCAAATCGAAGAGCAGTCTAATATACGTATTCTATTAAAATACGTATAATAAATGGAGAATTTGATCGCATGATCGACACATGAGGACATACATCCGATTTTTGGAACAGTAAGCGTTAGCGAATATTTAGCGTAGCGATGAGGATATTTTCTAATTGGACAAAAAAATTTATTTTTTGATTTGCATTGTTCTATTCTTGATTGATGACAGATGAGTTAAATAATTACCAATTAGTAAATATTCCGATATATTCCGCATATTCACAGATGTCAGCATTGATACTTCTTGGTATTGATGTATATTTGTGTGCAAATTGGAGATGATTATCCTCGACTGATGAGAGCAAATAAGCTTGAAACAGCTGTATCGAGGTATCATCTACAATTTGTACACACACATTCATTAGTGGAATAGTCTTTGAGATTATTTTCGACGAACAAAAAGTTCGTCTCTGAATTCGTGAAGTCTATCTGTCTTGTCGGTCTGTCTGTCGCCTTTTTCCCTGTTGAGTTTTTTGAATTTTTCTTTTTCTTTTTTGGAATCGTATAGTACATCCAATTCTAAGAAACTCTTGGTTCAAACATTTTTTTGTATCTCTTCGGGAAAGTGGTCAAAATGACCACCGAAAATTTCGGTAAATTTTTTAAAAATTTACGAAAAGTGAACATTTTTAGCAACAAAAAAAATTCGACAAAAAACTTTGTTCGTCATGGCAATGCTAGCTCTGCGAATTCTCAACTGGTTTACTTATATATTAATTATTTTCCACTTTGAGTTTTAATTTATTGCTATAAATATTTATTTGTAGATTTATTTTTATTGTTTAGTTAATTGACTGATGTCTAATTTGTCGATAAGTATTCAAATGCAGATGTATGAAGCATTTTAAGTATTCAAGTATCGTGTTTTCAGATATTGTAGTGGTGAAGTATCCCAATATTCGAATATCCAAGTGCACATATGTTTATAAGTACAAGTGGTGAAGCATTCTAGTATTCGCAAATATAAATATTCGTACAAGTAATATAGAAATATTAAAATTTGTAAGCATATAAATGTTTGATTTTCAGCATTTAAAAACTCAAGTGCGCAAATATTCTGGCATTTGGGTATTGTGGTATTCGAGTATGTCGGCATATTGAAATATAAGATTTCGAGTAGTAGGGAAATAATGAGTCTAGTGGACTCACACAACCTTGAACTCTCATTTGACACACTTTTTGACTTACAGAGGTAAGGGAGTGCGGTCTATAAGACAAGTGGTCTATAAAGGGGTGTGGCTTATAACGGGTGTGGTCTATAAAGGGGCGTAGCTTACCAAGCGGGGGGTCTTGGAGACAAGTAGGCAAGTAGAGAGGGGTGTGGTTTAGAGAGGGGAAAGCAGAGAGGGAGGTGTGGCTTATAAAAGGTGTGGCTTGGAGAGGGGGAACGTGAAAGGAGGTCAAATGAAAGTTCAAGGTTGTGTGGTTCCACTAGACTCATTCTTTCCCTACTTCGAGTTACCAAATATTCGGTTATTTGAGTGTACTGTAATATATTCTGTGTTTGGTGGAGTAAAAGACGGATTATGGTATACAAGCTTTATTCATTTAATGTTAAAAACCAGATAATGAATGCTTGTTTACGTTTGTTACCTTGGACAAATTATCTACGGCACCGGTGGGCATAATATTTATCCCCCCTTGTTGTTTAGAGTTTTTCCAGCAGAAAAAGTCTCTATAAGGTTGCTATTAGGACAGGATTGGGAAGAACTGGTAAATGTACGCATAAGGCGCGGTTGTGAATGTAAAGCAACTTGATACGTAACTTGATAGATACGTAAAAAACTGCGTTTTTTTTCTTGGAATGGTTTTACAATTGATTAAAACTAGGACAGAAGTCTGAATGTAAAGTTCGTTACAATTATAAAAACTTAACCTATAGAAATGAGCTAATGCAAATAAGGCGAGAATTAAATAAGATAATTGAAAACGCTTAAAATTAAGATTCTTAACTTTAGGGCTCGTTATAAAATGAATAACTAAAAACTACAAAACTTAACCTAAGAGGAACGTGTGATGCTTCTGTTGGATTGTAGGTTATTGGAACATGCTGTTATATGCAACATAAAAGGAAAATGGTAAGCATGTACACAAGAATGTCTAACAGGGAATACAAAGGAATTGCGAACGTTCTATGAGAGTTCTATAAAGAAGTGTGGTGACTATAGCACTTTCCCGTCTTCATACTTATTTTTTTCAAAGATTTCCTCATGTAAGGTAACAACAAACTTATTTACATTACCATGCTGGAAATTGAATGAAGTATCAGAATATGGAATAAATAATGGAAGTTATTTTAAAAAATGCCGATGACGTCACCACACTTAAACGCATCACTCTGAATATCCGAATATTATTGCGGACTTGACCTGACAAAGCTATGAACAAAATTGACCTGTTTTTGGAATTTTTCCAAAAACCAATACTTTCTCGCACTGTATATGAATATATTAATAATGTAAACACATGATTTAAATCCTCTTACTTATTTGAATACCGTGACACAGACGAGGTTAAGCGCCATAAATTCTCGGCCTGATATAGAAAAAACAATCTTGGTAAAATGTAATAATTTTTATTTTTCAATATAATATCCCCGAATGTCAATTACACTTATTACAATGTGGAATTAATAATACAATGCCCTTGTAAAAATAATCTGAAGTTTTTCCTTCAAAATGTTCAATTACAGCTGCTTGCAACTCGTTCTCGTCCTTAAAACGACGTCCCTAAGGTCTTTCTTTAAATTGGAAAATAAATAATAGTCACTAGGAACCATATCCGGACTGTACGGTGGATGATCCAATGCTTCAAAGCCGCATTCGCGAATGGCAGCTGTAAAATTGCGGCAGTATGAACGGGTGCATTGTCGTGTAATAATCGAACACCTCTTGTCAATTTTCCTCGACGTTTTTCACGAATGTTGTTTCTCAATTTATGCAATAAAGACGCATAATATGTAGTACTGTTAACAGTTGTATTGCGTTATTTAAAATCAATCAGTAAAATGCCGTCACAATCTCAGAATATTGTTGCGATAACATTCTTTGTCGATTGAACGACTTTGGCCTATTTGGGACGAGGTTCATCGGGTCGCCGCCATTCCATCGATTCCCTTTTGGATAAAGGATCATAATACAGAGCCATTGTTTCATCTCCAGTGACAATGTTTAAAAACGAGCGCGCACATTCGACGCGACTTTGACGTTGAACAGTAGAAAGAAGACGCGGTACCCATCTTGCACTAATTGTATTCATACCCAAACGGTCATGAAGAATTCGGCGAACACATATTTCCGAAATGTCAGACATCACTGCCAACTCCTTAACTTTCAAACGGCGATCTTCTAATATCATTTCTTCAATGATTGCAACTTTTTGAGGCGTTACCGCTTCAATTGAGTGATCGGTGCTCATCATCTTCAAGAGATTCTTGCCCCAAACGGAAACATTTTGAACACTTTTTTTACAGTGGAATATGAAGGAGATAAATCACCATAAACGCCGTCTAAACGTTGTCTGATTTGATTAGGCGTGTGCCCTTCTTTTGTTAAAAAATTTAATGACCGCGCGGTACTCAATTTTCGTTAGCTGCGAAATTTTCATGCACTCGTCACGATGTTTTGGAAACTGAAATACAGCTGTCAGAGGAGTTGAACACTTAAAAGTGTTTGCATACTTGAATACTTGCGTCTTACATACTTAATTACGTGAATGATTAATACTTAGAATTAGTAGTACACATAATCTATGAAAATCTAACTAAGCTAATCAACTTGAAGAATGTCTACAAAACTTATAGTAATAGTATAGCAGAGCTGGCCTTTCTTTAAGAACTCTATACCAATGAGAAATGTATACTGACACACTTCTTTTGGACTATTGAATACAGAAATGAAATGAGAAGAATGATTTGATTTTGAAAAAGTGTGAGCTGATAGATATGACTGGAAGTGTTCTCGCTGAAACTATGGTAGGCTTTTTGTAACTACTAATGCATCAAGATGAACAATTTGGCTTATAAAACAATTGAAGACGTGCGTCCGGTTTTTTTGAGTTATTTCATGTGTAGGCGATTTGTAAATAAACGATAATTAATCTTCAATAAATACTACTGCTTTTTATTGCCAGCTTTTAAAAATAACAAGACTAGTTTAAAATAATGCAAAAGGAAGCCCCCGTAAAATGACGTATGTAATTTTCTGCATCGCATCCTCCACTTTTGTAATAAAGCGTTATACTCGGTTATTCTTTTAATGAGTTGTTTAAGAAATAAAATATTTTTCGTATCAGTGCTTGTATTCGTATTATTTAAAAAAAAATTAAATTAACAGTATAGCGTCAATGCAATCGCCGATGCAATAAAAATTCCACGTTTTATTAGAGCATTAGGATTTCTCAAAAAAAAGATTTTATTCGAAATCTGAAATATTAATTATTAAATGTGTTGTCATTGAGAGTGGGTATAAATTACATATTATTGCACGAAATGATTATTGTTATTATGAAAGGGGGAAAATAAAACGAGTGGAGGTTATGAAATCTAGTTACCTATGCATGATATACATTGCAAAAACGTATATCGATCAATCAGTGTGGTGTACATAATCTCAAACCGAGAAATGACGTAAAAACCGCAATATTTAACTACAGGGACCGAAATTATCATAATTTCAATTCGAACGGC
Organism: Agrypnus murinus; assembly: GCA_929113105.1. NCBI lineage: Eukaryota > Metazoa > Arthropoda > Insecta > Coleoptera > Elateridae > Agrypnus > Agrypnus murinus. The sequence continues at coordinate 131,344,734 of OV816030.1, read as the reverse complement.
ATTGTATTAACAACGGCAACGTGTTGACAGTCAACCACACCTTTTGCTACCAAATATGGAAGAGTTAACTTTGTTTGAAAGCTCATAAGACACTGATAGTTGCAGTTGTTTTTCTGCAATTTCAACTTTCTTGAGGGCGGGAAATTATTTAAACAGATTCTATCTTGAGAATAAGTAAACCTTTTAATCTTTATATATTATTAATGGACGATGAAACTGCTGTTTTATTGTTTCAAAAAGAAAGTGAGGTTATGATTCTGCTGGTACAATCGATTGGAGATTTTAGATCCTGTGTTAGGCTTTCAATTGGTAAACGAAATTGTAACAAAATGTTGTTTGTTACGTGTGCGAACTTTTTTCTTGCGTAAGCTTTTCTAATACCAGTAACAATTAGATAGTTTAGACGGTATCTATTCATTTTGGCGAGATTCCGGTTAATGTTCAATAGACAATTAAAGAGATTTTCACTTTTTCTATAGGTTTCTACTTTTTAAAAACATGAAGGCTCCAATTTGTTTAATTAGATTAATGCGTATAACTACTTTGGAACTGCATTGTTAAAAAATTATAAGAAATAAAAAATTAGAAATTATATTACTGTCATATTGAGTAGCACACAAATATCTTTACTTACAAAAACATCAACATTGTTGATGTGTTTTAATTGCATCTCGTATTTGTTTACTCTGAGCGAGCCAGTGAGAAACTTGTATTTTCTAAATCCTAATAATATAAATTAGTTTTTCAAACTGCTGAATTTCTGTACTTAAAATATCATCAAGACAAATTAAAACAGGCTTAACATGTAAATATGCACACCTATAAATAATAGCATTCCCTTTTAAAACTTCTCTACCGTAAAGCATAACGAAAATTTATTGTAATTGAAAATTAGATTTTTTAACTAATTGGTTCTCCTTTTTTTAGATTTAATCACAAAACCGATTAGAACCGATTTTTCAACACACGCGTTGCGTTCATTGGTTATTAGGTAATAAATTATTTCTGACTCATTAAACCGTAGAGTGGTACCTACTGATGTTTAGTACCGTTAGTAAAATATCGAGTTTCTATAAAACAGTTTACGTAGATCCTGAAAAAGATTAATTATTGTGTCACCTTCGCAGTTCCTCGGTATGATATATTAACTTTTACTGTCCGAAAGTGTCGTTTATTTGGCAGCAAACTGGAACCTTTCAGGTAAATCCACATTTAACTGCATTTATTTTTGTTACTGATTAGTTAGTATGATTTAATAATTATTAACTTACATTTAGTTAGGTGAAGAGTAAAGAGAAAATAATCTTTAGTTATACGGAGTTATCTGCAAAAAGGAGTTAAAGATTCAACTTTATTTTCAACTGTATCCGTGGCTTGAAGTTGGATTAGATTAGGCTATTATTTAGGATGTACAGTAGTTTCTATTAGGAGACATTTGAGAAAGTGAAATAACTTAACTTTACTTCAAAAATAACCTCACTTGTTACAACACCTAACACATGTTACGTCATCAACCACCGAAGTGATCTCCAAGCATGTCTATCTTCACTTCTAACTTGACCTAACCTCTATCCTAATCAGATTTATAACTTAAGACTTACTTCTATGCCTCTAATATAACTTATTTCTTACCTTTGCCATGGAAAGCCGTAAGAAAGACAGCCCTGAAACAAAAAAAATTGTATGATATGTTTATATTGCACTGTAATGAAGCATGCATTGGCGCGCATCCGATTGCAGCGACATGTCTATATGATTCTGAAGGAATTCGTTAAAAATCAGTATAGATCGGAAAATACCATGACCAAAGCAATTACTAATAATAATAATAATTGCTACTATCCAGCACTGTTTATCGCATGGACGGTAAGGTTTCCTGTGTCAAAAAATGCAATTTATTTCGGAAACTTTCTATGTACAGAAAAACTGTGTAAAACAGCCTTGCCACGCCCAACTAAGATCAATGTGGTCAAGACATCTTTTGTCTCTTTCTAACTACTATACGGTAATTACTGTTACCTATTGACAAAACTTTTTTTAATTTTTTGAAAAGTAAGCAAATTTGGAAGTTAAAATCACCAACTGCAGTTTTTTTAATAATATCTATTAATAATAATTTGTTTCAAAAATGGATATACAATTTTTTGAAAAGGATTTTGATATTTCAAAGGTTGATTGATTTCGTAGCATCAAGTATAATTTTGTTAGTAATTTTTGCGTATTCGAATATTCGAAGTACTGTAATGATCTCTTGCTATTTCTATATCAAATACACATCATTACATACATATCCATCAGAGAGGCATTGAATGATGAGGGGATATTGCCATAGCAACGATATTCAACAACAACAAGAATAAATAAATATCTCATACAGTTACACGTCTTTTATTACCTTCTAAAAGATATGACTTATAAGATTGTGTACAAGACCATATAAACAATCCTTGTAACACAACACTGGTGACCCACGACGAGAAGAAGAAAGAACTTAGATAATCAACACCAAATCTTCAATAATTCCATTGCTCTGGTTTTCTGTCTGCCGACATACAAAACGTGCTCCTGGAATTCCTTGAAACGGTTATTTGATTATCGCCAGCAAGCAGTCGACTTTCATAAGTTTATTAATATCCTTTTTTATCATTCAAATAAGATAAATAACTTATAGATTTTATTGGTTACGTTTCGATATGGCAAAGTTAGCAAGTTTAAAATTTCCTATTTTTGACAGTTCACATGTACAAATGTCAATAGTCTTGATAAATCAATATTTTGACTTTCTACATATTAAGGACGAAATTCAAAAATATAATATTCTAATTTCAAACTTGCCATATAATATTTTGAAACTCCATTCGAATCTTATCATGTTTATTGATAACAATAAACTTTCATTCGAACCATACACCACGTTCATAAACGAATTAGTAAGCTACTATTTGGGTCCTTCTTTGGATAAACCTCCATACAGTCCAAAATCAAATACTATTACTTCTACCAAAGATATTACAGATTTCTAGTTACATCAAGATGATTCCCCTGAATTTTTTGGACTAGTTAACCTATTCAAAGACAAAATCAATTCACCATGCACCTGCATCCACTGATACTTTCTGTTTTAATAAACCTAGCCATTCAATTTTTGAAAAGCACACGTTTCACAGGGTAATACTTCCATTACAGAAAGTATTACAAATGATTTAATTTCAAGAGTGCATTTATTCCACAACCAAACAGAATCACAATCTCCTACAAACATTTCAAAAACATCACAGTCAGTTAGGATACCGCTGAAATTGAATCCTAACCAATGTTTTTTAAATCAGAAATTGCAAGAGCTTCCGAAGGCCGACGGTTTGGGGATATCAACCGCCGTACCTTCTACGAAGACTCCCTTGGATCCAGTAAAAAATTCCTGGAATCTACAAGCTGCAACAACTCCAGTTCCTGATGAAAATCACATCAATAACGTTCCTCAAGATCCAGACGCTACGACTCCTGTAGTAACAGTTCCTGAAAAGTGTCTTCAGCAATTCTCGGACGCAACGATACCTCTCGTTCCGCCATCGGAACGATGCCATAAGAAGAGATTGTTCTTGGATATAACAGGATTAACATTTTTTTTTTAATTTAATTTTGATGTTTAATTTGTTTTCTCGGATAAGCATCAATGAATAAGCATCGAAATTTTATGCAAAAGTCAGTCGATTAAATGACCTCATTACCTCGTAATTAGAACAATGCGAACATTCAATTTCTTGCTAACCGAGAAAATTACAACCGTGCAACTACTATTGACCAAACTCAAATTATCTTATCACACGGATGTAAGCAAATTCCATTTCGCTTAGAAACAGCATTATGTGCAGTGTACCAACTTTCTAGTTATACACCATAAACTCAAGTGCAAAAATAACACTAGTGACTTATATTTTCTCACGTGAGCCTTGTCAATTCGACATTACATGATATCATACATTGATAACATTCAACTAATCAATCCTGAATAGCATTTGGACCTCCCAAATATAGTTATGTGCTAGCGGATTAAGCTTGAAGTGTTCATTCTCCTCAAATATCATAGGATTCAAGAAGATTCAATCATACTCTCCAACGGGCAATTTCACCTAGTACTTCCTACAACCTTAGGACAATGCTATGAATGCTGCCTCCGTTTATGAGATACAACCCCACTTCTTCCATTCCTACGGACAAAATGAATACAACTACGTTTATCAATGTTAACCACAAACTTGCTACTTAGGCTAACGCTTTTAAATTAAATTAGCATAGTTAATTCTAATTTTGAAAGTTACAACAAATAAGTCTTAACGCAAGCATTCCTTGTTCACGAAGCACTTATTATGTTGTTCCTTGGTTTTTCTTACGTTCCTAAATTTTATTTCTTTCTTTCTAGTAAGAATTACAGAACGTTTTAACAAGTGATTCCTGTATCATCACGTATCGTTTCGTTAGATTAAGTTAGATTAGGTAACAATCCTTGTAACACAACAGTACCATACGAGATAACAGCCTTATTTTGTAATCGTATAGTAGATTGAAGTTATTCTAAGCTCGCTACCGCTACCCTCGCTCGCAATAAACAATTTAATAATTTTATAATAATTACAATGTTTATATTGCACGAGTGATAACTACTTTGCTAAGTTACCGGATGATTGCTACCCTTAAACATTCTAATTGTTTTGATATTTTCGAGCTCTAAAAGCTCTCTGTGATACTGTAACGTTACCATCAATAAAGATCTTGTTCTACGCAAGTTATTTATGTTGCTTTTTTATAATACAACATTTTGTATCATATTTGTGGCTTATTATTTATGTGTATTTATAGTGGTAGTTCTTGACACAGGGAGCTTTCAGATATGCAAATACGTTTTATTGGAAATAGCTTACCATATTGGAAGCAATCAGAAATGTTCAGAACTTCACAGGTATTGTTGGCATTAGACGTAGTTAAATTTTCTCGTGAAAACCACAGCCTCAGTCTGGTTAGCCGGCATTTGATAGAATTAACTGTAGTTAATAGTTGTATACAGATTTTGTAGAATATAATTGAGTGGTTTATCGCATATTGGACTAGTTCAAATATGGTTTCTTCAATTTCTAATTCTTTCGATTACTTCTTAAGGATTCTTAGTTTCCTAGCAAATATATTTGGCGAAGTCTTTCTGATCCATTGGTCATTGTATCGCATATACTTCAGGTATCATCTATGTGATTTGCAATTTCTAGCCTACTTTAGAATCGGGCGGTAGTTTGAGCTGAGTTTCTATAACTTTGGTAGTTTTAACTATCCAGAACTTTCCCTATTACTATCGCTTTATAAGTTTATATCATTTTATTAATGTGCAACATCACTGTAAGTTTTTCCGCTTAATATTTTAACATTAATTAAATTGAACGAATCTGGACGACATGCACTATATCAAGTGTTCCTCCTTGCTATTTTATACTTTCAGGCTGCTTACAAATTCTTTTACTGGACGGGAGTGGTTCTAAAGTATAGTCAAGAATAGGAAATAATCTGACTAACATTGTTACTGTTAGAATTACAAAACGTTCTAAAACCGAGGGGGATGGCTATATTTCTTCAGAAATAACTCCGTAACAATGTCTTAGCCCGGCTATATGCTACGACTTTACTTTCGAAATGTCTTTATTGGAAATAATCGTGTAAGCCTTGATCATGGCATGCGAAAACCTGTAGATATCGTTGTTTGAGAGAATTTTTCTGTATGTGCTAGTACGTCTTTTCAAGCACATATTCAGTTGTGACAAAAGGTATTTTAAGGTTAAAGTTCAAATGGTGGCGATATTGTGAGAAATAAGTACGATAACGGAACATCACGATCTTCATGTTAACACGATTGTCATAAATTCAAACTCCTTCGGATGGTATATCGATATAATGTAAGAAAGATAAATTCGACGTACTTTTTTTATAAAGCTAATATATTAGATTTAAATTTTTAACATTTCTTCCTGATACTAACCTAACCTATAACCTTGAAAGCAACCTAACCTGATAAAACCATAATAATAACCTCATATTTTGCAATTAACAGAAACCACAGGCAAGTATAAGGACAGATGGTTATTTTAAAAAGTGTCTTAACTCACGTGCACGTATAACAAATTAAAATTTATACATACAATAAAATTTTAAAGAGCGTAGGCGAATTAAATTCCACCTCCATATTACTTTCAAAACACATTCAACTATATAGTGAACACACACACAATGATAAAATAGGTCTAATATATTAAAAATTATAATGATGGTGTAATCGTCGTTAAAAAGGAGTTTAATCAACACATGTAAACTGAAATAAATCTCGTTTTTAGTGCGTGCATGCCCGCCTACGTGTATTAAATACATTTAATCTAATTTAACAAAACGTGCATCTTGTTTAACTCCTTCTTCCACTTTCACTCTTGTTGATGACGATGGTGATGACTTACTGTCTGCATTAGCTACTACTTAAAAGGATTTATCTAGATTCAGGGGAACGTGAAACACATTTTAGATTTATCTCTTCTAGACGGAACAGTATTTTATTTGTTGTTTGTTTTTTCTTCCTATTGTTCAATGATTGATGCGTATGGGGAGGACAGGACAATGCAAAGTATCTGTTACATTTCGAATTAAAATGGTTGGTCTAAATGGAAGAAAATGATAAAAAGTATCCAGTGTATTATACACACACTAACATGATGAATAAGATGAATGCCAAGTTAGAGATAAGCAGGATTGTTTGTTTAAAAATCTTTTATAGCTTTTGCTGGATGTTCAACACCACTGTCAATCAATGCATCTCTATCGAAGAGGTACAGATTTCAACGGGACACAGACTTTATGTAAATGAGTGCAATGTGAACAACATACAAAGCGTTGAGGATTCTATAACAATGTCATTCCACATTTTATGGTACTATTGAAAATTCATTCTAATCTTTAGACAACAATGACAATTGTAGAATTAGCTATACCAACTTTACCAGAACCTCTTCGTTCTCCAGACTTAAACACGGTTAGAAATATTTACGTGTTTATCTTTAATTATATTGGAGCTTTCTGTTTTTTTAATGTCCCTAATCTATGTAGAGTAGTTTATGTAAATATCTAAAGTTTGTTGAAAAATCAAATTTTCTAAATAAGTAATTAACTCCTTCGTCGTACACGATGCGTCGACCGGAAGCTTTACATACGCAATTTATATTCAGTTTTGGTTGACATGAATCTGTGAAATATTCACCGAATTTATAATAAACAGGCCTTTATTATTCTTTATAAAAATAAAAGCTTCTCTGATAGTTTAAGCCCACTTGTTATAGCTGTGTACCCACAAAAATAAAGTTATTCAACATAAAAATCAATATAAATGAAAGTTTATTATGATTTCAGTAGTAGATTCAGTTGAAATATGTCCTACAATGCCAATAATAAAAGAGATATATAAACAACATAGTTCTCATGGGAAAACGCAGGAACCTTTTTACATGTAGGTATACTATAAATGACTTAAAGTCTGTGTTTTTGTATTTTATTAATAACTATACACACACACATAAGTGATATAAATTTATATCTATATATTCGTATCTTACCTTATTAGAAAATCTAGAAACTAGAAAGGTATCTTTTTTTGTGTGAGCTGTTCTTGTCTCAAGCAAAACCATTAACTCTTGAATAAATAATTGATAATTTCCTGTGTTGGTTTGTTACTAGAATGAACATTTTTAAAATGTAAATATCAAGTGTCATTTCTAGAGATTATTAATAATTTAGGCTAAAATAATCTGAATATTATAAAAAACGAGTAGTATTTGCTTTACTATAGTTTACGTAAGCCTTTAGTTAAGAACTTTATTAAAATGAGTAATATTTGAAAATAATTTTTAAGCAATAATTTTAAAATTTTTGAAACTGGCGGTATGTATTACACCTACGACGACGTCATATTTCAGATAAGTACATAGAATGTGATTCTTATTGAACCTACATTATTAATTCTAGGTTAGTTCAAATGTCGGCAAGCATAGTGGTTCACTTATAGGGTGTCATATGAAGAAAAAGCGTGTATTACTGCAACGTTGTCAATAATATCAATCATCTTAAAAAGTTAGGTTAGATTAGCTGATCAAGAAGAACTAACATTAACCATACTTACATATTTTCGGTTATTTCAGCATTGACTTGTAGACATATAACAATAATATTGTATGAATGTACCTATAATATTTATACAGTGCTATTAAATTAAAATGCAATATGCTGGGTAGTTTGTATGTTGCAAATTAAAATAATCATCTGAAACCATTGTATTTACTGTATATTTATTAGGGTGGTCCAACAAAAAAGTAAAGTCGGAAATCTTATGCTTTCACGCCCTAGGATTGCTGTATATTGAAAAAAGAGGTACCCCTATTTTTTATTTTGAAATCGGGCGATGTTTAGGTGTGCCTCAAAGCCCTTAAAGTTTCCCATGTATTTTATACGGGAAAAAACTGGGACACTTTAAGGGCTTTGAGGCACCCATAAACATCATCCGATTTCAAAATAAGAAATAGGGGTAATTTTCTTCGATATACAATAATCCTAGGGGGTTAGAGCATAAGATTTCCGATTTTGCTTTTTTGTTGGACCACCCTAATATTTATGCAACCAAGCGCATAAATATTACATACATAAGCGCTCCAAATACAAACATAAATAAAAATACAATTTATTGTAAAATAAAAGATGCAAAAGTGTACATTTTATAACAAACCACGTCTGTTGGTGGTAAAAAACATACGTACTTGTCACAGTCAATCAATTTAATCTCGAATCTAAGCTAATGAATTGACTTGATTATTCTCAAATGCAATATGGAGCATATAGCATGTTAATTTAATAGCACTGTATATTGTAAAATACAAAATACTAAATAATAAGCAAGGTAATCTCATTTAAGTTTTTAATTTTTAACGAAAGTTTCAGCTCCCGTTTATTATCTATAACATTTTTTAATTATTTTTCTTTAATATCACTCCCTTGCTCATAAGATTTTTAAATGTAAAATGCAACCAGGTTTTTTGATTTACCTGTTCAATAGAGCATGGATCATTAACACAAAATTGGAATAAACAAAAATGCGAACAATCTGAAACTAAACAGGAAAATTATAAGTAGAAATAACAAAATAATAAGATAAACCGTCTCTGAAAAAAGTGGATACATGAATATAGTTACTTTCAAATAGTTAATGAAAATTCTGTTAAGGGAATCAAATTATATGTTTGAAATCACTAAAATAATAAAAAGATGTTGCTATAATTACTATACCCGTATTGCAGCTTCATTTTCCTTAAATTAAATCAATTAATTCGCTAATGCAACGATACATTTCGTTATTATTTTTCTAACAAGGCAGTCTGTTTAGTGTAACAGTTTTGATATTGCAATCTGTAACTATCTAAATTACTCTAAAAACAAAAGCCCCACGTTGGGCACCAATATAACTAACACTTTTACTTATTCTAACTGAACTGAATTACTGCAACCAGAAACATACGTCGCACGATAGACGTTAACGGTAACTAACGCTAAATACAATAAAAACTCAATACTTACTGTAAATTGCTTACTTCACACCAAAAACGATACTTACTGTACTACTATAATGCACCGGCTTAAGATCTCTTAATGATAAATTATCTTAGGCGTAGGTACTGATTTATATAGCTTATAGATTGTAAAGAAAATTAAGGTTTGTAGAAATAATAAGGATATGAGCGCTATTTGCTTGCAAGTCATTAGAATATTCTAAAGATTCGCAAGCAAAAAAGAATTCTGATTATATAGACTGAATTGAACTAATCAAAATTAGTCAAGTTAATATTAGGCAGGTTATTGTATTTCAATAACTTATGCAAGTGAACGGTCCAATATTATCGCAATAATATTTAATTTAAAACTCATTTATTAGAAGTTAAAATAATACTTTGCCTAAAATGACAATAATAAGAACAATTGTAATAATGTTCTAATTAGGATCCTTATCGAGGAGAAAAGGTTTGCATAATTTACAAAAAATATTCATAGGAATGATACAAATAAATTTTAAACGCCGAATTTACTTCTATTATACAGTTTATCCGTTAATGCTTAATAAAGTGGTAGAATTTTATTATCCTTTAAATCTCACAAATATCACTTGCACAAAAATGTCCTTAAATTCACTTAACACTAGGTACAAAGTACCTCACAAGTTATAGATGAAGAACTGTGAACTATTCTTGTCGATGCAGAAGTTATAACAATTGCTTATTACCTAAAGTTCATAATAGTTATGTGTACTTAAGTCTGCAATATCCTTTCCTTAATAAAGAATTAAACCATGTAATTTCAAAAGAAACGTGCATCTTTTAAAAAGTTACCACGTTGACACAACTGTATTTCTCAAAAGGTTGCATTATCATTTCATTCATAATTTTGCTCCGGCACAACTTTATGCAATTCTTAATATTAGCGCGGCAAAACGGAACAGAAACTGTAATTTCTTTATCTTTAAGATTCAATTAACTATTGAATTCACGCCATAAATTATGAACTACGGCACACTGGATTATTTTCGTTTTTACTAAAATGAAACATTAAGCCTTACTTTTAAGCTTTTAAATTTCTGTACTGTACTATAAAGTCTTTAGATTAAATGTTAAATCCGCTAACTCGAAGAACCAAACTGTATTATAAAGCAATTTGCTTATATTTTTACGGTAGACGAGACGAAAGAAAATTAACCATAAAACAAACTTAACCGAAAGCTAACTCATTGCACTTGGCGGAGAATTTGGAGCTAGCCGCCCCATAACCAAGGCTGAAGCCCGCTACGTGACTTCCGTCACTTCTCTCGGTCTAGATTCTACCAGACTATATCCCAGACTAACTGACTTTTGGGGATCCAAAACTATCTTTGCGCTAATATGTTTAAGGAAGGGAAATTAACCAGCCTATCGAAAACGAGATTGAGACATTTCGAACCAATGAGAAATAAGCATTCTCGAATATCCTGGATCTTATTTATTAAGACGATGAAATGAAATTCTCATCGGAGGTCTACAAAAAAACCGGTGTCTGACATACCCTTGTACGTGTAGAGGGCCGTCTTAAGATTATTTACAATAAATGACTTTAAATTTGCATTTAAAATTGAATCTAGAATTTTAACACGTTACAAATCTATGTAAGTTCTGCGGTGTGTTGGACGCACCCAATGGGTGCGTTCAACACACCGCTGGAAATGAAGCACTGCAGCAGCTTCCACAGCCGTCTTAGATTTAAAAAACCACTGAAGCAACAAAATCATTTGAATATATCATCGCTTTATACATATAAAACGCTTGAAGCGGTGATAAATAACACTAAACGACTGATTTACTAAATGTCAATAATTAAAATGTCAGAACATTTCCAGCGGTGTATTGGACGCTGCCATTGTCATTATAACGGTAGCCATATTGTTACTCCAACTATTAGATGACGATATCATAATTTGCTCAAACAACTTAATCTAAGTGAACGCTAGAGGTCATAAAAGATTAACAATTGGACCTACAACAAACCTAGTCTAGTGGAGTATTTTTTGACCCCTTATCCACTAGGAAGCCCGAGAAAAACAGCTTTTCCTCAGAAATTTTCAAATTACCCGATTTCCTTTATATGCGACTAAGTGATTGGAAGAACCCTTCTCGAATCAAGTATCCGTCATTTGATCATCTACTTAAAAAGTCCTATACTGCTTCTACGGTCTGAATATTTGACCTATAACCAAAAGTCTAAGTCTAGTTTGTCCCTAGTCTATTAACCAGTGGTGTATTTAGTAATTTTTTAAAAATAATAAGATTTGACACTATTCAAAAAATTTCGGGAGGTTCCAGTCCGATAGCCTCCCCCTCTAAATACTCCACTGCCATAGACTATACAGACACTGTATTATACATAATACAGTGTATACTGTGAGTATCTCTTGAAAATAGACACTTCAACAATTAACAGTTTCTCCTAGCAACACACTGAAGGGCATCAAGGATTTTATCAGCACCTAGTCAGAGTACGTTAATTTATAGAAAAAGGGATATTGTTACGACTGTCCGCCTACAGTATGCGAAATCCCAAAGACATTTTGTGACGATAAAAATTTTTCCCACTCGAGTTGGTTCAGTTAGTTGCGATTTCTGAATGAGACTGATGGACATTTTTCTCAATTCTTCAGGATTTTCTTTAAGCCTTCTCGCTAATTTTAATGTGATAATAAATAAGATTACCAAAATCTCACATTAATAGAATGCTTCAAAAAAAGAGGAAGCAACTAATTTAACTAATTTAAAATATGTATATTGAAATTTCCTCATAAGTACACAATCATAATTAGTAATCAATGGCTACTGCGATTGTAATACGTAAGTTGTGCAAATACTAAATTACAGCAAGCGCTTCCTTAAACCTTGGCATAATATTATATAGTATTAAAGTGTTATTTAAATTGAACACTATCTTTTATGAATCCAAATATATTATGGAAACATAGGTATATAAACTGCCGCTCCTTCTTGTAATAAATATGTTAACAACCCTCCATTATTATAAGTTCTCGGAACTGAAGAACATACAAAGATTAGAATTGTATTAATAATGAAAGGATTTAAATCTAGGCAATATAATAGAGACATTAATTTGTTATAAAACAACTAACTACCATTAGAAGATAGATTAGTAAGTTTTGATCGAAAACAGGTTAGACAAGGATTACTATCGTAGATTGGTCATAAAATGAAGCATACATAAATTGTGTTCTTAAAGAAGCAAAGAAAGATTCTATATGTACAATATATCATTTCCCTTTTCTATTACTAGAACTTCCAACAAATGAATACAATAGATACAGTAAGTTTTGTATATTAGTGTGAAAGTGGGTATATTTCGTAATACCGAGATACCAAATTTGGCTTCTCTATGGTTAATTCATGTTTGAAAGCGTTTATTATAAGTAGATTATCTGGTAAATATGGTTTGTGTTTGGTTTACTATGGATGTAAATTTGGATAAAAAAAATTATTCGGCCTTTTATAGAAGAAAAATCCCCAAGACACTTTTATGCAATGACAGTTCTAATAAATTATGGCATTAAGAAATTTCATAAAATCTTACTGCAATTAGGTATATTATTAATAATATGAAAAGACACATTAGAACTAGATTGATATCTAGCGTGAAGTCTAATTGACCATAAATAATTTGCAAGACACACCATAACTGATTATCTGCGATAAGCGTTTAATTAGCAAATTAAATATAGTAGAAGTCTTCAAAAACTAACGAGCTGTAAAATAACTAAATGTTTTTATAAGTACATAATCGTCTGAATAATAAACATCAAGCACCCTGATGATGATTAAAAAATAAATCAAAACATACTCGAACCGGATTAACATTTGTTTATTTTCATTAATTATTTTATTAATTACTCGTCTAGCTGTAGAATCACATGTACTTTATTTAACGGTCCCACCTCTTCGGAATATACCCTTGATCCTGGATATCAGGATATCTTTCAACCGGTTGAAAATGACAAGTCCTTTTTTGGATACTTGTCCCGGCGGTGCATTCCGGGACAACGAGACACCCACCGTTTAAACTTGGTACTTTATCACTGATCTCTACTCAACTGACATTTATTTTGTAGTCGTGAGAATTTTTTTGTTTTTCTTCTTTTTTTCATTTTATTTATATATGTATACGATAATATTTATTTCTATCGTAACATGATGCATTTATGTACAAGCCTGTGTATTATAAAGATGTATGTTTTCAGGTATTTTTTAATTGTCTTCCTTATAGAAGTTAGAACTCTTATTATTATAATTCATTCTTTTGTATTAGAAATTTTTTAATCTAAGTTTTCATGTTCTTACCTTTTTGTTTAAAACATGTAAAAAAATAAAATTCCTATTTCCCCGCAGTTTTATGATAATATGGCAACACTGAACAATTAGAACAAAAACGAGTTCGATTAAATGTCAACTTGACAGCTACAATTATTACTAGGTTATGTCAGCCTTACTTTTGAGCTTTTTAAGATATATATAGATAAAGATTTTAAATGCTTCTTGTTGTTTGGTTTTTTGTAATCTTATATACACTGGCTTGCAAAAAAATCGCATACACTTTAAAAATCAAGTAACCGAGTTTTTATGTAGTTTTTGCTATGTAAACGTGACCTTTCTGACTTTTGACATTACATTTTTGGCGGATAAATCTGTCATTAGGAAAATAAAACAAAATAATTTTAACTGATTGACACTGACAATTTAAAAATTAAGACCGACTTAATACAATCAAAAATAGGTGTACGCGAATTTTTTGCAAGCCAGTGTACAAAAGGTTGAGTCACTTATTAGGTTAACCAAGTGTGACTCTTGTTGCATTTTTTATGTTGTGGGTCATTAGAATTAATGATAAATGTATTTAATTTATAACAATATCGAATTAACTGTTAATATTATTGCAATAATAGCAATAAATGTGATGCTTATCTCCGGGTCACTCTTACTTATTGCAACACACGATTGTCAATTATTCAGCGTTTGTATATTTATTTTAAATATCGCATTTCACACACCTATAGTCCTATATATTTATACTATAGTTATTATTACTTATTATATTTTATATTGCAAAAAAAAGTTATGTTCATTCTATTTGCCTTTTAGTGGTTCATTTTATTAACAATAAATCATTAAGTTTACAGTTTCTTTTTTGAGGTTATGGTAGCACCCATCATAGGATGAATGTTTTCCTGTACCTCACGTTTAAACGTCTCTTGAACATGGTCTCTGTATATTAATAAAACTGTAGGTGCATACTTTATTGTAGTTGTTGGTATTAATTTAACTATCAATCAATTGGTTAAAGATACTTCTAGGTAACCTTAAATACGCGTTCCTTTGAATATTTCAATTCTATTAGCACTCCAATATTCAGATTAAGATTTATTAGCATAATTAGAATCATTGTAACGTGTCTCAGCGTCCTTAATAGTTAAAAAATCTCGCGTTCTATATTATTACAAACTATGTCACTTTCTAATTGTTCTTAGAAAGCTATTTTTCTGAAATTTTCAAAAAGGTTATTTTTTTCTTGAATGTTGAATTTTTGATATGAGGCTGAGCTTGTTTTTAAACAGTTTTGCCTTTGCACAACTTTCTTAACGATCAAGCTTTTTAAAAAACGTATTTTTTAATCATCTTTCTATATGAGAATTGCTTTCTTAATAATTATTTGTGTATTTAGTGCGCAAAATGCTACTTTGGCGGCTAAGAATGAAAGTGAAAGGCGTAGCCGAGTCAAAAACTCCTTCGAGACCACCAAAGTCATTTCGAGCACGAATTGCACACAAAGTTCTTTCTACAGCGTTATTGAAATAATCGAGAAACTAGGAAAAAGAATCATAAAGAATAACACAAGGAAATTTTTATTTTAGCGCAAAGTGGGCAGTTTCGTTGTTGCTATGGAAACGACATTGCTCAAATATGCATAAATCGCATAAATGCATGATATATTTTTCGCTCTAAAGCGAAAAATATTTCGTGCACGTTGTCAAGTAAACAAAACCAATGTGGCATTTTGTATACGCATATTAAGGAAAAAATTTCATCATTTTTTGACAGCTGCAGAAAATAGTTATTTACATTACAAGCTGCGAAAGTTTACTTTTAGGTGCAAGATGTTTTTCATTAAGCAACCTTTAAGTTAAAAACACCGAGCACCTGAAAGGGCTTTCGCTGCGTGTAATGTATTAAACTTTTTCTACTCATGACATTGAAATCACTCATTTTGCAATTGACAACGATGGTTGAAATCGCATTTCAACCACTAGAGGTTAAAATTTTCGGACTACCGAGATTTCGAATTTCAAACTGTTCGATATTCAATTGCTGACAAGAGAAATGTCACTTTAAAATGACTTTATGTATAATTTTTTCTAAAGTGCATTAATTTACTAAAAATTCGGAGAAAAAAATAGTATATGCAACGCGTGGCTGATAAAATTTCAACCACTTGTCCCATAATAATATACTATTTCATTCTCCCCTTGACATTTATTAACCACAGTAAATAAATAAATAAAATGAAGCTTCAGCGATCATAAAAAATAATGTTTTTCAGACCGAAAGTTTTTCATACCTAGCAACCACCTCGCATGTCTTACTTTCGCTTTCGGTTGCCTTATCAAGATAGAAAGTTACACTTTCGTAAAGGGTCGAATGAAAAGTTTATTTTTCTGAAATAGTCTGTAAAATAAATACTTTACGGTACAGTAGTTTACTTGTACAGTAGCAACTTTTACCGACTCATCTGTCACTTTTATTTGCTTTGTTTCACATGTATTTAAAATATCTCCCATACAGCCACGTTGACTTACTTGTCTAGTCTACAGTTATTAAAAACACATTTTTGGTCGGTTTCACAAAGCTTAATTAGGTTCTGATTAACTTAATCGTGATTAAATTTGAAATCCAGAAATATGATTGGATAAAATTCCAGGTCTCTTAAATCTCAGCCAATGAGATGTCTGGATTTCAAATTTAATTAATCAGATCTTGATCAAGCTTTGTGAAACCGGCCATTTGTATTTTAAATTCTTAATTTCTACCAATCTCCATATTGGTGAAAAAAAGTACAACTTTAGTGCTTTGTTATACAAATAACTATTCTGAAAGGTTTAACAACTTTGATCTTGATATATATTTAAGAGTTAAGTTCGCTTCAAAATAACCTTCCGAAAAAAAACTCGCTGTTTAAAGTACCATTTCTCGAAAGTCCTTTCTAAACACGATTTACAAAGAATTATTTTTGAAAACCTTTTTTTAAATAATTCGGTTCTTAAGCCGAACTTATCAGTTTTAAAGGAATTTTTTTCTAAAGTTTTCGTGGCACATTTTTAAAAGTTCCTTTTGCCAGATTTTTAAAAAGATTTTAAAATTTTATCGTAAAAATGCGTTTTCTTTTCGTGACATTCATGGAGGCTCCGTTTTAGAAATAACCCTCTAAACAACCCATGTAATTATATTTCTTACAAAATATACTTTTTTAAAAGATATTGATTTAATCTGATTTTGAAGTAAAATCCTTCAGAAAATCATTTTAGATACTTCTGTTTAAGTTTTAAGAGTCCTTCTTTTAAAAGTTCGTTTCCCTCCTCGTTATCTGTTCCTTTAAAGAGCCCTAAATACCCAAGCAGCATCTAATAAGGGCGAGTTGTATAAATGTGGTTTAACTTTAACCTTGGCTCAGTTGCTGCAGTAACGATTGTCAGAACAACCGTTGTCTAGGATATTGGTCCTAGTTTAAAGTTAAGCTGTGTTTATACAACCCGCATTTAAGTAGCAGTAAATAAGATCGGAACTTTGATTGAGTAATTGTTACGTAACTACAACTAAATTTATGACTTTATAGATTTAATTACTTCAGTTCGGATTATTTTAGTAATTATGTAGTTGTTTCTACTATTTATTAGAACTATGTGCCTGAAGTTACTTCAAAGTCTTTAAAACTTTAAAGTAGTACTGACAGTTCCTGCGACCTGTCTGAAGCTATTGCTTAACCCTTTAAAAAGTAACGGAACTTTACAGTGGTATTGAAAGTAAAACTTACATTTTTGCTACCCAGGAGAATCACTTTAAAGTGATGTTTCGTAAACTACTCCATCTCCATATTTACTTGTAAAATGCTGGAGGCCATTAATCAATTTATAATTTGTTATGATTGTTTTATTAGATGTTTTACTATATAACCTTCAATAAAAATTATAAATTGGTGCCTTAGGGATAATGTAAAAATGGTTTATATCATGTGTATTCAACTTATAAGTACTTTTGTCATACTTTATTAAAGAAGTTTTTTATTAAAAAATATATTTAAAGAATAATGTTAAGTTAATGTTATTTTTCGATCTATTATCATCACTTTTAACAGAAAAGATGCAATGGTTTATAATTTTCGTATACTGGAATGACAAAATAATTTAACATTTCATCGATTTTTGTATGATTAAGTACGTATTACAAATAAAATATCGATCGCAGCGTTAGCATAGAAAATGATAGATTATTTGTTACGTTGCAAGAGTAACAGAGAGCAACCACACGTACAATGCGTCAAAGAAAAAAGAAGTTCCACGAAAGTAGCAATTACTAAGTTCCCGCTACGTAACCTAAACGTAGCTGAAGAAGTTCCAGAAAGGTTACTGCAACATTTCTGCTACCCAAAAATTCTTCCTCATTTTGGTTCCAGGCACGTAGTAAAACCGCAGCAATTACGTGCTTGTGGCTAGTGGCAAAAACTTAATAGTTCCACTGGTAGTTGCTGGTACGTAGCGATGACTAAAAATGTTGCTTAGGTAATGGCTCTTTTGAAACTCCCAGCGCAACATTTCGTTCGCTTTAAAGATTCTTTCCGAACAATTTAAGTTTTAAATTTTTAATTTTTTTCAACTTTTTGATGAAAAATATATTTTAAAAAACTGTTCGCATTAAAGATTCAGTTTTTAAATCCATTTGAAGAATTTTGTACTTTAGGAAGCCTATCGAAAAAGAGAATTGAGAGAATTTCCCGCAGTTTTCTTTAAAAACTCGATCTCTAAACCTACCTCTTGTAATTTGTTCGCTGTTTTCCTGACATTATTTTTTAAAGCTTTTTATGTTGACCCAACTAATTTTTACGAGAGCTACTTGCAAGTTGCAGTTTTGTTCATTTTTAATGTACCTATTCTTTACGTATTCTCAATTGGAAAACTTAACACTTATTCTCTAATATTACTTGCAAATAATAAGGTTATTTAAAGCTTTCTTCTTACATATATATTTAAAACTTCTCTTCAGAGTTCCGTTTTTTTAAAACTTATAAAAATTACATTTTTAATGTTTTCTTAAAAATGTTCGCTTTTAAAAAAGCTCTTTTCTACACAAATCTGCCATGATAGCTTTTCAAATTAAAAAACTTTTCTTTTAGAAGACTTCTCTTAAAGCTTCCTAGCCAGGTTTTCGTTTTAGAAATTCTTTTCTTATTCTATGGAATGCTCCTTCCTTTTTATTAGAAACCTAGCTTTTAGTAAGTAGCTCTTATTATGCTTGTAAAGTTGGTTGTATTTAAAAGTAAACTTAGTGAAACACTGTGTGAACGAACAGCTCAGTGAACACCGGGACCGCGAACATCTTTTCTGAAAATGAATGAGGCTGTCCCAAATTCCAGAATTATTAAAGTCTAGATGGATAAGAATCAGTATCATTGAATTTAGAATTATTTGAGGAATCAAGCTGCAAGCTTTTATTGGGCACTATCAATAAAGATGAAATACATATAAAAAAAATCCTTACTGATTTTCTTGTGGATGTAGAAAAATAGATTCAAGCTGAAATTCAGATCACTACATACCTCCTCTTCTTTATAGAAATACTCTACATTATTAGACAAACAATTTGATAACAGCTCCCCTTTTTTTCTAATAAACACACATAAACCATCACCTCAGAATTTATAGCATACTACCCTATCAACAAGATAGCAGCATGGTATTTATTCGCTTTTAAATAAAACGCTTTATTGCACTTTAGATTACACGAATAAAAATTAACAATTATCTTAATTTTAATTGCAAATATATTATAATCTTTTTACTTTTTCTTCTGTATAAATATATTTACTATTTACCAAGATCTTTATCTTCATTCAACACTGATGTAAAATTTGATTTATAAATTCATCTGATACATACGAACGCCTGTAGCAGACCTTCGTGATTATATGCAATTTCTGTTTGTTTTAAAACTGTATGTAAGGTACAAGGCAAGAAGTATAGCTACGGTGAGGTCGAGGTCAATTTATTCATTCTTAATTAGAATCATCATTTTTCTTTGTTTGTATTTATACGCGGTACTTAAATTCGATAATTTTCACGGAGAAAAATTTATTTGGTCTTTTTGTTGGTTGTTTAATGGTTTGTGGTCAGGGCCTATTTTTAACCGAGTTAGGCCCTAGGCGCAGCTAGCAAATTTCGGGCCCCGTATTCGAGTGAAAGGAGTACCAAACAGGTGTAAAGAAAACGAAATAAAATAATATATATATATATATATATATATATATATATATATATATATATATATATATATATATATATATATATATATATATATATATATATATATATATATATATATATATATATATATATATATATATATATATATATATATATTTTGAAAAATGTTTTTAATTAATAAAAACCTTGGGCCCTAGGCACGCGCCTAGTGCGCCTAATGGTAAAATAGGCCCTGTTTGTGGTCGGATTCTACCACCATAAACAGGGTTTAGATGGTGCAGTAATCAGCGAGCGGATATATAATGCACCTGGTCAATGATCTAAAAGAAGAACCTTTTATATTTGATGAACTATAATTAAGATAAAGATCAATTTCTTTAAAGTATAGCAAGTCCTTATTATTTTTGCATGTGTTTAATAAAATTAGTTTGGGAATTTTAATTCAAAATTTCTTGGTAGAGGTACTGGATAGAAAAGATCGGTAGCGCGAATAAACCTGCTATGTAAGTAGTTCGACTAACACCAAACTAACAAACCAATTGAGCTTTTGATTGGTTAATAATATTGGAAAATTGACAATCAATTGTGCTGCTGCGAACTACTGTAATATGAAAGAGAAGGTAGTTCGTATGGATATATTTGGGTAATTTTGTAACATTTTGTTACTTACATGAAGAAAAATTCAGAATAGAACAATATAATAGAATTGATAAATAGGTAAAGATTTTATTGATAATTACCTCTTTGTATCCTGTTGCAAAAATTGGCACAGTGCAGTAATCGCGGTATGGAGCCATGGCTCCTAGAGGGGTATGATTAAAAAGAAATTAATCATAGTCACCTTTGAGTTGACAATCAAATGTCACTGAAAAATATTCCAGGTTATCTGCCAGGCAGTTATACCTTTACAGTAAAATATTATTTTATAATTCTCATTCTCGTCAAATAACATTACTTGCTTTGTTTACTATTTTTTTTAAATTAAATTTACATAAAACAGTATTTATTGTTCTTTAAAAAAACTAATTCGATTTATGTTTTTTTTATTATTCTTCATAGTCACCCTGACAAATTTCTTCTTTGAATTGCCACAGGATAATTTTACTTAAACAATTATATTCGGTAGATTTCTAACGCGTTTAAGTTAATATCCTTAAATATATCAAGCGTTTCTGGTAATTTTCATATAATGCCTTATAGGTCATCAAAAATAAGTACTTTTAAAAACAGAATTTTACATTAACGCCTTATGCTAGGCAGCCAATTTCGCATCAACACAGAACATGCAATAAAATGGGCAATGTTGTCATTTAAAAAAAAATAAATGAATTGATGTTTAATTGCGAATGCATTTCATAAGGCTTCAGTTAATTGCAGGTTTAGGCTACTGTTACATTGACTGCGTGGTCGTACCATTTAATTTAATAATCGTACGCGTTCGTCACTTCTTCGGTAAAATTTTAAATGGACTCATTTGATGAGTACATACTATTAGAAAATAGCCAGCCTCGGTGGATTAGTGGTTTGCATGTTTGCTTCATAATCCAAGGATCGCAGGTTCGATCCCCGGCCGAGCTGGTAATTTTTCATAGCGGAGAAAAATTAAAAACATGCCTTCTTCTCGGATAGGAAGTAAAACTGTAGGTCCCGTGTCGATGCGATGTTTGGCAGGTTATAAATTCCTATTGGGGGTGGAATTCCCCCAGATTCGGCTAAATTATAGTAGGGTCGGCCAAATGATCATAGCAATCGGTGCCATGAGGTACGAAGGATGCTCCGCCATCCTGATTCCTCACCCAAAAACAAACAAGCTGCAGTGATTGTATTTTGAAGTTTCTTTTCAGAAAACCCCATACAAATAAATCAACAATAGACCAGTCAGATGACTTAGGTCACAAAACGGTTGAAACTACAAGTTTAGTCGTGTATGACTTATGTTTTGCAAAAATAATAAACTCTGTCCTAGGTCCAGGTTCCATCGTGAAAATGAGGACCTAAGATTTTGTTGCCAAGTATTAGAAAATACGTACTACCTTTAATATTTCAGCAGATATAACCTAGACAATAAGAAATCAGCCACCCTGCATACAATTATACGTAGGTGACTTTTGTCACCTTTTGTTAAATTAAATATTCAATAATTAATTAATAATAATTTAGTACCGTAGAATAGCCAATAAAATGTTTTTTACCTCCAATGCTTGTTTTAAAATTTCCATCTCCTGAAAACGTTTTCTTATTCCGATGAAATAACATTTTACGAAAGCAGCGCCCGTTGGAGATTGCGCCCGCTCTCCCGCGTCGCAGTGTCTGGCGGTAGTTACGCCACTGGAGGGATATCGCGATAGATTTTCAAATAATAATTACAGTAGTAACCGTAAATCTGATTTTGGAGGTAGCAATACAAATAATATGCATAATGTAAGTAAACTGGGTGAGACGCGTAATAATTCTTGGAATTAATGTCACTGGTTGCGCACAGATGATGTCGATGTCGGCGACACAATATATAGATCAAATCAGCCAAATCGGCTGAGCCTTATAATGATGACAGTAGTGAATCACGAAATGTGTCTACAATATTTGCTGATAAGTTAGACGAGGTTGTAGAGGAGGGCAAAATGAATTTAAAAGAAGTGACTGTACCAGAAAGATTGTTTTCAATAATGAACAACACTAATGTAGAGCACACACGGTCGTCCGCACCCACATCGCCGTTCACTTCGCGGACCACGTCGGAGACGACGTTCAATGATTAAAATTACACGTCAAATGCATTGACACCCTTGAAAGTTATACAGCCAATCTTACCTATTTGGACAACTGATTAAAAAATGAATTACTTATTAAACAATATTTAATAACCCACCTCATTTACAAAAATTCGCAACATTTTGTTAAATAAGTTTATTTAATAATAATTTATACAAAAGAAGAAAAATTTGAATTGGTATTTTGGCAAAAATAATTTGAGTATTGTTTAGAACAAAGAAGACATTTTGAATACCTCCTTTAAATTGTCTTTGTCCACGTTCGGGCTTGTTAGTCATATTCATTAATATTGTTTGAATTGCGTAAAATAATATTTTTTGCCTTTTTTGGTGTAGGAAATAATAATAAGTATTATTACTATTGGTAAATTACATACATTTTCATTAATAAAATACTGTTGTGTAACAAACAGTAAACTCACACACGTGTATTAAAAATAACTCACTATAACTTTACAGCTGTCATGTAAGATTGGTGCAGAATTATTAGGGGCGTCAATGCGTTTGACGTGTTACTTTAATAATTGAAGATATACGTAGAAAATCTGCATATTTAGAGATATAAGACTCGTGCTGTCTATTGTGACCGTTTATTGCGATTTTTTGACAATCTGATTTCTTTGACTAGATCTACGGCGTGATGAGCTTTCGGAGTCGCGATCAATATTGCGCTTCTTAAACTTAGTATCCATTCGGAGAATCGTGGCTGAATTATACCTTTCTTAGTCCCGAAATACTTCATGTAAAATTGATT
Organism: Agrypnus murinus; assembly: GCA_929113105.1. NCBI lineage: Eukaryota > Metazoa > Arthropoda > Insecta > Coleoptera > Elateridae > Agrypnus > Agrypnus murinus. The sequence continues at coordinate 131,321,042 of OV816030.1, read as the reverse complement.
TAGTAGGTAGTGGTATCAAGACAGAATAGTAGTTTAAGATGTTTTGTAACTAAAACATTTTTCATAAGATCTGAGATAAATGTAAGAACGCAAGACTGACGAAAGATTCACATGTGCAGCAGACTGAGTATGTTACAGAATGGAGAGTGATATAAGCAAGAATTTGTCCATTGTGAATCTATATTACATTAAAAAGCGTATTTCATGCGTATTGTCCTTTTTTATGGCAGTGGAACCATATCTTGAAACAGCACATGTCTATATAGAGAATAATCATTGCTGCCATCGATAGTTTTTCTTATTATTAAAGTATAATCGACAAAACGTCATGTTTACTATTTTATTGCACAAACAGACATTTTAGATAGTATTAGAAAAAAAGCAACAAATAAAACTCGATTTCAACCACAAAGATACGCTATAATTGTTTTACTAAACTATAACAAATCAATTTACATACTATTACCCAAAATGATGTAGAGATCGACGTTTCTTCACCTTCAAACGATTTCCCTTTGATTTATTACAAATTAATCAATAGGTAATAACAAAAGAGAGAATATTGAAACTGTCGTCAATGAAAAGAAACATTTTCCTTTTCTGTTCTTACCAGTGAAGAGTAAACATTCATTCCGTGCATTATTGTGTTTAATTTTAGAGCGTGAAAAAGATTAAATTCAAATAAATCAAGCGTGTAAAAGTGAAATCTCTCTCTTTTGATGAAGTAGTGCTGAACGACGTGCTGCTCCTGCAATTTTTCCTTAAACGGTCTTTAGTAAACATACACGAGATTCAATTGAGGTTGTTATTAATAATAGTGTTGTTTATGGGATAGTTTATGGTTTGAAATAATAAAAGTGAATTTTTTCCGCTATTGAAGAGGAATCAATGAATGAATTCAACTGGCTGTAAGTACTTTTATGATCCTTTGTTAGTAACGTCTTGTGCATTTTGATTTATTATTTATGTGTAAGCGATTATAACTTTATTGGAGGAGTTAAAGTGCACAATGGATGATTAAAACTAAACACAAAAGATTTTTTTCAAATAATTTAGAAATATAACACGTGCATTCGTTTAATTCACGCAACACCATAATATCGAATCTTCACTGAAAATGCCAGCCTCAATAGGCCGAATATCTTCAAGAATCTAAGGCCATCTCTCTCAAAACGTCGAATATCATATCGATCTGGAAGAAAATTTCAATATCAAAGTATCAAATATTAAAGTGCGAAATCTCAAAGTAACGAATATTAAAATATTGTCTTTCATTGGTTTGATATTTGGCGTCTTGACATTTTCTGCTATCCTTCATCTTTTCCACTGAGGTTTTGATATTCATCATCTTTATGCCCTCACTCACACGAGATTTAGCGTTTTTGAGTTTCGGTAGTTTGTAGAGTCTAGATTTCAACTGTCTATCTTCGTAAATTGAACCGACAGATCTGAAGATATTCCACTGTCTATGATTTATTTTACGACTTTACTTCTACAAGAGCACTGCTTAAATGTCGCAAGTTGACCAGAAGACTGGACCTACCTGGAAATTCTGCATATAACTGACTTGGCATGTATTCAGACAGATTTAGATGCAATCGCTTCTACTTTAGTTGTTTAACACTACTAATTACTAATATAACATAAGCAAATTATTCTAAAAGATGATCTCGTGCTTCATACTACTTCCTGTACAGTCTTTTCAAATGACTTTCAAAAAATTTATTAAAACGTAACCGGCTTAGAAACATGGTATTATTATTAGAAACATCGAGGAACAGAAACTGCGTGTGTAGTTGCAACAACTATAAAGGAAGGAGAGAATAAGTAAATGAAAGAAAAATTAAAACAGTGTGTTAAGTGGTAATAAGCGCGAAGGACACGGACGGCTACGTGGTCATTATCTCTTTCTTGTTCATATAACAACATGGAAATCTTACACATTTTTGCAATTAATACAAGGTTATGATGCCACTACGTAACCATTATTACCTGCTTGCAAGTAGTTCAATGTTACAATTAACTAGGAGGGAAAAATTAATTTAATTTTTTTTCTTCACTACCTGCATTGTTTTGTTTTTAATGTTTAATACGATTAAAATTCACTTTTATCGTGTTATTCTCAGTAATTGCAGGAAGCTGTGCTCTCGTTTATCATTAAATATTGCAGAATCAGAGTGACCTGTGAAAATTTTATTTTAAGATAGAATTAAAAGACACTTTAATTTGGAAAATAGGTGACCTCAAGGTCCCACTTTGGGACCTGTCCTGTATAGTATTGGTTAGTAATTTTAAAGTTCTGAATTTCGTTTCACCGAAGAATTAACAACAGCAAGGTATTACGAATTCGAATGAGCTTCCACTATGACTACTCGGCAAAAGACATAACTTAACCTTTAAGTAAATCAGTTCTAGGCACCAATCAGTTAGGTGAGTCCCCCAAAGTTAATCTTAGCTTTATCTTAAGCTTAGTTTAATTTGTCACACCACTATTTCATATTCAGCATTTTGAGATTCGATAGTCAACTGTTCAAAATTCGGAGTGTGCTTCGTTGATTTAAATGCAACAGTTTCTTTTCCGCGTTTTTCTGTTTTTTATATTTTTAAAATGAAATATTCTTGTATTTCATATTCAACGTTTTTCATATTATAGTCTGTGCTGTAGATTAAAAATATATTTCATTGAGTTTATTTAATGATCAACTGGAGTTTCCCTATTTCCGAACGAAAATTTGAACTTGCTAACTGCTATAGGTATAGATATAGTAATTGATATTAGCATTTGACAAGAGGAGTCGATTTAAAATATAACTACCTACTAATATAATGGCTAACCACCATCCAATATAACGCATTTTTTAACAAGCGTCTACGACAATACATTTATTAATCCGTCATTACCCTAATGACCTACATCATTACTATTACAACGACAATGATAATAATAACAACGTGACATTTTCACAATGTTTGTAGTAAAAAAAAGAATGTCGAGTCAGTATAAAATAGGACGAGCACTAAAAAACATGCAACTTCCTATTTCCAAACTTGTTATGATATTTTAAAATTTCCTTAAAATTTTAAAAAGGAAATTTCGTCGAGAAAGATAAGTATTTCGTAACGTTATTATTATTGTGAAGACGTAACCATTATTACATCTAATCTTTTATTCAATTCAAGAAAGATTTATGTAAAACAGAAATTTGATCTTTTACGTGGTAGTATAGAGTGATGCACAGTTATTATTTTTTTAATATGGGCGTAGCGAGAATATCGTGTGTCATAGTGATTTACTAATCAAATTGCTTATTGTTATTAGATTAAGATCTTTCAGTTATGGAAGATAAATTGGTTTTGTGTATAAAAAAGTAATTCTAGAAGCAAAACGAATTTTTCGGAATCGGGCACTTTGAGCAGTTGTGCTTCAACTTTGCGCATAGTTTGCAAACCTTTTGTTTTCCTATTCTCGTTCTTCTTCACAGTTCGCGAACGACCGTTTGAATTTATTAATCTCCTGAACGAATTCCGCCAGCTATAAATCTTGACCTGTCTCCGGTTGTTGAACTCGAGACACATCAAATTGTTTAATTAATCGGATTTTTATTAATAATTGCATTATTATAAAAATCATCCACATTTATGAAGATCAATCGAAGAAATGATCTTCAATTTATTAAATTATTTATAATAAATTATATATTTTTTTTATTATTACATTAATGATGTCATGTTCACGAAAAGAAAATTAATATCCTCTCGATAGAGTATTAAAAAACGTAGAGAGGAGTTAAGAAATGCAAATTCGATTTCCCGTTATCTATCATTCATTGTCTTCGAAAACCAAATATGGCCTATAAAAAATAATTTATAAGCTGTAAAATAATCGGCAACATCGCCGCCACCTACATTTTAAAAACAACCTACTCACTTAGTGTCTATATTTGCGGTTAGATTTTGTGCAAGAACTTCATCTTCCATGCAACGGCACAAGAAGAAGAAGAAGAAGAGAGATGAGTAACCTTCGCGAAATATAAAATAATAATTATCACCAAACGCGTCATCCTGATCACGAACATCATAGTTTAGTTAGTGTTTTGTTTGTGCTTTCAGGTAGTGGACTCCCGTGCTCGGTCGAACGCAGACGGCGCTGTTCAACAACGGGCCAGACGACAACTCGAAGTTTTTCAAAGCACCGTACCTGGAGGTCATCTTCAAGTCATTAAAACTCACACCATCTCTAGCAGCAGATGGACTAGTAAGACTTCTTCAACGTCGGCGACGTCGTCGGCGCTGGTGGGCGAACAGCATAAGGATATTGCACAACACTTTGGAGATTTAGAGGTGAGTAAGTAAAACACGTCGAAAAGTTTTTCAGATTTGTCTGTATTTGGTAAACAGCAAAGGGAATTTTAGATAATGGAATTTTGATTCGGTGGGATAAATAAATGGCACCATTTAAAATAATTTGGGGTTAGGATTATTCACTTCTGGTCATCTAGATTTTTCAAATCAACAAGAAAACTGTTATTTTAAATTAAATAAATTAGAATTAAATTGTATTTAAGCCTTTTTGTCAATTTTATAAAAAAAATTACATTCAATTGTTTTCTAACCTAAAGGTGATTGATTTGACGTGGTTTCATTTGTTTCTACAAAGTAGAGTCCCAAATATTTTAGGAAAATATAGTCCTCGAACAGCTGAAATAAAGACGCATTTTTATGTTTTCTTTAATTTAATTTAAATTATTTTCTTGTGTATAGGTTAATAAAAAATATGTTTTAATCTATTATTTTAATAAACTCATTGGAATCGTTGCTATTTCAGGGCCACAAATCTCAATTATAAATAATTCAATGGAATGTTTATCAGAGCAAGCGTGGTTGCATCCTGCACAACTTTTTCTCATTTTACTACCTATTGTTATTAATTACTCTCATTATCCAAAGACTTTTCTAGCAAATGCATGAAAAACCTACCGAATAAATAATGTAAATTTTCATCTAGTAAATGATAAAATATAAATAACTCTCCTGTACTATATTATTAATTCATGTTTGTTGTAAAATTATCCCCAATAATCTGATTTGCTATCAGTTACGTCAGGGTCAATGGATGTTTGTTATTGTTGTTGTAGTATAATATTAGTAATGCAACAAGAGTAGGATTGATTAAGCAGCATGTGACCATCATTTCAAAACATGTATCAACAATACTGCATAAAACATTTAATAACGGACAATAAAAAATTTCAAAATTAAATCGCGTCAAAGATATTTTGCAAACAAAAAACATTCATCTATGTATCAATAGCAAAATATACAGTAGCAAAATTAATCAACAGATATTGTCAACAAGCAATGATCAGCCCCAGATGAGGTTGATTATCGATACTATCATAATACTTGTCGCCACTTCTATCCTCCAGAGTACAATAACAACATTTTTTCCTTCTAGGTAGGTAAAGATCATTCAAGCTAAATTTTTCCACGCCAGGATTCATTTGCACCTAAAAAGCTTCTCGGTATTCTTATTTTTCTTCGAAATTCTCGTCATCACTTCGCGTCAAAGCATCTTCCAATTCATTTACAAATTGGTTCTCTTTTCTTGTCCTATCCTGACAGTTATTCCTTCTCGTGAATATTACCCAATGACATTTTTGGACATGAAAATCATGCGTGTAATAACGTTACTTCATGTCTGAATCGTTGAGATTTCTTCAACTATTCATCTAATATATATTCAGATTATTGCACTTCATAACAATAATCCTTGCGCCTACTTTATAGAACTCTTTCATGTTACAGTTTGCGTCGAGATTTCAATTCCTGGAATTTACAATTCCTTTGGAAACTGAATCCGTCGTTTTTGTTCTTTCCCGATATTTTCCATTCTCGTCACAAATCTTGCATGGTAAAAACTTCAAAACTATTCAAACTATCATAATGGATTAAATTATTTCCAACAAAATTTCCATACACTATACCAAAAATCCTTCAAATTCACTAGAAAATTCGTCTCATTTTCTTTCCTGCGAAGTTTCCGTTTTCATCATTCCGTCAATATTTTTTGACGATTAAATTCGTTGACGTTCAAATCATTTGCGAAATTTTCAAAAGTGTTTGCCGTTATTTTTTCTTCGCCGAGCACGCGTTTCTTCTATTACTTAAATATCAATAATCATTTCCGTAATTATATGTCAAAAACACTTGAGATTCATTTAGAAGATCTTTAAGGATCATTCGAATATAAGAATAAACTTCACCTTAAAAGTTGCCGGCATCAAATTAGTTACGTAGCGTATTTTATGTAGACAGTCCTGGTGCTATTGTTCTAGCCGTTTTCTTTTTTAATCGCTTGAGTTAGATTGCCTAGTTTTACGCCAAAAATCTTTGACAATGTTTAATAAAAATTCGCCTCATTATTACGAATTTATATATTTTCTTCTAGTAAGAATTCTTTTGCTCTGTACCCTCATTTCCCCTTATATCCTTCAAGTAATTTGTTTTTAGTTTCCTTAACTTCTATACATATAAAAAGTTTTTTAAATACATTCATCAATTCATTTCTTTTACTTCTTGAATGGTTTGAACATTACTCTTTCTTTCTTCCTACTAATATTTTTTTGACGAAAGATTTTGTACATGTAAACTAAATACAACGAAATTACTTTAGTGCACCCCAAAAGCCTTTCCAAGGTCCTTTCAAAATGCATATCAAAGTTTATATTCTTCAAAATCCTTTGAACGCAAATATCCTTTTGAATTCCTTGGGATTTTTCAAAAATTAATCCGTCATTCTTTTTTCCAGGCACTTTTTTATATTTTTACAGTCTTTTGTATTTATCTTTTGCGATATCTTTTTGTTTTATATCTTCAAAATATTAAATACTCCTATCGTAAAACTTTATTTAGCTTTTTTTTATGCTCTTCCCTTATTATTATATCTTTTCAGACCAAAGTTTTTTAGTAAAAGCTTTTCGTCAGAATTCTTTGTTGAATGTATGACAAGAATCGGCGAGCTTCATCATGCATCTCTGGTGATTCTTCATTCCTTAGAAGTATGTGGTAACGTTTCTTTTATTCCAAAATCATTTGTGTCCGAGAAACTTGAACGAAAACTTTAAAGAACTAGCATGGTTCCTTCGTCATGAATTACATGAAATGACAACTTAGGCTCGGCCATCCGTAATCCATCGTAATCTTATTGCATACAGTTTTCCAAATATCGGCATCATTTACCTACTAAACGTTCCTCAAAACCACTTCACGTCACTGGTTTTCGCCATTATTTGTAATATCGAAATATACCTGGCCAATGTTTGTTAATGTAAAAATTAAAATTGAATCTTTAGAAATAGTCAGTATAAAATGTCAAAAATTATTCGTCAAAACCACTCCACGTCGCTGGTTTTCGCCATTACTTGGAATATCTAAATACACCTGATCAATGTTTGTTGATGTAAAATCAAAATTACATCAGAAATCGCCAGTTTAAAATGTCAAAAATTATTCGTCAAAACAATTCCACGTCATTGGTTCTTATTATTTGGAATAACAAAATATACCAAGTCAATATTTGTTGATGTCAAAAATTACAATTATATCATCAAAAATCGCCAATTTAAGATGTCAAGAATTATTCGTCAAAATAATTCCACGTCAGTGGATATCGCCATTATTTGGAGTATCGAAATATATATGGTCAATGTTTGTTGAAGTCAAAAATCATAATCGAATCTTCAGAAATCATTAGTTTAAAATGTCGAAATTATTTGTCAAACCCACTTCACGTCACTTGTTCTGGTCGCTATTTGGAATATCGAAATATGCCTAACTGATATGTTGATGTGAAAAATCATAATTGAATCTTCAGAAATCGTCAGTTTAAAATGTAAAATTTTGTCAAAACCACTCCACGTCGCTGCTTTTCGCCATTACTTGGAATATCTAAATACACCTGATCAATGTTTGTTGATGTAAAATCAAAATTACATCAGAAATCGCCAGTTTAAAATGTCAAAAATTATTCGTCAAAACCATTCCACGTCATTGGTTCTTATTATTTGGAATATCAAAATATACCAAGTCAATATTTGTTGATGTCAAAAATTACAATTATATCATCAAAAATCGCCAATTTAAGATGTCAAGAATTATTCGTCAAAATAATTCCACGTCAGTGGATATCGCCATTATTTGGAGTATCGAAATATATATGGTCAATGTTTGTTGAAGTCAAAAATCATAATCGAATCTTCAGAAATCGTCAGTTTACCATATATCGACATCAAAGCGTCGATTTGTTGGCTTTTTCAGTAGTTAATTTTTAATTATTACGAATAAACAAGTGACAGCTTTACAATTTCTAACAGAGATTGTGGTTCGTCTTGTCACTTATTATTTGATAAATTGTATAACCCCGTGCGGGCTATTTAATTCAGAAGACCGTCGCGCTTTAATATAACGCCGCCACCTAGAGGAGAATGAATCCGTTATTGATGCCTTCTGATCATTTTTTCGTAGATTACGATTATACATTTACAAATGTGTTCCAATTTATTATCAGTTTCTTCTTTGTTTTTTTTTTCATAATTTATGTTGTATTTAGATTAAAAAATGGCACAGGTTTTACAGCATCTCTTTCAAAAATTGGTATTCATATATAATACCATAAGTGGTAAAATTTTGTCGGCAAAATTTTCTTATTATTACGAGCGTTTGTTGCATAGCAATTTCTCGAGTGACGTCACTAAAAACGGTTTTTGATCAATGTCACTAGATGAATTGGCAACAAACACGAGTAAATCAAAAAGAAAATTTTGCCAAGACAAAATTTTACCACATATGTTATTCGTTATGACTATTTCGCGAATAAACAACACAAAGAATAAAAATATTTAACATTTATTTCAATGAAACGTACAGTTTGTGTATACTATTTTTGTAGGATCGTTACTATAGCAAAAAAATTGTCGGTGAAATAAAGGGTAGGTTCCTTATTTGAACGTTTTCATTGGTAGAACAAGTTCGGAAAATTTTATAAACAAAAAATAGTCGCCGGAATAGAGAGAATTTCGTTCACAGGATAAATTTTTATTGGTTTGTATAACATTGAAAGTGAAATAGTCAATATAATATGCAGTTATCAAAGCAGTCATAGATAAATAAATAAAATGATGATTCAGTGATTATAATAAAATAATGTTTGTATATACAACAGTATTGTTACCAAGGTAATGTTGACAACATCCACCTTATAATATTATATTTTAAAAAAATTGACAGTTTTACTTTCGGTTCCACCTAGCATGTTTTACTTTCGGTTGCCTTATCAAGGTAGAAAGTTACACTTTCGTAAAGAGGAGAATGAAAAGATTGCTAAGTTTATATATGTTACGGTTAATGTGGTAAACTGGTCAATGTCGTTAATAACCGGCTATTATCGTCCTATCCCATTTAGGTTGGTTAAAGATGTTAAAAGCCGGCCGTTGACGTAAATATCTAGTGGATGTGGACAATGTTGTTTAATTTTAATACTGGAAATAACATTGACCGGTTATTATCCTCAATGGCCATCTATAAAGTAGGTAATGTTGAAAATAAAGACATAATGTTACGATCAATGTAGTTCTATAAACTTCTAACACTAATCGAACCTCACCTTCGGCTTGACCATTAATAATTAAGCTGCAGATTAGTTGTTAGTACGGGGGACTCAACTGAGGAGACGAAACGAGTCAAATAAAGCGTCCCCGACCTTGAACGTTAATTCAAGTTTGAACGTTACTTCTAGATGGCGCTACGATTCTGGACAACGCTGACAGTGTTGACAGATTATGCGATTTATCGCAAATTTTATCGCAAATCTGGCTAATTTTTATGAAACATTGCGACCCATATGGCACTCCAGCGAACTGTCAACAATGGCCAGCGTGGTCTGAGCGTTGTCAAGGACCGAAGCGCCCTCTAACGAAAATTTTTTAAAATACAGGCCATTGGGTACGCAAATGTTTGGAACGCCCATTGCCGATTCGTCTCCTCAGTTGAGTCCCCCGTAGTTGTTAGGTTATGTGTGTTAATTGAAATTTATTAGATATTTGGTAAGTATGGTTTTATGCAATTTTCATGATGGCCTGATTGGTCGGTCATTAACAACAGTGACCGGATTACTACACTGACCGTAACATTATCCGACCCGATCAATGTCTAGTAAATCGTATGAGATGACGTCTTTAACCCAACCAAAACAGCCGACTATTGACGTTGTATCCCGGTCATTTACGAGATTGTCCTTATTTACCTTTTTGACCGTAACATATATCGTATATGTAAATCAAAATAAATAAATCAATTACGCAACGATGCCAGATTGTGACAATAGTAGTTAACTGCAAATTAAATACCAACGATAATTAAAACGAAAAATAATTAACTTAATATTAATAGTAAGATGAGAAAATCATATAACATATGTTTATTTCTGTTCCAAAAAAAGGATACAACTACATAAAATAATACAATTTGCATTACAATGAAATTGTTGAACAGTTATTATAATTGTGAGCTGCTAATACAAAAGGAAACTTTTAATTATATTTGCTGTACAAAAACACTATTTTAAAAATAAACAATCCGAAGATGATTAATGAGTTTATGGAATTCACATTTTAATAATTTTGAAATGGTTCTTAGAAGTTTGCTTTGCTTGAAAAACATTTTTATATAACAAAGAAATTAACTGGCGGTGTTATTTTTAGGCAACGTTTTATTATTATAAACCTGTTTTAATTAAATTTACGTTTATCGCTTTTAGAATACCCCACAACCACACACGTATATACATTGTACATACTTAAACGTATTACATGATATGCATGTGTAAGTCCATTCCTGCTATGCATAATAAATACATAAGTAGTCCGTTCGTCCTTGAATTTGTTAACAAAGATAATTATTTATTTCTCGCTTATACAAAATATTAAAAATTATTTTTCCTAGAGAAGATTACACAATAATAATAAATATTTTTGTTGCAGCTCTCAGTAAACCCACTAGACATAAGTTCACAAAAATCGAAGGCGACCGTAGGCCGGAGCGTTGGCAGACGTCCACCTTCAAGACCACGAGTTCGTGACGAGACATCATCCTCAATTATTGGCCGCCAAACCATCCCCAGTACCAGCAGCAGCATCCATGCGACCGCCGCATTAAATTTACACCGGGTCTCCAGACTGTGCCATCAAATACACGAAAACGCCGTAAAGCAGACGTTTGGTAGTAAATACATCAGGCCGCCGATACAAGAAAGAGAAAGCGGCGACGGAGTCGAAATAATCGAAGTCGAAAGCGTAAACTCATCAGATAACGAAAGACCGTTACTATTAAACGGACACGCCAATTTAACCCGAACGAAAAGCACGAGCAGCGAAGATATTCACTTATTAACAACAACCCCCGAGAATGATAAATCTAACAAGAGTATCGAGGACCTAGAAGACCTTGAGCAATTGCAAAACTGGAGGAGAACTTCGAAGATACGACGTTCGTTGCAATTTCCTAAACAAAATAAAGCGTCGGCGAGCAGTACGACATCGAAACCGCCTCTCGACCTACCTGAAAATACGGGAAGTGTACGCAAGATCCGTGAAGATCTAGAGACAGGAAGAAGGTTGAGTACTGCTCTGAGAGGAAACAACGTCGATCTCGAGGCGCTCGATCAAATTTTACAATCGATCTCTGATAGGACACAAATTAATGGTGGTAGTGATATCAAGCATGAGGAACCAGAAAAAGATATTAATAGTAATAACTCGGTTAACAACGCTCTCAAAAAGCAGAAGAGGAATTCTTTTGTGACAGTCGAATCTTTGCAAGAGGTGAGAGGAAGGTTAAGAAGAACGAGTTCTCCTACTGAAGAGGTATATAAAATTAAAAGTGATTTCACGCAAAGAAAAAATAATAACAAAAAGGAAGAGGAAGCAGATGATGGTATTGTGACTGAAGAGAATAATATGATTGTTTCGAAACAATTTGATGAAATGCCCGTTAGCGATAATTTAACATCGTCGCCGCAAACGCGTGTACGTTCTTATGTGTACGGGATGGAAGCGATGTTAAATAAAAAACCCGTCTTGGGTACAGGTAGTTTAGAATCCAGGACTTCCAAACAATTAAATGGCGCTACGAGTTTAAGAAATGAAGATTGGTACAATAGACGGAAATCTTATGGTTTTGAACAAGTACACAATCATCAGGAACCAATTAATTCTATATCGTCGAAAAATAAAAGTTTAATGGAATCATCTACGGATAGTGGTATTTGCAGATCGAGTGAGGTTATGCTAACATCTAATAATAATATTAATAACAAAAGTAGTGTGCAGTTAAATAGATCTAGTGATTATAATTCGGAGATAGATAGTGAGAAAGAAGATAGTAATAGTCAGAATGGTGGTGCAGTGCTTAACGTTGGAAGTGTTAAACGGTATAAGTCGATGTTTGAACAGAAAAAAGAAAACAGTCCGTTATCCAGTAGGAAGTTACACGATTTTAATAGCTCTTGGAACGACAATAAGATAAGGAAAGACTTTGAAGGAACAACAATCACAATCCCCATAGTAAATTCCGATAGGAGTTTCATCGAAGACGCTCCATGGTCCAATCAGAATGGTGACATAAAAAGGCATTCCATTGCAGTAGACGAATCTAAATATGTAACGCGTAACAACTCTAACGATAATAAATACCGTAGGACTAGTTTAGCAATTAATGACCATTTTATACCAGATGGACTGGATGATGATGGGATCTCCCAAGGTAAAAGACAGAAAAAGGTGGAATTCTGCAAAACCGAAGTGCATTTCGCAGCGGAATCGGGAAGAGTTAATATTGTAGCGACCGACGAGAAACCGCCACCAACAAATAACTTCAGAAGGCGCCGCAGAAATTCAGCTGCGCTTTATAATCAGCTCCTTAATGATATGAATAAAAATGGTCTTCCTGTGTTACATTTCGGTGATAGTTCCTATGAAAAGAACCTCTTTGGTGTTCCGGACCAAGAGGGTGATGGTGTCCAAAACACAACAACGGACTATTTGATGAATGATAACGACTTGATCAGCACAACAAATACAGTTACAGTCAGCACGAACCAATCTTACACTTATCAACAAGAAACTGAAGAAGAACAGAAGGAAAACCAAGAGAATGAAGCGCCAAAGGGAATACTAAAGAATAAACCAATCAAACCAAAACCGTATCTGTTAGGTGACGAAAATTTCTTTAGGCAAACAAATTCGGATAATGAAGAAAATGGAATTTGGGGTGTTAAATTAAAGCCAGTACACAATAACGCCGCTACAAACAATAATGCCGTAACAAATAATAATGTCGCTTCAAACAATAATATTAAAAATGAGACACCAATGTGGAGATCTACAGTTACCCTCAAGAACACTCTTTACGATAGGCAACAACAAGAAAGAGAGCCCGGTACTGAAAATCCAACACACCAACAACAACCAGAGTTTCAAAAATTACTTAGGACATTAAGACCAACTAGAAAAGAATTTGGCGAAGAAGAATCTAGCCCAGGAATCAGGATCATACCACCACATACTCAAACAGATCCCAGAAGGTCGTCATGGTCTGTCGCTGATATGATCAAGCAAGTCGAAGATGTTCAAAAGATAGAAACTAAAGGTTATTCTACTAAAGTCAATATCGGAGGTGGTGAAGCAACTGTTATTCTAGATAATAACAACCTTGAAGAGAAAGGAAGACATCCAACTTGGCCCAGACGTGATGATTCTTTAAGAGGTATGTTTTCTTAGAGGGTGTATGCTCTTCATGAGAATGATTTACTCATCAATAGCGTTCACTCTGCGTAGAATCATAGTAGTATCTAGATTTGCTGCATGTGTAGTCTTGCAAAGTAGTTTAGCAACTTCTTCATTTTCTGATTTGGACAATTTTATGCCTACTACTTCAACAAATTATGATTATATTTACCTCGATGATCTTGTCTTAGTAAAGTTACCTTTTTCTACTCGTGCATGTGGACTGCCAATATTATTAACGTCAGTAGTATTCTTCTTACTGTATACTTAGATTAACACTCAGCTTTATTATATATAATGTATTCTTCGATGATTGATAAATCAAGATGTTCTATTATAATACACCTTACAGATGAAAAGAAACAAATATTAAATAAAGGTCTAGTGGTTCGAATTGGCCGAGACGAAACGAAGTCGCACATGGTTTGCTCAAAAACGCACACGACCACCGATAACAATTCAGCAAGCACAACGACGACAACCAAAATAACGATCGATCTCTCGCCTTCACCTACTAACAATAAATCGCACAAGGAGCCCACATTCCAATCAGTCAGACTACCAAGAGCTAGTCTACATAATTTCAAATCTACTTCTTTGATTATGAACACTTTCAAATGTGAGAGTTCCAATGGCGAAACGAATAATAAAACTGTTGTTAAATCGAATATTCCTCAACAATTAGAAGCTTTAAGGAAACTATACGAAGACTGGCAGAGCGACAGTGAGGCTGATAAAGAAGTTCAGTCCTTAATGAATAAGACTGACGAAGAAACCGCTAAAGATTTCGACGACGATAATAGCAGCGTGGTGTCGGGTAGTTGGAGCAAAATGAGAGCGTTTAGGAATATGCAGCAGCAGAGGAATAAGATCATCAAGGAAAGTTTGCACGAGTCGGAAGTAAAGGTGAAGTCTCGTGCACGCGTAGAAAAAGGTATCGTGTGATGATGGGGGTAGAGAGTTTTCCAAAGTAAATTTAAAAAATTTCTATAAACCTCGAAGATGCTGTCATGTCGCCAAGTGTATTCGGAATTTTTTCCGTGTGCAATGCTTAATTATCAAGTAGGAAACTATGTCACTAAATTCCCAAATTAATATCAAATGAATAATACCAAATATTTGTCTTAATTCGATACCATGGTAGTAATTGTATACGTTAATGCCACGGTATTTCAATTTCTGTAAAATTATTTAAATATTCAATTCTAAGTAATACCATCTCTAGTATGGTAGGAGTAATACAAATTTGTAGTTTTCAGTGTTAATTTCTTCAGTGTTTTCAATAATACCCAGAATTGCAATACCATAAACCAAATACTTTATATCACTGTAAATCACTTATCTAATGCTTATTCACTGTATATTCAACAGCATTACTGCAACTCCATCGATACATTTATAGTAACACTGTACATAACATCTGAGCAGATACCATAAATACCACAACTAATACTGGTAACTTCATACCAATAATTTCATGAAATTAATTTTAGAATGTGTGTATAGAACTCAGAAACTCATAGTCAAGAAATACCAATAATCAGGTTATTTCTAGACATCTTTCCAACAATACTATTAATACTATGGGAATACCTAGGCATACCAAAAATGTCATCTCGTATACCAGTACTGTATACCTGCATACCTATTAAATTTGTAATTATGTGCTAGATCTAGTGAATTTGAATCGCTATTTACGTTATCTACCGGCACCACTTATTTAGAGAACATTTCCAGCAAAACCAACATATCAGAAATACCAGTAATTCCTCTAATGCCGTGGAAGACCCTAATACCAGGAAGACATTCTGGAGTATTATTAGATAGTTTTTCATAGATCATATAACAAAAGCCAACAATTTTAGAAATATGACCAATTACATCTGCAACGCTACCACGGTAATGATATAAATAATTTTAAAATCATCGCTCATGTTTTTATGTTAACAACTGATACCAAATTTGCTAATGGATAGGAATAAATTCCTAAATTTAAACTATGAAAATAAAGAAAATCGATTCATTTGTGAATTCTAAAACAAAAAAATAAGTATTGTAGCCAATAGTTACTCAACGAGGAGCAGACAGACGAGTTTCATGACAAGACTGGAAGAGTGGCAATCTTATTTTAACAAAACTAAATTATTAATTTGTAAATTATGTTCACAACTAAACCATTTCGCTGCTTATTGCAAGTTGTGCAAATACTGGTTCTGCCACGTATTCACAATATGTCATCGCCCAAATATAATAGTTGGACTATCTAGGAAGTTATATTCAGATAGTAAAATGAAAGGTATACCAATAAAAAATGACTTGACGACTTGCGTTTTCCAGAGCACTACAGTTAAAGCTTGATCGCCGACTACTTACACGCGTTAGAAGCTATAAGCTTGTGCGGGAGGGAGGGGGCGATTATTATTATTATTACGTAGGCCATAAGTGCGGCTGCAGCCGACTTACAGATGAAACAGCGCAAATCCCGCATTTGTGTCATAGCTAAGGAAAACTGCAGAAAACCTTAACTAGATCTGCCGGCACCGGGAGTCCATCTCGGGCCGCTTGGGTGAAAGTCTAGCACTCTAGACATTACACTGTAATGAATGAGATGGTACGATCTTTCATTTTACAGCCTTTTCACTTGATTTTCTTCTGAAAGAAATTCTGGACTTCAGAAAGTTATGAAAATTGCGACCGCAATCGGTAACTACATGTTTACAAAAGCCTCGGTTCGGGTAGAATACTAAATGTTGTCAATAAAACGGGGTAAACACAACTATTTGAATACAGCAACTTGAAGTAGTAATATTATGCTATTTATCTCCTTTTATAGTATATATAAAATAATATTTGGTATCAACAAAATGGTGCACCGCCACATTTCGTAATTCCTATCGGACAATATCTAGATGAAGTATTCTCCAAAGTTCTGTTAGAACCCAGCTGAGCATTCCATAGGTAAACGTCTGCCAATCTAAAGTCCAATCTTTATTATTTATGAAAATAAATTACTTACGAAAATAAAAACTACAACTTACAACTGATATTTATCAATTGTTTCAATTTGTCTGCTTTGTTCTATAATGAAAACACAAAAGAAAAAAATAAAATCTATTACAAAATTAGTAGCTATAGAATTTTCATTGTCGTATATAAAAATTGTAAATTAATTAATTGCAAGACTGTTTTGCTCTTAAACATTCTTAACTTTACAATTTGTAATGTCAAATTCTATACTAGAGTTACTACTTCCTCCTTGTCGAATTCAAAGATTTTTACTAACACAATTTTAGATTAATTGTGAACTGATTCAAAAAATTTGAACCAACTCCTAATCATCTGCAATGGAAATGGTGATACACACGAAATCAAGTTAGCACCCCCACACCCTAGAAATTTAAATAATGAATCAATTTAAACTAGGACTAATCAAAGACTATTTATTGGCATATAATTTATTTTTGAAATCATCCCATCAACTGAAGGATTTCTTTCAAAACAACACTTGTCAAAAAAACAAAATTTTCTGGAGAGCCAAAAAACTTATTATCTTCTTCTAACTTATTACGAATGAAACGATGTATATTTTAAATGCACGAATAACCCTGACAGGAGCTGTTCTTGCCAGAAACAAGTTTTGTACTGCTAGATATAACGGATATTCAGCCAGTGCTGGCACTATTGAAAAATTGAGATTTCATGACAAGTGCTGTTTTTGAAAGAAACCCTTCAATTGATAAATCCCCCCCCCCCCATGAATGTCACGACATTAAAAACGTAAAAATCTAAAAAACTTATGCCATGATTTTGAACTAATTACAGACTACTTATTGGCATATAACCTATTTTTAAGCTCATTCCCTGAATTGATAAATCCCCCCACCCCATGAATGTCACTAAATTAAATACATAGAAATCTAGGAAAACCATACCATAATTTTTGATTAATTACTTCCTATTCATTGGGGTATAACCTATTTTTTAAATCAATCCCTGAATTGATAAATCCCTCCCCCCCCCCAATAAATGTCACGACATTAAAAACGTAAAAATCTAAAAAACTTATGCCATAATTTTGAACTAATTACAGACTACTTATTGGCATACAACCTATTTTTAAGCTCATTCCCTGAATTGATAAATCCCCCCCCCCATGAATGTCAATAAATTAAATACATAGAAATCTGGGAAAACCATACCATAATTTTGGATTAATTACTGCCTATTCATTGGGGTATAACCTATTTTTTAAATTAATCCCTGAATTGATAAATCCCTCCCTCCCATGAATGTCACGACATTAAAAACGTAAAAATCTAAAAAACCTATGCCATAATTTTGAACTTATTACAGACTACTTATTGGCATACAACCTATTTTTAAGCTCATTCCCTGAATTGATAAATGCCCCCACCCTATGAATGTCACTAAATTAAATACATAGAAATCTGGGAAAACCATACCATAATTTTGGATTAATTACTGCCTGCCTATTCATTGGGATATAACCTCTTCATGAGCTCATCCCCTGAATTGGTAAATTCTCCCATCCCATGAATGTCACCAAATTAAATATATAAAAATGTGAGAAAACCATACCATAATTTTGGATTAATTACTGCGTATTCATTGGGGTATATGAAAATTTAATGAATCTCGGTAGGAAAATGTTTTTATTTCAATTGAAAAACATGCATACTAGCAATAAACTATTTGATTTTTGTTCCTATAAAAAATGTACTAATTTCGACATCTAATAACAACAACCACAACCTAACAAAAGTTTTCTAAAAGCACTATTTCATCATGTGTATGCAAATGTACTATGGGGTACTTTCAGCCAAAAGAGATGGGGTGCATTCAGCCGTGGCCAAATCTACCACTTTTAGCACAAGCGGTAGATGCAATCGTTATTACGTTCTTGTGCGCACGTTTGAAACGGAAAGACAAAGACTGTATTAGTCTTGATTGCTAGTGTTTTATTAATTATTCATGCATAAAGCATTACATTAGGGGTCGGTTGCATAAAGTATTGGTAACTGCATGATTAGTTTGACGCGTTGTTAACTCAAGTGATTGCCCATATAGAATTTGCCGATGTTGAACAAACGGACCAATATTGGGTCAATATTGGCGCCGTTATTACCAATCCTGGCAACCAATATTGGGACAGTGCAGAAATGATAACACCGGTAAGTACTTGGGCCATTTTACATAGCCGATATTGGCAGCCAATATTGGGCCAGTGTCGAAATGATAACACTGGCAAGTACTTGGACCATCTTACCTAACCAAAATTGGCCCAATGTTGTTGATATGTTGGTATAACTCTGGTTTCATACTGGCACAACATTAACTGTATATCGGTAGCATACCGGTGTATAATAATGATCATTATTATATTTTTTAATTATATTATATTGTACACTGAGAAACATAGTTCGAAAAATCTATTAGTTTAAAAATTGTAGATCAATAGCGATAATATGACGACGAGGGCATAACTTTTACGAACCATTTTTCTCAGTGTATAATATAATATAATTAAAAAATATAATAACGATGATTATTATGCAATGGTGTGCAACCATATCCAACGATATCCATCCATACTGTGCCAGTATGAGACCCGTTATACCAACATATTAACATTATTGAGTTAATATTGGCTAATTACACACAGAAAAGAATACCTTGATTCAAAATTGTATTGTGTTTAATAAACAAAGTTCTTGTAACAATTAATAATATAATACATTATTAGTCATATAGATACAAATTAACAAATACATTATAATAGGTACTGTAGTGATAATTTATTCAGAATTGAGATTGTATGAATAAATATAGTCATTAATTAAAATGTAAAAAGGATGTATCAATTTGATTTAAAAACAGCCATTAATGTCATACCATCTAATTAAAGTATTATCAAATTATGTAAATATTCAATTAAAAATAATGTAATGTTTTGTTGTTCGTAAGAAAAGGTTCCTTTATGAATATTCTTGTACCACATTCTTGTCTAAAGACTTGTAGGAATCTAAAACAAATAAAATTTACAAACAAGTAAAATAAATATTTACGATTTATAAAGATGAATGACAAAATGTAAACGATAACAAAATAAGATTACGAATATTGTTAGTTATTGAACTTAACTCCCAAGAAAACATAATACATTCAGGAAATAATTACATAAGAATCATCTCCTACACGGAAAAAACAAAATAAAGATTAATAAATAAGATTTGTGATGTATAACAAAGAAGACATAATAAATTTCGTAACAAAAAATTTCCTTCCAGAAATCCAGATTTCTTAAAAAAATTTCATATCTTAATTTAAAGGATCGAGCACAAAGCAAATGGAAAACGGGTTACAGTTAGATTGATCTGAAAGCCAGGGTAGGAAGAACGAAAAAATTTAATTCGCTTGCAACAGAATAATTCTTATAAGAATTTAATAGTATATTAAAGAACAAGTTTTATAAGGGTTGATTTGGCGCAGTATTCCCAAGTTAGAAAACGAGCCACAGGCGAGTTTTTCTATGGGACGAGTGCGCCAATGCCCTTATAAAACGAGTATTTTATGCTATTTTTTCTAATTTGCGCCCCCCTTTTTTTTAATACAAAAAAGTATTTTGGTCGTCTAGAGAATTTTGTGTTAGTTGGTAACACTCGGCGGCAATTTGAGTTTTGAATCATTTGTCATCATCCGTCACTTCAAATAAATTAGTTATTATACTTGTTACTTTATTAGTGTTACAAATAAATAAAATATGAGCGAAGACAACTTAATTTGCACTCCGCCCGAAATTCGCGAAAAAAAAAGCAAAGATGATTAAATCGATGATACGTGTCTTGTTTATAGTACCATAAAATTACAAACATGAATTGGACTTACTGATTTGTCCAAGCAGTTATGATGTAGGTACGAGACTTGTTTATGTTACTAATTAGGAATATCCAAAACCTAACCTCCTTTCCAAGTAAAAATAGACCATAACTTCAAGTGAGATTTCATGTAAGTAACAATCAAACAAACAGCGAACCAATTCAACGATATTAATTAAAAATTTATCGGAGGTTGATAATTTTGACAGATACTTGCAGTTTGAAGTTGTCACATTCCACGCATTACCCATCCAACCCTTAAAAACTAAATAACCCTATAATTCATTAAAGTACAGTGTACTTTTATAGATAGCCATAAACGACTCCTACTGATAGACGTTAATAAACGTATTACAAACGCAAATTAGAAAAACATAACGCATGTTCATTTAAATTCGTAATCTAGCAACCTTTGGAATTTTAATGAAAGAAGACAGAGCGACAGATATAATACGTCGCAGATAGAGACAGGCAATAATCCAAAGGTTGCTAGATTACGAATTTAAATGAACACCCGTTACTATCATGATTCAAGTAACAAGAGTTTGGATTATCTATAAATATATATACATGGTGTCCCAAAATGCTGTTTACACGCAAGATCTCTCTTATTTGAAAAGATAAAGAAATCAACCAAAAACTATTGCGAATGACTCAAAATGGACCTTCAAAAAACATTCTTAAACGCTGGTTGCATAGTAACGTTTAAGAGATCATGCCAACTTGAGTAATTTTTCAAATTGCACCCTATGTTTTTTTTTCACGGAAATGTATTCTTCACTTCATTCTGCATATGATAGTATGCCTTACTTAATTATCTAATGTGCATTTAAGGGTTGAAAAAATATTTTTTATAAATTGTACACTTCATATTCACTAACTAAATTATTTATTCAAAAAATGTGATTAGAGCCGTGTCTACAAGGGAACTCCAGGAGTTTAAAGCCCGTGTAGACTCCACAGGAGGGCATTTTGAGCATTTGCTTTAAGTTTAAGATAAATTAAATTTATAACAAATATTTTTTAAAACCCCTAAATGCACATTAGACAATTAAGTAAGGCATACTACCTTATGCAGAATAAAGTGAAGAATACATTTCCGTGAAAAAAAACATAAGGTGCAATTTGAAAAATTAATAAAGTTGGCATGATCTCTTAAACGTTGCTATGTAACCAGCGTTTAAGGATGTTTTTTGAAGGTCCACTTTGAGTCATTCACAATAGTTTTTGGTTGATTTCTTTATCTTTTCAAATAAGGTAGATCTTGCATGTAAACAGCATTTTGGGACACCCTGTATATATTTATAGATAATCCAAACTCTTGTTGCTTGAATCATGATAGTATGTTTAAATTCTTATAAGAATTATTCTTTTGCAAGCGAATTAAATTTTTTCGTTCTTCCTACCCTGGCTTTCACCTCAATCTGACTGTACCCCGTTTTCTATTTGCTTTGTGCTCGATCCTTTAAATTAAGATGTGAAATTTCGTTAAGAAATCTGGATTTCTGGAAGGAAATCTTTTGTTACGAAATTTATTATGTCTTCTTTGTTATACATCACAAATCTTATTTATTAATCTTTATTTTGTTTTTTCCGTGTAGGAGATGATTCTTATGTAATTATTTCCTGAGTGTATTATGTTGTCTTAGGAGTTAAGTACATTTATTTGTCAACAAAATGTTCAATAACTAACAATATTCGTAATCTTATTTTGTTATCGTTTACATTTTGTCATTCATCTTTATAAATCGTAAATATTTATTTTACTTGTTTGTAAATTTTATTTGTTTTAGATTCCTACAAGCCTTTAAACAAGAATGTGGTACAAGAATATTCATAAAGGAACCTTATCTTACGAACAACGAAACTTTACATTATTTTTAATTGAATATTTACATAATTTGATAATACTTTAATTAGATGGTATGACATTAATGGTTGTTTTTAAATCAAATTGATATATCCTTTTTACATTTTAATTAATGACTTATATTTATTCATACAATCTCAATTCTGAATAAATTATCACTACAGTACCTATTATAATGTATTTGTTAATTTGTATCTATATGACTGCCGACATTATAATGTATTATATTATTAATTGTTACAAGAACTTTGTTTATTAAACACAATAAAATTTTGAATCAAGGTATTCTTTTCTGTGTGCAATTAGCCAATATTAACTCAATAATGTTAATATGTTGGTATAACGGGTCTCATACTGGCACAGTATGGATGGATATCCTTTGGATATGGTTGTAAACCGGTGCATAATAATCATCATTATTATATTTTTTAATTATATTATACACTGAGAAAAATGGCTCGTAAAAGTTATGTCCCCGTCGTCATATTAGCGTTCTTGATCTACAATTTTTAAACTAATAGATTTTTCGAACTATGTTTCTCAGTGTACAATATAATATAATTAAAAAATATAATAATGATCATTATTATAAACCGGTATGCAACCGATATATAGCCAATGTTGTGCCAGTAGGAAACCAGAGTTTTACCAACACATCAACAACATTGGGCCAATCTTGGTTATGTAAAATGGTCCAAGTACTTGCCAGTGTTATCATTTCGACACTGGCCCAATATTGGCTGCCGATATCGGCTATGTAAAATGGCCCAAGTACTTACCGGTGTTATCATTTCTGCACTGTCCCAATATTGGTTGCCAATATTGGCAATAACGGTGCCAATGGCGAGCCAATATTGGCCCGTTTGGAAAATTCTATATGGGATGGTTGATTCATAGCCAGTATCGTTGTGTGATTCGTTCTTTTAAATCAGTTGAAGATTTATCCAACCAGGTTGCTTAACTGCAAAACCAATTTGACAAGTTACTTAGTTAACTACGTTCTATGCAACCGGCCCTAAATCGTATAAGTTACCAGGTTTTGAAGCATCTTTCTGTTTATTTAATAAATAATGCAGCAAATCAATAGCCATTTCTCTTTATATTTAGAAGCCAAGGAAATATAAAAGAAAAACAAACAAGTCTAAAAATGCTGCATTAAGATGGCCACAGACGTCGTTTTTTTTTTCAACAGTATTAACCGCCCGGGTAAGAACGTCGAGCGAATTCTTCCACGCACGACGTGATTTAACTTAGCGGGTTTCAGTTGCTGCTTAAGCCATGGACGAGAACGTTATATTAGCAGTGGTGGTGACAGCGGCTATAAAGTTTATAAAAAATTGAAAACGTTCTAAGTGGACAAAATAATCTTTTTAATATAATCTATAAAATAGGCTTCTTAAGCGTAAACAATTTTCTCTTACAAATCTAATAAATGAATTTAGATTGCAACCTAGCGATTGGTACAATTTATTACGTATGGACGAATATTCTGATGATTTTACTTTCTGCAGACACGTATGGCTTTTATATAGTTCTATAAATTCAGTTCTGAATTCTACACTATAGGATGTCTTAAATCAACCATACTTGTAATTAAATGGTTGGAACTTCGAACAAAATAGTTACTAACTAAATTGATAGATAACTTCGCCGCCAATGAAAAAGCTGAACGTTCTTACCCTACACAGTCAGATCTCTACCTAACCTAAACCTAAACAGATCTGATTTAGGTTCATACTTTGTCTTCTATCGTGAAAAGTTTCACAAAAATTATTGTGTGGCGAGATGCAAGGTATTAACCACAAAGTAGCCTAATTATCTCCCCCTCATCCCTATAACCTCAAAAACGTCACACGCTGTCAAAATAAGCGACGTGCGGAACTAGTTTTATTCAATGTAGCCAACATAAAATTATTTAATACAGAGATTTCAAAAACATCTGCTGCCAATAGGCGCATTCAGCAGACTTAAGCTAAGTACTCACAGCAGCGGATCCGCAGGCGGATGTCATACGATTGGTCGGTTTGAGCCAAATCGACTCAAACCGACCAATCGTACGACATCCGCCTGCGGATCCGCTGCTGTGAGTACTTACCTTTACCGGTCAAACCGGTCTGGGTAAATATTTTTATTTCATACTGTGTCACATTTGTCAGTTTTACGTCAACCTTTTTAGTCCAGAACATGCGATTTTACGGTCTAGTATGCCTGTAAAAAATTTTACAGTCACTTGTGACTGTAAAAAATTTTACCGGACGCAAATACAATCAATCAACTGGACAATGTTTTAGTACGTAATCAGTTACCATGGAAACTCGTTCTTCATAGATGTTCATATTTTGCATTCGGAAATATATTTTATATAATTTTTTTTAAATTAAACCAATATTCCAATAATTGCAGTATGAAATAAAACGCATTACGTCATACGTACTGGAAATGGTCTTACAGTCTCGTTTCGATGTTCCGGACTCGTCAATTCGTCGCCTTGTCCGTAACATCTTACTCGACTGTAAAATTCCATTTCCAGGACATATAACATAATAGTAATTTATTTCATACTGTCCGGTAAAAGGGTATTTACCGGACTCATTTGAGTCCGGTAAATGAATTATTACGTTACAAGGCCGGTAAAAAATTTTACCGGACTGAAAATCCAATTTGAGTCCGGTAAAAAATTTTACCGGACTGAAAATCTAATTTGAGTCCGGTAAAAAATTTTACCGGACTGAAAATTTTAAATGCATTTTTTTAAAAAATGAACAATGTGAGGCAGTATGAAATAAAACGCCTTACGTCATACTTCCGGTAAACCATTACAGTAGCTCGTTTCAACATTCGAGACTCGGCTCCTTCGTCGCCTCGTCCCGAAACGTTTTCAACTCGCTACTGTAAACTTGGGTTTACCGGACTTATAACGTAATATACTATTACAGTCACAAGTCCTGTAAAATTTTTTACAAGCATACTAGACCGTAAAATCGTATGTTCTGGACTAAAAAGTTTGACGTAAAACTGACAAATGTGACACAGTATGAAATAAATTACTATTACGATCTCTACCGAAAGAACTGTTGATATTTACAATTTAAATTATCCTAATCTAATATTAGTTGCGCGAAGCGCCAAGGGCAGCAATTGCTCCACGCGTAATGTCTTCCCGCCGAGGTATGTATACTATTTTATTCACAATCGTACATAATTATGTTCTTACATTGATACCTTATACTTGATATATGTAGGACACAACACCAGCGTTTTTATTCAGGTGGCGATAAAATGACAATTCCTGCAACAATTGTCAAAGTTAATTCGTGTCACTACTAAACCAAATTTAATTACATTGCTCCTAATTGCAATTTACACGATTTATAATGTCTGATAGTGAAACTGATGTAAGTTGCACACCACCGGAATTGCGAGAAGTTGCTAAAACAGTGAATGACTATTTGTTACCTGCTAAAAGTAAAGATAGATACGAAAACTTCTGCCATCTGTTGAGAATATTTAGAACGAGCAAAAGGTAAGTAATGGATATGGCTAACCAAGAGAACTCATTACTAACTAAGAGAACTTATTATTGACTATGGTGTATAATAAACTACTTTCCAACTTTTTAAACGTCAGTAATGAACACATTATGTATCGATTGTGAATAAAACCATTTACTTATTACTACCGGTAATACCATGGTATCATTTGGTGTAAATTCACAACCGATCCTGAATACCAGAACTAATATTTGTAGTCTAAAGAGTGATTTTACGATAACATCAGGTGTTTGCCACAGTTTAACACTATTTACCAACCAAGATCTATGACTGACTCCCGAAATACCGATAATAATATGAGGGGTACCACAGAATTAATCTTTGTAATAGAAAAAGTCATTTCCTGAACAATATTGTATGTGTTAGTACCCTTTACCAAACAAGCAAAAAACATTCATTTATTACTACCGGTAATACCATGGTATCATTTGGTGGTAATTCATAACTTGAATACCAGAACTAATATTTGTAGTCTAACAAATGGTAGTTTACCATAACATCAGGATTTTTCACGGTTTAACACTAGTTACCAAGAAAGATATATGACTGAGTCTCGAAATATCGATAATAATATAGGGCTAATACCACGCTAGTAATATCTTGTATTTCAGAATTAATCTTTGTAATAGAAAATATCATTTTCTGGACAATATTGCGTGTTAGTACCATTTATCAAACAAGCAAAAACATTCATTTACTATATATCGGTAATACTATGGTATCATTTAGTGGTAATTCATAACCTGAATGCCAGAACTACTATTTGTAGTCTAAAGTGATTTTTCACGGTTTAATACAAAATATAATGACTGATTCCCGCAATATAAATAATCATATGGGGGTAATACCACGGTAGTAATACCATGTATTCTAGAATTAATATTTGTTGTAGAAAAAGTCATTTCCTGGACAATATTGTATGTGTTAGTACCATTTACCAAACAACCAAAAACATTCATTATTACTACCGGTAATACTATGGTATCATTTAGTGGTAATTAATAACCTGAATACCAGAACTCTATTTGTAGTCTAAAAAGCGGTTTTGCGATAACAAACTTTTCATGGTTTAATACTATTTACCAACCAAGATGTATGGTTGATTTCCGAAAACCGATAATAATATGGGGTGATACCACGGTAGCGATACCATATATTCCAGAATTAATATTTGTAGTAGACATAGTCATTTCCTAGACAATATTATATGCGTTAGTACTATTTACCAAACAGCTACTGCCACTATTTCCAAATACATTTCCCCTTAGTACTACCCGTACTACCATGGTATAATATGCTTATAAAATACCAGAATTAATATTTATAATATAAAGGGCGATTTCAAAATAACATAGGACATTTCATGGTTTTACACCATTTTTCACGCAGGGTATATGTATACTAATTCCCAAAACAAGTGTAATACCACGGTAGTGATATCATATATTCCAAAATTTATATTTTTAATAGAAGAAGTAATTTCCTGGACAAAATTGCAATGTTAATACATTTACCACACAACAAATGCTACCAATTCCCAAAACATTCCCTTTAGTACCAGTAATACTGTGGTATAATATGATTGTATTTCGTATCATGAGCACCAGACCTAATAGGTGTTTGTAAGATTTTTTTCAGCGTTACATGAGACATTTTATCGTCTATTCAATGTAGTGTTCCACTAATACCCGAACTACCAACAATAATATTGGTGCAATACCACGGTAGTGATGCCATATATTTCAAAATTAAAATTTGTAATATAAGGGGTATTTTCTACTTTGGTGTGCTTTCACAAAAAATAGTTTAATACTATTATCATCGTAACAATCGAATATCATTATTCTATACCAAAGTATTGCCACCAATACCCGAACTTAATTTCAAGACTTAACTTTAGTAGTCCTTCATCCATCATGTCATTCAACAATTTCCAGTAGTGCCAAATAACCTAGTACAACTAATACCATAATTATACCGCAGTAATATCAATACCGATTTCCCTGATTTATATGTATAACAATATTCAACTACCATAACAAAAATTGGCATGGCACTAATTTTAAAAATAAACTGATCCTGGTAACATACCAGATTTGCCACAATACCATTAATACCAGCAGATAATATCAACGATACTACTGTAATTTATATTTGCTCCTAAGCTCCATTACGAATCCGAAAGATATTTATCAGCTCCAATAAAGTTTCCCTCAGTTGCCCAAAATATCATTATACCATGTTACATTGAAACTATAAATACCTACCAATATTGTAGTAAAACAGCAGATACTAAAAGTACCAACATTAATTTTAGGAGTAATAATAATTTATTATAACATTTGTGTACTTACTTATATCAAGGTTAAACCAGTAATTCATCTGAAACTAACCGATTCTGACAAAATTCCAAAGAGAATTATTTCAAATTCGGTAATATACCTATTAGATGGAAATATGTAACGGAATTGTTATAAATAGTGTCACTGTTGCTAGACGCCCTTCTGATAATGCCACGGTAATATACCAGCGATACCATTGCACTTTTTGCAAAATTTTCGGTTCTCAATAGTTGTAGCAACAGTCTAAGTAATATCAAATGCACAATAAAATTATATCCCTGATACCATTGAAATACCATGATATCAGACAGATTAAGTGATGCCATTTCAAATACCACCTATTGCACTAACTCTAAATATAACAAATACCAACAAACTAGTGCTATACTTCCAATAGATCGGTATGCATCAAAAACACGGAAATACAAATAGTGTTTTCTCAAGAAGTTACTGTAATTCTATGGTATGGTGTTGTAATCAACCAGTGAAACTTGGTACTGGAAACATACCAAAATTCAAGTTGTACTATACAGAGAGCGACAAAAGTATGAAATAATGTTTATTATTTCTTTTCAGTACACTTTTGAGCATCACTCTCAGACAGATCTGTAGAATCGAAAAGTACTATTTCTTCCACGTAACTTCTGAAGGGGGGGAAGAGGGTGTCAGAAATTAATGGTTTACAAAATATCGAGATCTATATTATATATCCTAAAAAATATTTTTGGTATCTTATAGCTTATACATGCAGATTTTTAGACTGCGAGATTTTCGGATAATACTATCACTAAAAAAGCAAAGTTATCAATCTCTGGTATCAACAAGATGGTGCGCCACTACATTTTATAGTTATTCACAGAAAACATCTAAAGTAGTTTCCAACATCTAAAGTTGTTGACTGGCAGATGTTGATCTCTGGAATTGCCAGCTCGGTCCTAACAAAACAGACAAAACGGAAGAAAAACGAAACAGTTTATTTTTCACCTTAAAAATAAAAGTCTATTTATTATAATAAATAGTATAAAGTTGGACTTAAGAAAAATAAATACGAATTGATTTATTAAGTTAAATGTTGGAACTGCCACCCATGAGTCTCTTGACAGAAGTAGGTTTTGGAATTTATTTAAAAATATCTAACGCATTGGTAAACATTTCTACACTCCAAAGTTTTAGTTTCTTTTAGTTTTTATATTTTTTGCTTAGTTTCCGTATGGTTTCCTCTTTAGATATTCTCAAAGAAAGAAATCAAGAGCATTGACATCATGGGACCGAGCTGGCCATTCTAAAGATCAACGTCTGTCAATTTATCTGTTGAAGAATACTTCAACCGAGATTGTTCGACGGGAAGTGCAAAACGTGATGGCGCACCATCTTGTTGATACTAAATATTGATGATTTTGTTTTTTAAATGGTTTTTAACCGGAAATCGAAAAATTGAATAAAATCATTGTTTTAGCTAATGCCATGATAATTTAAAAATATTGCTGTAATTCGCACCATTTTAGCTAAATATCTAGAATGAGTCAAGAACGACCAAAGTCACCCGGCCCTATAAAATAAATTTTTATTCCCTGCAAAGGTTTCATGGCAGCATCTCTTATAACATTAATCATATCTCTTGAGTTTAAAAAACTAACGCCAACTTTTATTTCTAGATTTCGCTAATTTGCGCATAAGCCAAAATTCTCAGCTTCCAGTCAACGAACTCAACGACAACGCTCCTACTTCAAATAAAAGCTTTTTAAATGAAAGCAACACGAGAACGTGGGAAAAACACAAGCAACAATCTCTTAATCCTAGCAGTAATAGACAGCCCCATTCTCCCGTTATTCTACGTAAGACCTACGATGACTCCAAACATCACAAACAAGAACTAAAAACAGCGTACGATAGCGAGAAATTATCGAGTCCATTCCTTGTTGGTCAAAACGTATCTAGACAACAACAACATGAATATGAATCTATCAAACCACCTAAGAGGGCTACAGAATTATCGAGTTCCTTGCGGAAGAGAAAAGAAAAAGTTCTTCAGAATCAAACAAAAGATCAACGTTCACCAACGCCGACTAAAGAAGTATTTAGAAATCATAGTCCAGTTAGGCAAAAAGAGGTCAAGCGATCTCCATCTCCTATAAAAAGAATCCCTCCA
Source organism: Agrypnus murinus (assembly GCA_929113105.1). Classification (NCBI taxonomy): domain Eukaryota; kingdom Metazoa; phylum Arthropoda; class Insecta; order Coleoptera; family Elateridae; genus Agrypnus; species Agrypnus murinus. Next base: position 131,290,396 of record OV816030.1, on the reverse strand, counting down.
AAATATAGTCCTACTAAACGATCACCTTCACCAACTCAGCGTAGCAGTCCTTCAAGACAAATACCAACTAATGAGGAAAGCCTGACTCATAAAAATTCAATATCAGGAAGACAAAAGTCACCTAGCAGAGCGGTTCTGAGAAATCCTAGAAAATCAGAAATGGCTTATTTTGGTGTTAAAACGTCGCCGTCGCCCAAACCATCTAGAAAATCTACAGACAAGAGTGAAAGTAAAACTTGGAATAACAAGCCAGACTTATTACAACATTATGATACAAAAGAAACTGTAAAATACAGAAAGGAAACCAAAGTCGAAACAAATAAAAGAGAAAAGTCTTCTTCAAGGGAGCGTGCAGGATCTCCTATTTATGAAAACATAGACGAAGTTAAAAGGTATAAGCCGAAAACTAGGAAAGAATTTGATAGCACCATTCTAGATGAACTTACCAAGGCAGCAGATCAGATCCTACAAGCGGTTAATGGTTATGCTGAAGAGTCTCTTAAACAAAGCGATGATGATAAAAGTAGAAAAGTTTATAAGAAAGAGAAATTGGACACGATCTCAGAAACAAAATCGTGGAAACAAGGGACTAGTAGTTCGAAATACCACCGAAGTTGTAGTAGTAAAAAGGAACCTGTAAAGTCCAAGTTAAAACATACATCTTCCACGTCGTCGGTAGAAAGCACAGCAGAACACAGAAAATCGATAACGCCAGTTAGAAGAAGCGCTATAGAAAGTGATCAACATAAAAAGAAAAGTAATGGAGACTCATCGTCGTCTTCGAGAGCCGCCACGAAAGCTAGAAGGCTGCAAAGGGCGAGCAGTAGAGAAGCCTTGTTACAGTCGCACGGAAGTTCCTCTGAAGATCTCCCTGTTAGTATAGAGATGCCAATAAGAAAACCACGTATGGTTCGGAAAACCAAAGCTACACAACTTACCGTTACAAATACAACCGTAGAGATTAGTAGTAAAACGTCTGCGAGTAGTAGTAGGAAACGTGAAGAAAAAGGCAAGAGCGAAGAAAGGTAAATGTGGCAATAACATATTTCAGTTTGTAAGTTGAATAATGTCTGATGTTTGTAGAGTACCTATAGGAGCTTTGCCAGAAATAAGACATAAAACTGCCATATCTACAATAAGAAGTACCGCAGAAAAAGCAGCAAGCCGCGAACAACGCGCACGATCTAGAACTGAAGAACTAAAAAAACGATCATCATCTAAAAAGGAAGCTTCCAGTAAGTTATTAAGAGATTATTTTTTGCGTTAGTGTACAGTTGTCTATTGCACACTAATCATTATAGTCACTTATAAAGTCATAAAACATCAGTGATTAAATATTAAGAGCTAAAAGATCCGGCTCCACCAATAATCTTGAATCATGAAAAATATGTCACATTAAATTCACGCATCACATTCACAACAAGATTTCTTCACTTTAGATATTCCTTATATTCATTCATTTATCCGTTATGTTAGATGTCCTGTGCATTTTTCTTGGTCAAAACCCTTTATCGATAAAAGTCAACACTATATTTAACGGTGTCTCCGAACCACACATTGCATTTGACTAACTGCCAATACGTATTTCGGTAACGATGTTACCTTTTTTTCGGCATAAAACCGTCTGAATATGATTCTAAAAGTTAAAGTCAGTCGTGCTGAATTCACGCCAAAAACTTTGCTTTCTTCAGCTTCAGAATTATTTACACTTATAAAGACTTTTTTTCCTTTTCGTCAAAGTTCATTGACATTAGAAGTCATTCAGGTCATAATGGATTATTTTAGCGCCAAATACCACCAGTAGAAAAGTATTTCCTGACAAACTAACAATTTCACTTTGGGCTGAACTATAGGAAATGCACGAAAATAGATGACGAAATCACCCTGCTTTCGCTTATTTTTCATTTTTTCAGAAATGAAGAATTTTAAATTTTTTTGTGGTAGAATTTCTACGATATTCATAAAGGATCCTTCAAAAGACATTCACTTCCATTTTTTCTTACCACGTTACTTCACGTAATAAATTCCTTCAATAATGTTCTATAATTTTGTTTACTAGTATCCGCCAAGAATTCTCCACTTTACCAATTTTTCAAAAATCGTCAAGATTTATTCACTTATGTTAAGAATTGTTTAAGATTCTTAGAAAACATTTTTTGGTCAAATTGGTGCCAGATTGCGAATATGTAAATCATTTTTGGGACAAACGCCCCCAAGCCTCAAAAATTGGTTGCTATCAACCTAACCTCCACAAAAACGCTACTACTTAAACAAAACGCTATGCAAAAGTAAATTCGAATTGTTTTTCAATCTAACCTAACCTAACCGAAAACTAATGAATTATTTCCTCGAATTTGACAATAATTGTAAATTATTACTCAATTTGGCAATCGTGTCTTGAAACTTATATAATTATTATTTATTGTCATGGAGATTAAACAAATTTTTCACATTTGATCCCCAAATTTAACTTTAGGGCGATTGTCCCAAAAATGAGTTACATATTCGGAAACGGAATAAAACTTCCTTTAAAATGACACCAGTTTGGCCAAAAAATGTTTGGTGGGGGAGGGAATTCATTAATTATATCGTCGACATTGCTTACTGTAATTTGGGATTAATTAGATAACTCGTCAAAAATTGATCGCGAGGGCCATTGAAAAAAACTTGTCTTCTCTGCAACATGCTTTAAGTTTATTTTATTTCATTTCGTATTTCAAACAGTTGTTACTGTTACCACAATTAGTAATATAAAGTATATCTTGATCTCCGTTGTCAATAATACCGGAGTTCATGACGTTCTTGATCTCCGTTGTTGTTGGCAACGTAAATAATTTGATGTTGCATTATAGCCACATGCATGCATTCATGCTGCTTTTTATCTCCTTAGTTACGCGTATGATGACACAGACAAGGCAACTTGCTTCTTTATGCAATAAATTTGAATGAATTTTAAAAGGGAGAAATTAGGATTGAAATACGAAATAAAATAAAACAACTTATGCAATACGGAGATCAAGCTTCTTTAAATCCCCGAAGATGTTATAACGCCGAGGCGCCAGCCGATAATACATCTTCTTGGATTTAAAGTATCGCTTGATCTCCTAATTACATAATATATATTATTTATTTTTGGGCGAGGAATTAGGATGGCGGAGCATCCTTCGTACCTCATGGCACCGATTACTATGATCATTTGGCCGACCCTACTAGAATTTAGCGGAAATCCGGAAGAATTCCATCTCCAGTAGGGATTTTTATGTTGTATAACTGTCCAAATTTATATGCCAATAAAACAGTTAACCGTAGTTCAAAATTTCAAATGCATTTTAGATATGCGTCTAATTTTTCACGAGCGGGAGCCAATCAATTTTATTTTAAATCTCTCCGCATCAGGCCCATCGTTTTGACCACCATGCTTTAATTTGTTTTTCTATGTCGCATAAACAAAGTATTGTATGACAAAAATACTTTATTAAATAAAATGAAAAAGCGGTATATTCTCTCAACACTTTTTGTTTTTCAGGAACAAGTTCAGCTTCAAAAACCGATAAAGTCCGTAGTATATCAAGCAAGGATCCAATAAACCACCGCATCTCAACAGCGTATGTACCACTGTATAGACGACGCAATGTAGAAGCCAACGAACAATGTCCATGTTTATGTTCATGAGACGTGTTTATTTTAGAACTACGCTAGGTAGATCGCGAAGTAATCTCACAGTTTTCAGCTATTATTATAATTACAGTAATCTTTAATCTATTTTTCTTTTGCTATGCATAATATTTTATGTGTGTGTAATACTTATATCATTTTCATTATTTCTTTTTATTAAATATAGAGAGACTGTAGGTTCCTATTTGATCAGAGGGAACTCGATCCACAATCTAGTTAGAATAAAAATGTCAAATGAAAAAGTTAGGTTAGAAAAGCAACTTTTAAAAAGAAATTTAATTTTAGCAAATATTTAACGAAATATTGGAACAAAATTTTAAATTGTAGCGAAACATTAATAAACAACAAAAAAACTAATAAGGAAACTGACGTTTATAACAAGTTTTATTATAAATGCCAAACATATCTGAGGAAATTATTGAGTTGTGATATTTCCTAGCCTCAATTTTCTATTTGACATTACTGAATTTCTAATAACTAGTTTTCGAGTAGAGTCCCTATATTTTTAAATAACATTAGAGTTCCACCATGTATATTAAGAAAATGAATTGTTGATATAAGCTACTCACATTAATTAATAATTTATAGTAGTTTGTCCCACTGCATTATTTATTTTCTAATCCAGTATTCTTCAAGCTATTACTTAATTTTATTTAACATTCCTCTTTAGCTTAACCTTATATTTTGGTAGTTTTAACCTTTTGTTACCCATCTCTCCCTAATAGATAGGTTTGAAACCTAGCGTAGTACTAAACTTTTTGTTGGTTTCGCTATTATTTTATTAATAAATAATTCATTTTAGTATATGCTTGATTTATATTAATGATGATTAATTTTACTTTTTTTATAGGAACATCAAGAAATGCAACAAATCCGAAGGATCAATCCGGCATTAACAGTTTACTACTTTTAATGAAATAATAATGATGATTTTTCAGTTTTTAGTTTTCCAAGACTATGCAGCTTTTATTTTTTTAACAATCCTTTTCACTCTCGTAAACAAGCTTTAGTATACGATTTTCTTTTTTTTTTATTATAATTATTACAGCGATATTACACATATAGTTTAAGTTCCTAAAGTTTTGAATTTTCCAAACAAAACAGTAAATTAAATGGGGATATAATGAAAATAATTATTATTAAAAAGTGCTATTTATTGTTTTTCTTTGATTATTATGTTTTAATTTTTATTTTGCTTTATTATTTTTATTATTATATTGAGAAATAATTTTAAAATGATGATTTCTAGATTGTAATTTTTTTATGAATTAGGTTTAATTTATTTTAATGTTTTTTGTTAAATTTTAACATTTTCTCAAATAATATGTGATCTTTAAACTGCTTTGGTTTTGTGATTATTTTAATAAAGACGATTAACACTAAAATGAAGTTCCTTTACTTAGACTTCATAATTTTAGTTTTAATGAAGTCACTGTATGTTAGTAATTTTGTTTATAAACAATCCTTTTGCTGTTAACTCGACTTTTAATTAGAAAAATAACGCAATTTTATTTTTACATTAAGAGACGCGCTAAAGATCAATCTGCACTATAGCAGAATTGTGTTAAAAATAGTTATGTGGTGGTTAATGTTGCAACATGTATTACCACCAGTACAGTAGACGGATACATATTGAAAGGAATCTATAAATAACAATTCAATTTACTGCTAACTAAAAAATTATAAAATATTTTATTTTAAAAATAAGCATTACGATACAATTATCTAATTCCATTCTAACTTTATGATCTTCATTCAGATTAGAGCTTTGACGGTACAATTCCAATATTCATTCTAATTCATTTACGTCTAATGTACAATTATCGTTAAAATAAAACACAGCAAAAACAACCGCTCGAAACTACGTACAATTAAGTCACGTCATCCTGGTCTAGGACATGAAGACAATAGGAACAAATTATGAAAACCATTCATTAGTAAAGTGAAACAAATTTAATACAAAAAATATCATTAGCATGTAAAATACATAGTGGTTAATAAAAAGCAAATGCGAACAGCACTGTTCTAAATACAAATTATTTTACACTATACAACTATTATGCAATTTTAAAGAAATATACATGTGTACAATCATCCATTCAATTCATAATTATGAGAAATGCCCCTATAAATTCGATTTCATAAAAACAATTCCCAATAACTTAAACTGGAGAATTCCTATATCCTTATTATCCTAGAATTATACAAATCCTTGTGTAGGGGTGAAAATCCAAAGTTATCATTCTTCGAACACAAAAGTGTTTGTTACTTACCTCAAAAGAGTTAAGGTAGAAGGTAATGGCAGCACTGACGTTACATTCAAGTACTCTTGTAACGCCTCTGAGACCAGACAGAGTTATGTAAATACCAATAGATATGCTTTTAACGCTGGCATCTGTCCCGTTAAGTTTAATTCTGTAGCTAAGGATGGCGCTGCGATAGAAATTTTTAAATTTGTCCATTCGTTCATATTCGGGTGAACATTTCGTTTAACAAGGACCTCCTACCTACCAAAGTCCTTATCAAACTTGTATCCTTTTTTCTGCGTGAATTCGTATTTATAGAATGCAACATAAAATGATTCAACTTTAAGTACGGGTTTGTAATGGAAAGAATTTAATGTAATTGATACCAGTACAGTCGTACATTTGAATAGTATATTTCAACTTAATGTAAACAGCAGAATTAATTAATATTATCAACTGGATTTGACATCATCATCATATAAACAAACGACAGCTATCCAAATACATTCTTTCAACTGAGCGTAGATGTAGGGGTAACGGAGGGTACTTGTTAAACATAAGGAGTACCTTATAATTTCTATTTTATTTCAAATCAAATGTAATGTTATAAACTGCATTCGGTGGTTTCTGTGTTTTCTAAGGGATCTTACTAAACGCATCTCTTGTAAATAATAACTAGTAAAATTAATACTCGCAATTAAGTTTATTCGCCCAATTCAAGAACACATAAAAATACAACAATATTACATTAATCAGAATTTTTTTAATTTCTCGGCGCGTTTCTATTCGGTCACGATATATGTGAAATGTAATCACGCGTATATAACGACGGCTATATTAGTATATAATAAATTTATTGAGTGTGTTCGAAATCCACCCGAATTCAAATTGTGTAATCTATACATCAGCGTTACAATGACAACAGTCACAAAGATAAAAATTGGGCAACTGTTAGTAAAACAGTGAAACAACTTTGTGAAGCCAGATACGCCTTTTCTTATTATGATTATTATCATTAATTTCCCCTTCATCAAGAAGCACAACCATTGCTAATTCATCAGTATTAGTAAACAAATGCCCTGCTATTTTCACGAGAACAGTACAAATACTATCTACATCAAACTTTATTGCCCGTAGGCCGAAGTTCGTGTTGAACACGCTCCGTCAGGTATAAATTCTCATATGCTTAAATGTCAGCGCGTCCCGTGTCCATGTCTAAATAGACCTTTACTTAGGCTAAAACTGCTACAAGGCTTCCTTGCAAACCTATAAGTATAATAACAACCATAGACCTAACTATCTTAAATTTACAAAGTCACGAAAAGTAAATGATAACGGAAGAAAAATCGAATTTTCTTAGATTTAGTTAAGTCTTCTCCACCGAGTATTTCGTTCGTTAGGTAACAGAGTCTAATACTTTCAAAATTGTCACCAAGGACCAAGGAACCTCTAAATTAATTGGGACACGCCAAAGTACAATACCCAGAACGTCAAGACAGTACAGTAAACATTATTGAGAGGAATTTATGAATGACAATTCCATTTTACTGACATTTCAAAAATTATAAAATCTAGATATTCTATTTTAAATTATCATAAATATTAACACGATTATTAAATTTAATCTGTTAAAATTACAATCACCATTAAAATACGATACAAGAAAAACAAACCCCTAAAAACTGTTAAGTTATGCAACCAAATATACATGCTGTAAGTAATTAAGTAGGTGTTTAAAAAGAAACAAAAGAAGTTATAAAAAATAAAATTTAAAATTGTTGACAAATGTTGTTGATCTGTTTTATTAAAAGAGATTGTGCTGTATTTATTATCAATATTAAACTAACTTCTATAAAACTGTGTTTTGCTGGCTTCTACTATGATTAAGCTCATCAAAAACTACGTCATCAACTACCGCATATCGACGACATTTTGGTATTGTACAACGCTATTTATATTTATTGGCGCGTCCCAATAGAAAACTGATTATTCACATTTACGAGGGCGGATTGGAAGTCTGGCAAAAATGCATAGGTCATAGATAATAAATATGCATAGGTCGTCACAATCGCAAATCCCAGATGACATTTGGCAATACCATCTGTCAGTTGGCAATATTAATATTTTCAAACAGATATGCTATTTACTTCAGTTTTAACAGCCATTGAAAGCAGACAACCTCTCGTGTTTTTGCAAATTTGGAAAAAAAGTGAATTTCGTGTGTTAATTAACATTATTTTTGGGTGGATAAACCATTACGCAAACCGAAAAAAAGGTTGATAAATATTATTAGGTTCCTTACCATCGATTAAAACGATTCACAAGTGGTGACATACTGATTTTCGTTGTGGTCGTACAAACACAACCGACTTCTCAGGACGGCCAAATGAGGCCACCACACCAGAAATGATTGACAAAATTCATTATATGGTATTGCAAGACCGCAGAGCAAAATTGCGCGAGATAGTTGAGATAGTACGCATGTCAGATGAACGTGTACGAAATATATTAATCAAACGACGAATATGATTGCAAACTTATTGGATCGTTTCAGCGACGTTTTGAAAAAACGTTATCTTCCATGAAGACAATGCACATGCCATGCCCAAAATCAATGAATTAGGCTTCGAATTGCTTCCACATCCAGCATATTCTCCAGACTTAGCCCCCAGCGACTATTTCCTGTTCCCGAACTTGAAAAAATAACTCGGAGGAAAGAGATTCGACTCTAATGCGGAGATCATCTATGCAACCCTATTTTAAAGTTGAAGAAATACGTATTATTCCGAAGGAATCGAAATATTGGAAAACCGTCTTGGTCTTGTAGGGTACGTCATCAGTTACAAACAGAAGAACGCGTTCTGTCTTTGGTTGATGGTCTAAGAAGATATTATCGAAAGCTGATTAGCTGCTTAACTGGTTGCAGAACTATTCAAGAGTAGCAATTGAGGTGTATATTCTTTCGAAGGGACTAATCTAGTATAGCCATTTCATAAGTTTTTACACCAAACTTAGTTTATTTTAAACTTAACTATCACTATAATCAAGGTAATCACTAAAACTAATGTATCACAAAATTATTAATAATAATTAAAACTATTATTATACTAAAAATACGATCAATATATCGATATAATGTACTATAATTAAACTGCAGCTACAGACAGCGTTTACTACGCTGTACAACAAAATTGAACTTTAAAAGAATTTCCAGGTTCTAATACACTGTTTCTAGAGGTTTTTAAGATGCAGATTATGAATCTGCTATGGATTTTTTCAGGTCTGGTCAAATTTTAGTTATATTCCAATTTGTTTTCAAATAAAACCCGTTCTTAAATGCACGAGAACAGTAGGTAAACTTTTACGTTTACGATTAAACACGTTTTGGTGCAATTTTTATTCTTCGATACAAGAACTGCCATTGCCGCAGTTTATTACCTGGTTACAGTTAACTCGTTACCGGTTGTTAATAATCGGCGAGATTTAGCGTTTACCAAGTAACATAATTATTACCTGGTGGTTATAAAATACGTTTCGGTGCAATTTTTATACTTCGGTAATGCGAACCGCCGCAGCTTATTACCTGGTTACAGAGATCATTACCCAGTAGTTAGGAATATGCGAGTTCTAGCGTTTACCAGATAGATAGGCATGGGTAATCGCTCCGTAATGAATTCAGACTTCATCCGCAACCACCCATCACAAAGAGCTGAGGACACTAGACTAGTCCAGATGAACGAGAGTTATAGTTACCACGCCCGTCATTTCTATCGTTAGGTCAAGTCGGGGTATCCTACTTATTATAAAGGGTGTTACAATAAGACGGATCGATGTTAAACGTTAATTAAAAACCAGTGGTGTACAAAATTGAATATTTCTTTAATGAAATATGTTATTTGATCCATTACAATTAAGTGGAAAGATAATGTCCGCCAAATGTTCGCCACGGCTCCGGCGGCACACGTCGATCAGCTGATCGAAATTTTTTATAAGATCTCGGCGTAATTGCTCCTCAATCTCATCAATGTGCCGTGAAATCCCGTCTTTGAGTTGCTGGATGGTGGTTGGCTTGTTGGCATAGACTTTACTCTTCAGATGGCCCCAAAGAAAGAAGTCTAACGGTGTCAAATCGCAAGATCTCGGTGGCCAATCGACTTCGCTGTTTCGGGAGATTATGCGCCCGGGAAACTTCGCATGCAGTAGAACCATTGTGGCGTGAGCTGTGTGGCATGTGGCGCCATCTTGTTGAAACCACATGTCATCGATGTCATAATCATCCAATATTGGCCACACAAAATTGTTCAACATTGCGCGGTAGCGCTCGCCACTCACTGTGACCGAATTCCCAGCATCATTTTCAAAGAAAAATGGTCCAATGATTCCTCCGGCACAAAATGAACACCACACAGTGACTTTTTATGAATGGATTGGTGTTTCGACAATTGACCTTGGATTCTCATCAGCCCATATTCTGCAATTCTGCTTGTTGACGTAGCCAGTGAGATAGAAATGGGCTTCGTCGCTGAATAAGATTTTGGTGGAAAATTCCTTATTCGCTTGTCTTTGTTCGTGTATCCAATTGGCAAATGTTAGGCGCTTGAAATGGTCCGTCGGCTTAAGTTCTTGCGTTAATTGAATTTTGTACGCGTGCAACGACAAATCTTTCATCAATATGCGATGTAAAGTGGCCGTGGACAAATGCAATTCCTGTGCTCGATGTCGAATAGAGGTGTTTGGGCTTTCGGCCACATTCTCCCTCACGGCAGCAATGTTTTCGGCCTTGCGTACTGCACGTGCACGTACTGGCTTCCGAATACCAGCCACAGACCCTGTTTCTTCACAGTACCAAGCACTAAAACAAACAAACTGTAGAACCGGGAAGCATCAAAAGATCAAAACTATCAATCCTGTTCATGTGTTGTATGTATGCTATTCTTCTATTGGTGTTTGCATTTGTAAGGTAGAAATCACTTCGTGAACAAACCATTTTGGGTTACGACTCATGAGGCATGTATGTGTTGGCTGCATGACACGTGAATGACATCGAAACAACAGTATTTGACCTGACCCAAAAAAACCAATAGCAGATTCGTGATCTTCATACCAAACAGGTATATGAAAACGTGGAAATTGATTTTGTGTTGACCGTGTTTGTATGAAAGTGTTTTCGGTTTGTTTTTATATTTTGAAGATTATGCGTAAAATACATAATAATTAGACTATTATTGCTATACTCATCTAAACACAAACAGCTCTTTATGGCCCACGAGTCTCTTTATAGTCCGACGGGCAATAAAAAAATGTCACTTAAATATCAGAGCTATTTCCTGTAAAACTTGATTTGTTCATAATATATTTTGTCAACTTACCAACAATGAAAATAAGCTGAAACTAACTATTTTGGAATATTTACTATAGTAACGTAACTTCAAGTGTAAGCATAGCGGCTTGATGTAACCTACATCGTCATTTAATTATGTTTTTTTGTACGACCATGCTATTTCGGATTGTTTACCATACTTGGTTTTAGAACAGTAGGTTATATTTTTGTACGACCATGCTGTTTCGGAATGTTTACCATACTTGGTTTTAGAACAGTAGGTTATATTTACTGGTTGCTAAGCAAAAACGCGTCGGTAAGTAATTACTTACCGTTCAGTTCTGTCAAAAACAGAACGGTAAGTAAATTATATGTAATTTATAAAATAAATGCATGATCTTTAGATGTCTCTTTCGCGAGAAATCATTTATTTTCTAAATAATTGGACTATTTAAAAAAAATGTATGTTGTTTATTTAAATTTGCTCAGGCCTCTTCACTATCCCAATTATATTCGTTTTCAGATTCACTCATTCTCACGAGTTTGCCAAATATCGTGACATTCAAAAATAATAGTAATTACAAACGTATCCATGGTAACGACAAAACCTACTTAATGTTTGGTGGATATACAGGGCAAAAATAAATTATCTTAAATCTATTTTTTTCGGGGATATTTCCTTAGTTAATACCTTTGTATTCATAATGGTCGTACAAAAAATAGTATAAGCATCTCAAACAGTAAGGAGTTTACCGATTTCCTCCAATATTGGCGACTTCGCTTCGCTCAGTCGCCAAACATTGTCGTCGATCGGTAAACTGTCCTTACTGTTCTTGATACTTAATATACTATTACTGGTTGCTAAGCAAAAACGCGTCGGTAAGTAATTACTTACCGTTCAGTTCTGTCAAAAACAGAACGGTAAGTAAATTATATGTAATTTATAAAATAAATGCATGATCTTTAGATGTCTCTTTCGCGAGAAATCATTTATTTTCTAAATAATTGGACTATTTAAAAAAATGTATGTTGTTTATTTAAATTTGCTCAGGCCTGCCTCTTCAATATCCCAATTATATTCGTTTTCAGATTCACTCATTCTCACGAGTTTGACAAATATCGTGACATCCAAAAATAATAATAATTACAAACGTATCCATGGTAACGACAAAACCTACTTAATGTTTGGTGGGTATACAGGGCAAAAATAAATTATCTTAAATCTATTTTTTCGGTGATATTTCCTTAGTTAATACCTTTGTATTCATAATGGTCGTACAATCGTCGATCGGTAAACTGTCCTTACTGTTCTTGATACTTAATATATTATTATTATACCTGACTCATAATCTTGGTATATGCTGCCTAGTGTGATGTTATTATAAATTTTATTTTATTCTTATTTAATTGTTATTAGTTAGTTTTATATTTAAAAGAATACCTTTTGATCTCAGGGTCGCACAAATTGTATATATTGTTAGCCAGTAAATTAAAAATGCATTCGACAAATGAATTTATTCTCTTGTATCCATACATCCGCACTGTTTAATTGCTAATTACTGACTAATCTTAAATAGGACATACACGGTCTTCCCCGACGACGTCGGCGAAAACGTCGTCGACGACGTCGGGGACAAGGTCGAAATAATGAGGTAATGTTTACATTTACTGTAATTTAATGCATAAACAACTGGTAACTTCCAGGCTGGACTGTTATAATAAAATTATGAATATCGTATTTCTTTAAAACATCAAAATGAAAAAAAGCATTATTGATAATAATCATTCATAATAAAATGTGTACTGAATCTCTTTCTTTATTTAGACGTATTTCGAAATAGCTTATGCAATTAACAAAAGTCTTCATAAACGTAATAACCTTGACGTCACCTTTCGGTGGAATTACAAATCAATCTTTTATTATGAAACGAAAACTTTAGTTTTTTTAAATTTCATTGTTAATTTAGTTCAAAAATTGATATAATTAATTAACGCAGGATTTAGGATTCCGAGTTCCAGTGCGCACAATGGTAAAAATCTGCTGATTGTTATCATATCTGTCATCTTTTATTAATATTAGTAAAAGCATTTCCTACATTTTATAAGTTGGCTAAATAATACCTACTGTAGTTTCAACATTTATAAAATATTGTACATAAATAAAATTAATCTTTCAAAAAGTATAAAATTCTCAGTATGTGTACTTATTTCCTATTATACAAGAAAATAGATGGCATCAAGTGTTCAGGTGACAATTATTAGTAGTACAGATTGTAATTATCTTCCAAGGTTATCAGGTTATGACCCATATTGTAAACATGATTTGTAAAATTAAGAATCAGTTTACATCAAATTCGGTTGAATTTATTAAACGGTCTCTACAAATGCAACAAAATATTTATTTTACTAGAATCAGCACATTCTTGATGAACAACGAAAAAAATGATATTTGATACCTATATAATAATTTGTCCATTGACCTCTCCTATACCAAAATCAGCAGATTTTTACCAGTGTTCTTTTACGGAAAGTCGTTTATAGGAAATTATTGTACATCGTTTGCGCACCAGAACTCAGAATCCTAAATCCTGCGTTAATTTTTAAACTAAATTAAGAATGAAATAAATAAAAAACAAAAGAGTTGATTTGTAATTCTACCGATGGATATCAATATTATTCCGCTTATGAAAAGTTTTGTTAATTGCATAAGCTATTTCGAAATACTTTAAAGAAAGAGATTCAGTACGCATTTTATTATGCTCAAAAATGCTTTCTTTCAGTTTGATGCATTCAAGAAATACGATATTCATAATTTTATTATAGCAGTCCAGCTTGGAAGTAGAAGTTGTTTATGCATTAAATTACAGTAAATGTAAACATTACCTCATTATTTCGACCTTGTCCCCGACGTCGTCGACGACGGTTTCGCCGACGTCGTCGGGGAAGACCGTGTATGTCCAACATTAATATTGCCACTGTTTTACAACATCCAGCCTCAATATATAAATCATTTTCTCTTGTCATCGATACATGTTTCTGATGACATCATTCACTGACCTAATGTTGGACATACACGGTCTTCCCCGACGACGTCGGGGACAAGGTCGAAATAATGAGGTAATGTTTAAATTTACTGTAATTTAATGCATAAACAACTTCTACTTCCAAGCTGGACTGCTATAATAAAATTATGAATATCGTATTTCTTTAATGCATCAAACTGAAAGAAAGCATTTTTGAGCATAATAAAATGCGTACTGAATCTCTTTCTTTAAAGTATTTTGAAATAGCTTATGCAATTAACAAAACTTTTCATAAGCGGAATAATATTGATATCCATCGGTAGAATTACAAATCAACTCTTTTGTTTTTTATTTATTTCATTCTTAATTTAGTTTAAAAATTAACGCAGGATTTAGGATTCTGAGTTCTGGTGCGCAAACGATGTACAATAATTTCCTATAAAGGACTTTCCGTAAAAGAACACTGGTAAAAATCTGCTGATTTTGGTATAGGAGAGGTCAATGGACAAATTATTATATAGGTATCAAATATCATTTTTTTCGTTGTTCATCAAGAATGTGCTGATTCTAGTAAAATAAATATTTTGTTGCATTTGTAGAGACCGTTTAATAAATTCAACCGAATTTGATGTAAACTGATTCTTAATTTTACAAATCATGTTTACAATATGGGTCATAACCTGATAACCTTGGAAGATAATTACAATTTGTACTACTAATAATTGTCACCTGAACACTTGATGCCATCTATTTTCTTGTATAATAGGAAATAAGTAACATACTGAGAATTTTATACTTTTTGAAAAATTAATTTTATTTATTGTAACAAGAGAGAAAAAGAAAGAACTTCTTCTCGAACAACAAATGGAAAATTCTACAGCGATCGAGAGCATTACTCATTGCACGAAGTCTGTGAAATAGACGCGGTTATTCTAGCAATATACCGGTATGTTCGAGCGATTTCTAGAAGATTTATATGGTGGTATAAAAGCGACTTTGCGGATAAAATGGATCAGTCAACAGCGAGTCATTAACTGTGTTTCACGAAATAAATAGTAACTGTAAAGATAAATGTTATATTAGAAATTCATAGTCTGTAAATAATAGTGTTAATGGTTTATAATCATAGCGTTAATTTATAGTGTATTCATTAGTGTTTGTAAATAAATATTTCTTATTAATAGACGATTTAAACAGCACTTTTGTTATTATTTGAAAAAGAACGTTACAGTGGTGTCAGGTGTGGGGTTAAAATAAATAAAATCGCGTAATAATTAATTAAAGTGCTGTGAGAATAAAATTTTTGGTGTTAAAACATAATTTCAACACACAATTAAAATGGTGATGAAACTGTTAAAAGATCTCAAAGTAATAGTCTTGAAACATGAACTTGAAGAACGAGATTTAGACACAATGGGCCTTAAAAGTGTGTTAATTAATCGGCTAAGAGAATGGCTTTTGGAGCAGCAAGAAGACCCTGAAAGTTTCCTCTTCGAAATACCTGGACCCGCAATTGATGCTAATTTGTTATTAAGTAAAATAGAAGAGAATTCTAGAATGTTAAAAGAGGAATTACTGGAAAAGTCGGAAGAGAATTCTAGAATGCTTAAAGAAGAATTATTGGAAAAGTCCGAAGAGAATTCTAGAAAGTCTGAAGAGAATTCTAGAATGTTAAAAGAGGAAATATTGGAAAAGTCTGAAGAAAATTCTAAAATGCTTAAACAAGAATTACTTGAAAATACTAAAACGCTGGAAGAAAAAGTACTGGAAAAACACGAAGAGAATTCTAGAAGGTTTGCAGAATTACTAGAAAAGGCAGAAGAAAATGTTAGAATGCTAAAGGAAGAAATACTGGAGAATTCCAGGAAATCCGAAGACAGTTCTAGAAGGCTTAAAGGAGAATTGTTGGAAAATGTCAAAGCGTTGGAAGATAAAGTTTTCGAAGAATTTTTGGAGAATGCCAGCGCGTTAGGACTATTGGAAGGTAGATTGGCGGAACAAGATAGGGTAATAAAGATGGTAGAAGAGAAAATAGCCCAAATGCAATTACCATCAACAACTAAGAAAGACGACATAACCGATATGTTGGAAGATAGAATGAGGCAACTACGGTTTCCCTCAACTTCTGAGTTTAATGAAGTAAAGAAGCAAATTAAAGAAGAAAAGGGTCCTGCCGTAGGGATAAAAGTAAAACCACCCACGTTCGATGGAAAGATACCTTGGTCCACCTACTACAAACAATTTGAGGCGGCCGCTGGGGCCAACGGATGGACAGGCAAGGAAAAGGCCGTTTTTTTAACTGTGGCTTTGCGTGGAGACGCGTTGAACGTCCTGCAAACAATCCCAGCAGGACAGGAAAATGATTATCAATTGTTAGTGTCTAGATTGGAGATGAGATATGGAGACGCGCATCTTCAACAAGTGTATCACGCGCAAGTGAAGAATCGTATCCAGAAGAATGGAGAAAGCCTGTAGGAGTTTGAAGCCGATGTTGCGCGGCTTGTCCGATTGGCGTACCCTACGGCACCCGATTCATTTCTGGGACAGCTCGCTGTGCAGACCTTCATTGATGGGTTAAGAGACGGGGAAACACAACAATCATTGAGGCTGGCACGACCAAGAACAACTGATGATGCGCTTGCTCACGCTTTAGAGTTTGAAGCCGCAAAACAAGCGTCCCGAGGCCACGGGCGAGTTCGAACCGTTGCGGAAGAAGAGGAAGGTTCCAGTTCCAAAGATCGCCTAGAAGAATTATTAATGAGAGTTCTTCAGAAGGAAGATAGTCGTAAGAGGAATCCTCAAGAAGTTCGAGGACCCCGTTGCTGGAACTGCGGTGAACAAGGGCACATACGACGCCGCTGCCCTAAACCCAAACAAGTTCAGCCGTCGGAAAACTAAAGGGGGTCGATGAGAGGGGGCGAACGTCGACTTTGAGTGAAGATGCTCCGAAGATCACCATCCATGCCGTAACATCAAACAATAGTACCAGCAGTTTGTTCGTAGATGGGAAAATTGCTAATCGTACTGTTCCACTACTCATTGATACGGGGGCGACAAAGTCCATCATACGCCCTAACGTTCTACGAACAAGTATGAAGCTGTTACCAACAACTACTCAACTCCGTACAGCAACAGGTGAAGTGATACCAACACGCGGAGTGGTGAAGATGAAGATTGGCATTGGAAGTGAAGAACGTGATCATGAGGTGCTGGTAGCCGATATCACTGATGACTTCATCTTGGGAATGGACCTCCTGAGAAAATTTGGTTTTACGTTGGATTTGAAAGAGGGTGTTTTGAAGGTCGGTAACGAAGAACTTCCGTTGCACCCACGAGAAGATCCGGTTGTAAGGGTTTTGCTGACTGAAGATGTGATATTGCCGGGTCAAAACGAGATGGTTGTCGAGGCAGGTTTGGATGGAGATCTTCGGGAAGGATGTGTGCGAATGATGGAGCCTGTTTGTGATAAGAAGATCCATAGTGGCATACTGGTGGGAAAAGCGCTGATCAAGGTTGGAAAGACAGTACCGGTGAGGCTTATGAACGTTAATGTGGATCCGGTGACATTGAAGAAGAGTACCCTTGTGGGACAGTGTGTGCCAGTATTCCGAGTAGCCAGGTGTATGGCTGATGTTTCAAAACCAGCGCCCAAAGACCATGATGGAAAATTAGTGGGTATAGTTACTAGTTCGTGCGAAGACCTTAACAGAACGGAAGTGAAAGAGGTACAGGGTTTGGTTCACCGATACCAAGATATCTTCGCTCTTGACGATAGCCAGAAGGGACGAACAAATATAGTAAAACATAAAATCAATACAGGCAACTCTATGCCTGTCCGTCAGCAGCCGAGGCGTCTACCTAACAAGGGGTCATCGAGCCATCCAGCAGTCCATGGGCATCACCGGTGGTCCTGGTCAGTAAGAAGGACGGGTCAACGAGATTTTGTGTGGACTATCGGCAGCTCAATGACGTGACCAAGAAAGACAGCTATCCCTTACCACGCATCGACGACACGTTAGATACCCTGTCTGGTTCGCGATGGTTTTCGACTTTGGACTTGAAGAGCGGTTATTGGCAAGTTGAAATGGAACCTGAAGACCGGGAGAAGACCGCGTTCACTATTGGTTCCGGATTATGGCAGTTTACAGTTATGCCTTTCGGTCTATGTAACGCTCCGGCCACCTTTGAGCGTCTAATGGAGACCATCCTGAGAGGGCTGTCGTGGAAGACCTGCCTGGTATACCTAGATGATGTGATTGTAGTCGGAAAATCATTCAACGAACATTTGAAAAATCTAGAGGAAGTGTTCCGAAGACTACGTGGAGCCAATCTGAAACTGAGTCCGAAAAAGTGCCACATATTCAGAAAGGAAGTGAAATACCTCGGGCACGTCGTATCACAAAATGGAGTGGCAGCCGACCCCGATAAGATTCATGCAGTCCAAGAGTGGCCAACACCGAGAGATAAACACCAAGTTCGTAGTTTTCTTGGGTTATGTACCTACTACAGGCGTTTCGTTCCTGGGTTTGCCAATATAGCGAAGCCCCTGACAAGGTTAACTGAAGATGGGCGCGAGTATGTTTGGAGCGGAGAGTGCGAAACAGCTTTCCAACAGTTGAAGCGTGCCCTGACAACCGCACCAATATTGAGCTATCCACGGACGGAAGGGAAATTCATACTTGACACAGATGCAAGTAATCTGGCCATTTGGGTGTACTTTCTCAGATACAAGATGGACAAGAAAAGGTCATCGGCTATTTCAGTAAGGTTTTGTCGAAAGCCGAAAGGAATTATTGTGTGACCAGAAAAGAATTATTGGCCGTCGTGAAGTCCGTTGAGCACTTCTACAAATACTTGTACGGACGGAAGTTTTTATTGAGGACGGACCATGCAGCGTTGAAATGGTTTCTACAATTCCGTAATCCTGAAGGCCAGGTCGCAAGGTGGATCGAGCGATTACAAGGATACGACTTTGACACAGAACATCGAGCGGGTACTAGTCATCGAAATGCCGATGCTCTTTCAAGAAGACCCTGTCCAACGGATTGCCGTCATTGCTCTCGCTTGGAAGAGTGGGTTTGCCAGGTATTAAGAACCACCATCGTCAACGACAATTGGTTGCCGGAAGAATTGCAACGACAGCAGAAGGCTGATCCCGAACTAAAAATGGTACTGGAATGGAAGCGCGTGGGAGAAAGGACTGCCTGGGAGGCCGTCAGCCCTTTCAACAGAACGCTCAAAGCATATTGGGCCCAATGGGAGTCCTTGAAGGTGGAAGACGATCTCCTGAAGCG
This sequence comes from Agrypnus murinus, assembly GCA_929113105.1. NCBI lineage: Eukaryota > Metazoa > Arthropoda > Insecta > Coleoptera > Elateridae > Agrypnus > Agrypnus murinus. The sequence goes on along the minus strand of OV816030.1, from coordinate 131,270,838 downwards.
AGTACTGGAGAGTGAAGATGGCACCACCATTAGGTCTCAGTTCGTGGTTCCAAGAAGCCGAGTGGCTACAGTATTGCGACATCTCCATGACGGTGCCTCAGGAGGACACTTCGGTGTGAAAAAGACTTTGGAGAAAGTTAGGGAGCGTTTTTATTGGGTCAACTGTAAAGAAGATTTTTACCATTGTCCTTTGGTAAGTGATAATCTTCCTTTTGGTTTCGGAAAATTGTACATCGTTTGCACACTGGAACTCGGAATCCTAAATCCTGCGTTAATTAATTATATCCATTTTTGAACTAAATTAACAATGAAATAAAAAAAACTAAAGTTTTCGTTTCATAATAAAAGATTGATTTGTAATTCCACCGAAAGGTGACGTCAAGGTTATTACGTTTATGAAGACTTTTGTTAATTGCATAAGCTATTTCGAAATACGTCTAAATAAAGAAAGAGATTCAGTACACATTTTATTATGAATGATTATTATCAATAATGCTTTTTTTCATTTTGATGTTTTAAAGAAATACGATATTCATAATTTTATTATAACAGTCCAGATGGAAGTTACAAGTTGTTTATGCATTAAATTACAGTAAATGTAAACATTACCTCATTATTTCGACCTTGTCCCCGACGTCGTCGGGGAAGACCGTGTATGTCCTATTTAACTACAGCATTTAGAACAAAACCATAAAACAAATAATAGTTCTAGAAACTAACCAATAAATTACAAATATAAACATTGTGCTAACAGCACCAGTTTTATGGGATACATTTCAACAAGCTTAAAAAGAATTAGATCACAACTAATCAACTTAATAATAATCATCAAACAGATTATCACACGTAATCATCCCTGATATTATGCGTCCAGACAAATAATCGGCTTCCCGATAACATTCGGCCATCCTGACCTCGGGTGTGCCCTCGCACGCGTTCTTCTCTGGTGTCTGGTACTTGGTCCAGTTAGCAACCACAATTGCCAGAGGTAATAACTGTTACCTTAAAAAAAATATGAACTAATCATGTCATAAGGAAAAGTTAATGAGTTCTGAACTCAAAACATGAAATGTAGACTAATCACGTCAAAAGGAAAAGTTAATGAGTACTGAACTTAAAACATAAAATGTGAATTAATCACGTCAGAAGGAAAAGTTAATGAGTACTGAACTCAAAACATAAAATCTGAATTAATCACGTCATAAGCAAAAGTTAATGAGTACTGAACTCAAAACATAAAATGTGAATTAATCACGTCATAAGGAAAAGTTAATGAGTACTGAACTCAAAACATAAAATGTGAATTAATCACGTCATAAGCAAAAGTTAATGAGTACTGAACTCAAAACATAAAATGTGAATTAATCACGTCATAAGGAAAAGTTATTGAGTACTGAACTCAAAACATAAAATGTGAATTAATCACTTCATAAGGAAAACTTAATGAGTACTGAACTCAAAACATAAAATGTGAATTAATCACGTCATAAGGAAAAGTTAATCAGTACTGAACTCAAAACATAAAATGTGAATTAATTACGTCATAAGCAAAAGTTAATGAGTACTGAACTCAAAACATAAAATGTGAATTAATCACGTCATGAGGAAAAGTTATTGAGTACTGAACTCAAAACATAAAATGGGAATTAATCACGTCATAAAGAAAACTTAATGAGTACTGAACTCAAAACATAAAATGTGAATTAATCACGTCATAAGGAAAAGTTAATCAGTACTGAACTCAAAACATAAAATGTGAATTAATCACGTCATAAGCAAAAGTTAATGAGTACTGAACTCAAAACATAAAATGTGAATTAATCACGTCATAAGGAAAAGTTATTGAGTACTGAACTCAAAACATAAAATGTGAATTAATCACTTCATAAGGAAAACTTAATGAGTACTGAACTCAAAACATACAATGGGAATTAATCACGTCATAAGGAAAACTTAATGAGTACTGAACTCAAAACATAAAATCTGAATTAATCACGTCATAAGGAAAAGTTATTGAGTACTGAACTCAAAACATAAAATGGGAATTAATCACGTCATAAGGAAAACTTAATGAGTACTGAACTCAAAACATAAAGTGTGAATTAATCACGTCATAAGGAAAAGTTAATCAGTACTGAACTCAAAACATAAAATGTGAATTAATCACGTCATAAGCAAAAGTTAATGAGTACTGAACTCAAAACATAAAATGTGAATTAATCACGTCATAAGCAAAAGTTAATGAGTACTGAACTCAAAACATAAAATGTGAATTAATCACGTCATAAGGAAAACTTAATGAGTACTGAACTCAAAACATAAAATGTGAATTAATCACGTCATAAGGAAAAGTTAATCAGTACTGAACTCAAAACATAAAATGTGAATTAATCACGTCATAAGCAAAAGTTAATGAATACTGAACTCAAAACATAAGGTTATCCACATCATCGACGTCAAACACCATATTATAAGGGACAACACCATGTCGTAGACTACAAATACCATGTCGTAGGTAACAAACATCAATGTCATAGGTGACAAACACCTTTTATAGGCGACAAACGTCATCTAATAGATGACAAACACCCGGTGTAGGCGATAAACGCCATGTCATAGGTGACAAACACCTTGTGTAGGCGACTAACGCCGTCTCTTAGGTGACAAACACCATTGTCATAGGTGACAAACTCTTTATATAGGCGAGAAACGCTAACTCATTGATGACAAACACCATTGCCATAGGTGACAAACACCTTATATAAGCGACAAACGCCATCTCATAAACGTTAACCGCCACCTCATAAGCGACAAACGCCAACTCATAGGTGACAAACACCTTACATAGGCGACAAACGCCATCTCATAGGTGACAAACACCTTGTATAAGCGACAAACGCCAACCCATAGGTAACAAACACCATTGCCATAGGTGACAAACACCTTATATAAGCGACAAACGCCATCTCATAAACGACAAACGCCCACTCATAGGTGACAAACACCTTGTATAGGCGACAAACACCTTATATAGGCGACAAACGCCAACTCATAGGTGACAAACACCTTATATAGGCGACAAACGCCAACTCATAGGTGACAAACACTTCACATAGGCGACAAACGCCATCTCATAGGTGACAAACACCTTATTTAGGCGACAAACGCCAACTCATAGGTGACAAACACCTTATATAGGCGACAAACGCCATCTCATAGGTGACAAACACCTTGTATAGGCGACAAACACCAACTCATAGGTGATAAACACCTTATATGGGCGACAAACGCCAACTCATAGGTGACAAACACCTTATATAGGCGACAAACGCCAACTCATAGGTGACAAACACCTCACATAGGCGACAAACGCCATCTCATAGGTGACAAACACCTTATACATATATAGGCGACAAACGCCAACTCATAGGTGACAAACACCTTATATAGGCGACAAACGCCAACTCATAGGTGACAAACACCTTATATAGGCGACAAACACCAACTCATAGGTGACAAACACCTTATATGGGCGACAAACGCCAACTCATAGGTGACAAACACCTTATATAGGCGACAAACGCCAACTCATAGGTGACAAACACCTCACATAGGCGACAAACGCCATCTCATAGGTGACAAACACCTCACATAGGCGACAAACGCCATCTCATAGGTGACAAACACCTTATATATAGGCGACAAACGCCAACTCATAGGTGACAAACACCTTATATAGGCGACAAACGCCAACTCATAGGTGACAAACACCTTATATAGGCGACAAACGCCAACTCATAGGTGACAAACACCTCACATAGGCGACAAACGCCATCTCATAGGTGACAAACACCTTATATAGGCGACAAATGCTAACTCATAGGTGAAAAACACCTTATATAGGCGACAAACGCCAACTCATAGGTTACAAACACCATCTCGTAGGCGACAAACGCCATATTGTTTGTTTATAAGATTAGCTTCCACAGCAGCTTCTACCACCTTTGCAATTATCCTGATGGTAGTGGTGTGTGGTCTTTTGGTCACACCTAACTTCACTCCTCACACGTCTATTATGCTTTGATACGACACATGCAGCAAAGGAAAAGAGTTAGGAATCTCCAACAGTGATCATAAATCACTATTTTATCATACATCACATGAGATCTTTTCGAAAAAAATTTCTTTTTTATTTTTTTCTTAAAAACTAAAAGCACTAACGGCTTGAAAATACTTCCAAGCCTGAGAAAATGTTGTTATGTATTGCTATAAAAAAATACAGCATTGTAGGTTACATCAGTCTCCATAAATTGGATCTCAAAGTTTACATTTACTAGCATAGGCAGACGGCAGTCTTAAAGCGAATATTTATCAAACTTACCTTTGCATATATGCATAAAATAAGCAAAAAAATAAACACAAATAATGAGTAATTGCCATTAATCCCAAATTTATTTTAATACCGAATAGAATACAATTCACTAGAAGCAAATTCCGTACTACTGTGAACGTTTAAAGCTTACAAAATGATACAAATAGGCGGTATATTGACCTACAATTGTTAAATTCACTCAACACGATGAAACAAAAGTCATAATTAAAGTAGCAGTTTATCGATCCATACACAATAATTCTTTTAAAACTCACTTAAGATTTAACGTTAATCGGATTAAGAGACGTTTGAGTTAATACTATTGCTTCGTCTTAAACAGTGAAACATTCGTTATTTTTCCAAACTAAAAATGTTACTTTAACTGTAAAACTCAAACATAAGTAAAATATACGTCGCACGATAGACGTCTGAAACTCATAAAAACTTCCAAATATACTTACGTTACGGTAATACTTAAAATTGCCACAGCTTGAGATCTTATCTTTACAAATTTAAATTTCAGGTCGTAAGTATTGTTTCCAATAGCTTCAAACTGTAAAAGAATAGATAAAGGTTTTAAGTCACAATAAAATGCATACAATTGGGCGCCATCTTATTATGAAAGTTTGATAATGATGGTAATTGGATTACTGACCTGGCACCATTAACCAAAAACTGGAGTCAGATCTAATAAATTAAATTCAACTTGTTAGTCATAATCGATGATGTCAAAGTTAGGTTGAATAAAATATAAATAAAGACTTTCATAATTATATGAGTCAATATTATTCAATCTAATTGAGTTTAAAAATTATGTTTATTCATGAACCAAATGTTAAAAAAAATAACAACTAGTCATAAAAAATCATTGAGTAAAGTCACAATACCCTGCATAAGAGTTCTTATCAGATGGGAACGTTTTCATACAACAAAATAACAAAAATAGTCGGTACATAAGCAACATACAACTTACAGAATTCAAAGAGTCAACAGATCACAACATCCTGTTCAAATTGTTTAATTCACAAAACTAAATCAGAACAAACTTACACTATATTGCCCTTTTACCAACACAGGTATAAACAGTTATCACTAAACTATAGAAACTGGAAACTAAACAATAAATATAAAATTCTGCAATTACTAATAACCCAAAACTGCGAGAATTAAAATACACAATACTATAGTACAAAGAGGTATTTATTAGTTGAGTTCATTCTTTCAAGTAACCGATACAACCAGACAACTTAGATGAAATTTACTTATTTAAATTATCTTGTAGAAGGAAGAAACTGCCATTATTAACAGTCACATCCGCTAAAACATACGATTTAAGTTTTATTTAAATTTAACATTATCTGATTTCAAATTATATCCTAACAAGATTTTATAAAAACTTAATTCAACGATAATTCAACTAGGCGACGATCTTGCAAAACTAAATTGCGACCACCAAAACACTAATTACAATCTATTATTTTTATCGGGAAACTGTACGGTATTAAACTTTAGGTTTCGGTTGAGAAGAAGAATTGAGAAGAATTGATTCTCCATAATCACTGTATTTACTGTACGTTAACATTAACTAAAACGCCGCAAAAATATTCTGAAGATGCCCTCGGCAATTAACTTTAAAAATACTAGTTCATGGCAAGGGGACCGAAACCCGGGCCGGATACGTAAAGGCGTTTCGCCCTATGTGTATTCTCTTCTTGCTTTATTAAACCCTGACTGTAAAAACTAAAGATATTTTGACGGTAGACGGAATTTCAAGAGGGGTACACTTTCAAATAGACCAATAAGGGAATGACGTGACTTTTTTTAGCCAACCAAAATTAGTATTTTTACACAAAGAAAATTCAGAGCCCGGGATTTCACAAGATTTGCATACATGATATCTTTCGAAGCGCAGATGTGTTTATCTGAAATATACCAATAAGCACGTACAAGGAAATCATAAATTAAGGCAGGAGAGGTTTTAATGATATTTTTTCAGATAATTTCAACTTGTTTAAATGGGAATATTTGCAGATTCTTTTTCACATTGACGAGAATAACTGACAAATTTAAATTTTAAAAGACTAGTCTATTCGAAAATATTATTTTTCCCACGAACAATATGAAATGGTAGATACTAACACGTGTGGAAACAGTACCTTTATTTGAAAGGAAACACGTAAATTCTTAAAAAAACAATTTTATTAGTCTGGAGTGCTTCTTTGAGATGACCTTTAATATTTTATGGGGTTTATTTTATGCAGTATACCCACGGTGATTTTACATTGAAAGAAAATAGATGAATACACAGGACCGCATTTAGGGTTTTTTGTTAAATATGCATACTAAATTGCATTATTTGAATACCGACAGAAACGTAACGTTACAACCAAGGAAGTTTATGTAGGGGGAAGTGGCATAAGAGGTGTGCACATGAAGCCTCAAGTGTGCACAACTTGTCAAGTTTTAAATTTGGCTGTCAAACGGTGCGATAAAAATTTTATTTGTTAAAAACTAAATTAAAAACAAATAAAAACGTCTGGATACTCGATTAGATGGTGTAGAAGTGATATTAGATATCACAAAAAACAAAAACCTGGAGTAATAATGCATCATTAAGTAGTTTTTCCTTATATTTGCGTCATTAACAACTTTTTATTCGGACATCAGGTCCGTAGTACTTAATTTGTATTTATATTGGGAGTGTTATCACGTATTGTATAAAAATGTTCTTTTTTTTAATTAAATAATTACAGAGAACCATCTCTAAAACGATTTATGAAGTATACATGCATTGTCATCGGTACGCAGTAAACTTTTAAATTCGTACTGGCAGGGTTATTGTCCGTTTAGGTCGTTTAGGAGAATCACTCGGCGCGGCGTTTACATGTAAAAATTACTTACATACAGATAATCAATAATCGTGAAATTTGGAATTAAAAATTTAGAAATAATCATTTGTTTACAGAATTTGCAGATTTCTTAGAAATGTTACGATTATGTATTTCAATTTAATAATTATAATTAAGGTGACAAATAAATTAAAGTAATTAATGAAAAAATAAAAGAGTTTCATATTAACGGCGTCCTGAATAATATTTTAAACAATTTACTGAACCCAACTCTGCATTGTATTTACATGTGTGCTGTCAAATTTGTAGTCCCCTTACTCCACTGCAGGCTTCACTTTTACAGCCCAGCAATTGCATCATGCCACACCCCCCTATTTAAACTTCCTTGGTTACAACAGACATCTTTGTTACTAATAAAATGCACGTGCTGCTTAAAGCTACACTTTTAATCCTAGTAAAAAACAAGTACCCTCAATCCTAATAAAAAGAGTACTGTTAAACCTAGGAGAAAAAATAGTATGTTTATTTATTTATTTATTTTTGGACGAGCAATCAGGATGGCAGAGCATCCTTCGTACCTCATGGCTTCGATTACTATGATCATTTGGCCGATCTTACTAGAATTTAGCAGAATCTAGGGGAATTCCACCCCCAGTAGGGATTTTTATCGTGCCAAACATGGCATTGATTTATTATCGGCTATTTTTGTTAAATTACAAGTTCATGTTACTTCACCAAAACAAAAGGTACTCGCTTTCCGAGTTCCTTAATAGTCTGAGAGGGAGGCGTGTTTGAAACAAAGTTTACGAAATAATGAGATTACATAAAAAAGAGATTTTCGATTTTTTGCGACTTTATACGCAAATATGCGTATTTAACCTGTGAAAATCTTCTGATAGAATCATTAAAAACCACATTGTGCGGTTCCTGTTTGCAATACCTAGATGAAGTATTTCCGAACATATTGTTGACCTGTGGAGTTAAGCTTACTGCCCTTGATTTTTTACTTTATGGATATTTAAATGATATAAAGTATACCAGAACCAATTCAGACATTTTGAAGAGCAGAATGATAAGACTACGAATTTCAAAACCGCATTTTGCCAATATGCTCTTTAATAAACTAAAGAACTTAAGTTCAATGTACTTTGTTCATCATTGCATCTTTATCATTAAATTGCAACCTCATCTGTTTTTACATACTATTTAACTAAAAGTTGCATTATTACTACACCTTCTACAACTACATAAGGTCCCTTATAAAGTTGTTCGATTTTGTTACCACTAGCGTTTTATAATACTAATACCTTATCTCCTACTACTAATTACAAGGTCTGCGTTTCTTATCAGAGAGAATTTTTCGTTTATGTTTTTATGCCAGTAAGTTGCATTTTGCTTATTGTAATATACATATATTTTAATTCGAATCAATAACCGTGAAAATTATACAGTGGATCGAGATGATTTGAAATATTCGATGGAATATGGCACGCTTTGGCAAAAACAATTTCGAATGGTATGTATCGTGTTTTGGACTTAACTGAATTGTTGTACGAAAAACACCAATATGTTAGAGCGCTCACCTACAAATATTCTTAGATTTGGCAACTTGTTTTCTCAAATAATCTCTCAAATTTGTATAGATAATCCTAAAGGTTAATGATGGTAAGCAGTAGAATTAAGTTGTTTGATATGCAATAATTTAGAAATTTCATTTAAAGTGGAAGCCAAAAATTTGGTACTCTGATCCGTAAGAATTTCGTTGAGTATTCCGTTTCTTAAAATAAAATTCGTTACAAAAGCCCAGGCTGTTGTCGACTCTTAATTATTTGGTAAGAAACAACATTCAACAAATTTGAGTAAGTCGCATTGAAGAATTAAAATATAACGATTATGGTTACACTTGGTTCTAAGAGTCTAACCCAGTGGCGACCGCGTCAAATATTTTTGGGTGTGCTGCATCTTCCAAAGTTCTAAATATGTATGTATCTATGAATTTAAAATAACACGCAAAACGCGTTGCACAAAAACTGCAAGCAACAAAAGCGTTTGTTCACTCAAAATATAAAATCCTAAAATAGTAGAGACAAAAATTAACCCAAAAACGAAAAATAGTTATCTCTCTAGTGAGGAACTAAAGTTTTGACTTTTTAAACGTTAAATAAACTTAAAATAAACGTTTTTATAAAAAAGTGTTAGCAACAAGATTTATCAATTTTATTATATACATTTATAAACAGTTTCAGCTTGCTTACAATAATGGATTATTTTACTGTCGATTTCAGAAGAAAATATTTTTTATAAGTTATATGCTTGTAACTACTGATAGACGTGTGTTTGATGGTCATCATTTCTTAATTTATATACGCGTTGAATTCAAAGATGCTATACCATAAATTACAAGTGCTAGAGATAGCCGGAGCGGATGTCGTCGGCTGCATTCCCTAAACGATAGTGAAAAAATACTAGGTGTGCTGCACGAATTTCAGCTATTTTGAAACATACATTTCGCATCAGAGAACCCATCCGATGACAGACGCGACACTTATAAGAAATAGTCTGACGCTTACTGCCAGAACAACATAGTTATGTAGCGATTTTGTGGACCCCGGTATTGCAATAGCGGGCTTGTATTAGTTCAGTACTTACACTGAGAAAAATATCACTAACTATATTATAGTAAACCGATTTTTTGTTGTTCTAACTTAATTTTAGCAGTGTTAACTAAAAATCTAGGTCAAAATAAACAAACGATTTGTAAAGTGAACTATTTGTTTATGGTCAATCGGTCTTTGGCAGATCTTACTGGGCTTCTAGTAAAATCAACCATTAGTATGGGTAAAGTCAGCTTAACAAGGATTTTACGTTAGCAGGGCTATTTCAGTCTATAACTCGGGCTAAAATAGCTTAAAAAATTGATTTAATCGACTATATAAACAGGTAAAATAAACCAAACCTTACGGTTACCATTCGAAATGGTAGTTTTAACTTTGTAAAATAAAGTTGAATTTAGAATAATGATGTCATACATACGTACATAAAAACAAAAGTAGCTTTGTTATTTGATATCCATAACATATATCAGTCACGTACAATATGCATTTATGTTTTGATAAAACGTCTGTGTTGGGTGTATTTGTGAAGTTGCTTTTATACCATTCCTATTAAAAATGCTATATCAGCTTTTTTAGCCTGCGAAAATTAAAAGACATTTTATATTGTGTCTTTCAAACGCGAGTTCATTTTATCGAGTGCTGTTACAAGTGAATATAAAGTTTATTGGCAGAAGGGTTTTAGGAGTACATAGACACCTTCAAAGGTAAGTCACTTTATTTGTTCATGATACCAATAATATTTAACTGTCTTACAATGACAAGAAAAAAAATTTTAAAATTCGATATCTGACAATGAGTCGGGTCTTTAAGCATAATTTAATTATGTATTTATGTACTTTAATAAACTTGTTCCACAGTCATTAACGCGTAAAATTTGTTACTTTTCCGGTTTTCAAGTCTCAGCGAATTCATAAATTTTTAAAGAGCAAACCCATCGAATTTCTAGGTTTGAAGATTGATTCTTCTGAATTATCTAGTATTTGTTTTTAAGCATAATTTTAACGTATTTCGTTCTTTATAAGTTGAACTTCTCACTACTATCCATTTTTTTTTCTAGAGTCCTCTGACTTTGATACCGTATTGCTCGAAAACTACTGAAGCAAATTAAATATTTGAAAAACGAGCGAATAGTAAATTTATTTCTACATGTAACAGTAAAATATCATATTTCTAACTGATATACTTTTATTTTTATCGGACGATACATAATAAAAGGTACCCATTTTTAGGGAAAATTTCATTGAGAGTGAGTTAAATTTTTTTTTCTCAGAAAGTATATATCATATATCTATGAGATTTTTGTAGGGGTTAGAAAGCAACCTTGCGGTTGTTATTCTATTAATTTTCGGACAAAAAAGTGTTTTATTTAAGATATATATGAAAAAATAGCGAACTATGCGTTCTTGTTTATTAATGGAGATTTTTCAAATTAATTAAGATTAATGTCAAATTTTTTCCGCTAAATTAACACTTTTCATATGTAGACATTATTTTCTTTAAAGAAATGTTCCGAATTTTAATAATGAAAGTGCAATAACAAAAAACCCGTTTTTTGTCGAAATCGCTTATCATCAAAAATCGTTTTTTGTTTCCGCATTTTTATTATTAAAATTAGGAACATTTTTTTAAAAACAATAATGTCTACGCATAAAAAGTGTTGATTTAGCGAAACAATTTTGACGCTATCTCTATATTAATAAACAAGAACGCATTGCTCGCTTTTTTTTCACATAACTCTTAAATAAAACGCTTTTTTGTCTGAAAAACAATAGTATAAGAACCGCAAGGTTTCTTTCTAACCCCTACAAAAATCTCATAGATATATGACATATACTTTCTGAGAAAAAAATTAGTGAACTTACTTCAATGAAATTGTCCCTAAAAATGGGTATCTTTTATTGCGTATCGTCCGATAAAAACAAAAGTATACCAGTTAGAAATATAATATTTTACTGTTGTATGTAGAAATGAATTTACTACTTGCTCGTTTTTAAAATATTTAATTTGGTTCATTAGTTCCCGAGCAATATGCTTTCAAAGTCAGAGGACTCTAGAAAAAAAATGGATAGTAGTTCATTGTTATTGAAAATTAATTATGCCGTTTATTGTTACTAGAGAAATGCCTGACAGCAGTTATCTCCCGAGATTTGATACCGGTTGCAGGGGACCGCTCTGTTTTTATGTTTAACCTATAGCAGTGGAAATCTACATTCCAAGGGACTGCAGTCAATAAGGTTAGTACGCTTTAAAGTATAGTTAATACTTTAAAATTTAATTATCTACAACGTAAAAACGTGATTTTTAATAATTTTTGGGCAATAACCTTTTAAATAAACATTTCTGGACCTGGTCTCTGCAAGGGAGGGCTCTCGAAATGTTGCCATAAGAAATGTAGTATTATAGACTGAACTTCAAGAACTAATAATTACTATTTATTACAGTAACAGAATTACATTGTTCTTTTCAGTCAGCTGCTGCGACTGATCTTCAGAACGTAGATATTGGAGACTTGCCATCACCAGTTGGTCAGTTCACCAGCACTACTCAAAGTCAATCTGAGGCCGCCTATAGTTCTAATCCATCCTTCAGCCAGGATAGTATTTCTTTGGATCCTGCCACAGATACATACAGCATTCCTACACCATCTCCCAGGTCGAAGGGAATAATGAAAGTGTGAGTATGAATAGTTGTGATATTTCAGTAATTTAACACATTGCTTAGGGTAAAGTGTTTCACCGCTGCCTCCAGTTGGTTCAACTGTTTCATGATCACTGTATAACGATCTAAACCTCTTTAAACAGAAATACATATCTTAGAAAATTCCATATCAGTATTTTTTGACCACTAGAATAGTCTTATTTTGATTGACAGTAGGTAATTACACTGGAAAGTTCTTGACAATTTATTTTCATATTTGATTTTTTTGAATTTGAAGTTTGGTGTGAAATCTTTGTACCGAATCTCACACGCGCTTGAATTAGTAACCAGAAATTCTGTCTCGATCAGGAATGTTTAAAGAAAATTATTCTTCATCTGTGACTCGGGGCACTTTTCAAAATATTCCTGACCTCGAGATTGTAAGAGACACCTGTAGGTGGTGAGCTCGAAGAGATAAAGGTAAACCACGCCCCTAACGGTTTTTGTCGTTTTTCTCGAAAACTATTAGGTTTATCGAGATGAAGAAGATTAGGTAAAATAAAGCTTATTTAAATCCCTTTGCCAAAACCCATCAGGCGAGATTATCGATATTCTTGGTGCCAGTTGGCTGAAAAATTCGTTTTGGCAAGTTAATTCTTAGGAGAGTACACTGTACTAGTCAATTTTTTAATTCAACCTATTATGTAAAGGTGTTTCGTTTGTTTTGAAATCCTAATCTCCTTTATTTATAAGATCAGTAAAGTTTTCTGGAATGATTTTTGCTGTAAAACTGAAATATACAATTTAAAACGAAACTGTTGCCTTACTGTGGCGCCCGTACAATACGAGCAAATCAGGAATTAAATCGTGTATTTCAATTTCACATCAAAAATCATTCAAGAGAAAAATTTGCTCGATACCAAGGTCTTATAAATAAAGAAAATTTGGATTTCAAAATAGGCGAAACACCCTGTACGTATTGGGTTGGATACACAAATTAACTGGTACAGTGTACTCTCCTAAGAATTAACTTGCTAATACGAATTTTTCATCCAACTGACACCAAGAATATCGATAACCTCGCCTGATGGGTTTTGACGAAGAGATGCTAAGGTAAAAGATGACTGGACCACGATTGCGTCCGGATCTCAACAAATTTTTCTTAGCTACTTCATGACGAATATTAGACCAAAAAAGTTACGCCCGAATGTTCCTTGAGCAAATTTACTGGTGCAAATTGCTGATCCATGTATGACATACCTTCTCTCTTCGAATACACAAAACAAAGGCGAGGTACGAAAAAGCATTTTTGGTAGGGATTTAAATAAGCATTATGTTACCTAATCTCCATCTCAATAAACCTAATAGTTTTGAGAAAAACGACAAAAACCGTTAGGGGACCTGGTTTACCCTCATTATCTCTTCGAGCTCACCACCTACAGGTGTTGACTTTGAGGGGGTGATTTAACAATCCACAAGGAAGCCCTATGCAAAAATCCACGGACTTTACTCGACTTTCCGCTATTTTTTGTAAGACTGTACTATAGTGATTTGACTATTATTTTTTACTTCAATATTTTTGACATACTTATCATTTCTGAAATATAAATAATGTTCTCTTTTCATTGCACGAAGTGTATGCTGTAACACTCCAACTAGCCCCACAGGGCAGAACCTTATTAGATCTTTACTTCGAGAAAAGTATCCTAGATCAGACAGCCAAAAAGAGGTTAATGCCACCTTATAGTTGTCGAGAGCTAAGCGAGGAACCAAGGAAAAAAGTCGCGTCTTTAGATTTACATTTTTATTGGAATTTTTAATTTGTACTTATAATTGTCACATGTTATAATAATTATAATTATTTGGATAATTATTTCCGGATGTTGACTATAATGAATACAATATAATTAATCGTTCTAATGTAAGTTTTTCATTTAAATATCGTTTTATTTTATTTGTCTTGCCTTCATTTTTGAACAATAACAGTTTTTTTTATTGAATTTGTTTCTTTTCGACTTTTTTTGTGTAAGTATGATATTGGTGATTTGGACTCACTATTATTGCTAGTGGCCATATTTGCTCTTCAGAATTACTAGATTTCCATCAGTTTCTGAAAATATTTTCAGCTATCTCTGTGAGAAAACCTTATATAGCAGATGAAGGTAATACACATTGAAATGAGGCATAAAAATTGAAAACATTCATATTTTCAATGTGCATTTTCCTCCCATATCATTACAGGGTTTCTCCTAGAATTAGCTTAAAATAAGACTTAAAATTAGGGAGTGGGGAAAATTTGGAGATTATGAAGAGAAAATTAGGCAAACTACCAAAAATAGTGAGTTTAAATCACCAATGTCATCTGGTAGAAACAACCAGAAAATATAGTAATGTGAACTTGAATCGATGGGTAAAATCAACTAAGCAGAATGGTATTTTAGTTATATGCAATGGTCATGACTGCTATCATATGTAGCTGATTCCACCTTAGAAAGATGCTGAATTAACTTGACATATAGGTATTTTTACTATCCAATATTATTACATCAGCCAGAAAAGCCAAGCTAATGCAACTACATCGTGAGTTACTTTTACTAGTCTACTAGGTTGATTTAACTATATGAGCTTCATTTCTAACTGTTTCATTTCGTATATCTAACTATACTATTAAGACTATTTTAACTATATGCAAGGCTGAAACAACCTAACACGGTATGGTAAATTTAACTATTTACCGGTTGCTTCTACCATATGGGAGTGTGATTGATTTAACCTTATTGGGTAAATTTAACCAAACACATTTTACTAAAATCGTATAGTTCGTGTTACCCATAAGTATTGTTGTCACTTTTTGTACCATATTTTCGGGTTGCTGCAACTCATTTTTGGTTAATTTAACCTGAATATTTTTTTCAGTGTATTATTACATAATAAGAAGCGCATCAACATTCAATTTTGCATTCGCTTATTAATTCTGCAGACATTTTAATTTAATAATATGTTTAGAAGAAATGGCTATTATTCAGCTTTGTGAAACCATTGAACTCGAAATATCTCTTATTGTTATTTTTTTAGCAAAATTACTTTTTCTGTAGTATCAATCTAACTTTTAAAAATAATATTAATTGATGCTCCTGCGGTCTAATAAAAACGCTAATATTTTTTCGAATTATAATACACGCTAACGCAATGTAGGCCATTCGTTCTGATCGGGAGGAAAGTTTGAGGAAAAGTGCGTTAGGCCATCAATAAACATCATGTAAAAGTTCAGAGTGCTTAATTAAAATCCAAGTATATTAGTTAAAACACTACTGTAAAACCTACAAATACCTATAAAGGCTATAATTACTGCAAAAGTGTTTTGTATACCTCTGGAGACTTGACTTGGATTACATAAAGTATCAGAGGAAGTAAGAACGAGACAAACACACCAACAAACAATTATACCAAGCACACAAGACGCATCTATTTGGTCTTTGCTTAGTCCAAACATATATAACGGGTGATTATAAACCCTCGACATCTCAGTTGCTGTAAAATTTAAAACGTAGGTGTTTTATTACTGTTTTAGACATATAAAAAAATGAATGTCATTTATTTGACGTTTAAAAAATTATTGTTTTTGAGTAATAAAGCACCAACGTTTTAAAGTTCACAGCAACTGAGATGTCGAGGGTTTATAATCAATCACCCGTTATTTGGATCCTATAAAGAGAGTACCTACTCTCTTTATATTTATTTATTTCTTTATATATATATTTAGTATGTTACCTAACATACTAATAAACAAATCCACCACGCCCACTAACACGATGCCACGCCTACCAGACCCGCTCATTGCATCTCCCCGACCATTGCTTAGTCCAACCATATATTTATGGATTCTATAAAGGTACAAACAATTATGTCCCGCCAACCAATACAAATCCACGACCTCCAAACGCACCTATTGCACCTCTTTGGTGCTTGCTTAGTTCATCCGTATGTATATGGATTCAATCATTTTTTTACCATTTTTGAAGTTTTTTCACTACCCTTGCCGGTAACTCTGGACCCTGAATTTTTGCATATGATGTTTCTTGGTGGCCTGACACACCTTCCCTCAAATTTTCAAGCTTTCGCTCAAAATGGTAATTTTATACCTATTAATTAGTAGCAAATACACAGACTTTGGAAGCAAGACATAAGGCATATGCGTTGAGTGTTTTAAACTGCTTTTGGATTTTTTATAGAATAAAGATTTTAAAATATTTTTTTAGTGAGTCATGAATTGTGCAGATATAAAATTTTGTGATCGATATAATGCTGTCTTGTCAAATTTGGAGAATAATTAATTGATTTCAAAGTTATAACTGTAAACGAAAGAAAAAATAAATTTATAAAATTAAAGGTATGGAAGGTGCTTCAGTGCTTTTATTCAGTGACAGAAGAATGGTAGTTTCAGTTAACTTGAATTGAACTGTAAGAGTATAGTGAGTGCAGGGGCACTGCAGCCACTGTCGCGTGGAGAGAACCTGCGACCATTTCAGCTTTGGTTTGTAATTATTCTAGTAAAGACTAAATTGAAGTCGCCTTATTTAAAGCTAATAATATTTGTTCTAATGAAGTCAATCATCATAAATGGGTAGCAGTTCCTAAGGCCGACCATTATGCAATACTCGGTCACAATAGTTATTTGGATCACTAGTCCAGAAAATGATATTTTGCGAGTGTGAGTGGTATTGCGTAGCCGAGGCGTCTAGCCGAGGCGGAGCAACACGAGCACTCGTAAAACATTTTCTGGACGTGTAATCCACAAAATTTTTCATGCCAACAAATTTAAATCATTTTTTAAAAGTAAAAAAGTAGCGAAAGTAAATAACTGGGGGTTTAATTTTTTGTGGTTGGTACCTACCTTTCACTGCACATTTGATTTTTAAATTTCGAATTAAATTGACGTTTCTTCTGAAAATAATTAATTTGCTAATACTAAACGAATTATGGAAACGCCAGCTCATATAAAAGAAGCAGCTGAAGCAGCCATAAAGAATTTATTACCTGCAAAATCTGCAACTCGATATTGGAAGGCTTATGACGAATTTAAGAAATGGTGTGCTAGCAATAATACGAATAATGTTTACAATGAGTATGTTCTACTTGCTTATTTTGATGAGAAATAAAAAAAAACAATTCTGCAACTCTATGGTCCATATTTTCCATGTTGAAGTCAACGCTCAATATTAAAGACAATATCAACATTGAAACTTATTCAAAACTAATTGCTTTTTTGAAAAGAAAAAAAGATGGTTACTTGCCGAAAAAATCTAAATGTTTAGAGATTGAAGACATTGAAAAATTTATTACAAGTGCTCCCGATGAGGATTATCTATTAATGAAAGTAAATAACTATTATTCACAGGTTTTATTTGTTTATTTATGAATTGCCTGGTTTTGATTTCTCATTTATGTCAAAATTGTCTAACTTGTTGACATTTAGAAAATTAAGAATCAATGCTGCCACCCCACTTCTAGTGAATTTTTAACAAATGTCACTTTTGTAAGTACTAGGCCGGGAATTTAATGTTCCCGGAGGATTTTGAATCCTGCAAAACAGTCGATAATGGCCGGCGGTATGAAAATGCATTTATCTATAAAAAATAAGAAAACTGTTACTAAATTATTTCAAAGAGCTTTAACAGTCACATTTCTTTATTGTGTTATGCAATAGCATAAACTTAGAAATTTACGTTAGTAATAATATTTTCTGCCGCACAGCAGCCCTTACGAGAAAAAATAGTATAGTTTAAATTCGCGATATGTGACGTGTTAGAGCCCAAACCAATAAGAGATTGTTTATAAATGCTTTTCTTCCGCGGCGAATCTTTTGAAAACGTTTCTAACCTCAAATTTCTGAAGTTGTGAAGTGTTTGAATAAAAGTAAAAAACTAGGTATAATTATTAAAGATGTGTAAAAATAAGGAAACACTTGCAGGTTAATTCTAACCTAAATAAAACCACACCACTTGAGTGTACCGAAGCCGATAATGCAAACCGTAGTGCCGCATACTGGTGTAAAACTCACAAAAACGGCGTAAGGGTAGAAAATCAAGTTCTTGGAATTCTTAAATTACCTGTCAGGTGTTATTAAGAGTGAATGAATGAAAGGCATCTTTTATGCACGACCTTGGAACTGATAAGTAGCCACGTACTGAAATAACACACCCGTACTTGGTCATTTTATCATAGCGCTTAAAGCAAGTACACTTGTGCGTTTATTAAATGTACTCCCAGTGAAACAGAAGCGGTTAATTTTGCCAGTTGAAAATATGGATTTAAATTTTCAAGGTAAGTACAGTTTTAGCCTATTTTACAGTTATTCCTCTTGTATTCATTACGATGTATTAAATATAGGTACGAAGATTAGGAGTTTTTTTTCTTTGGAATTTTAGCTACAGTCTGTCATAAGTTTTGATTCCCGTCGATTCCTGGTTCTAATTTCAACATCAAAGAGAAGCATCTGTTACCCTCGATCCCCCTGCCTGAGTTACTAATTTTTAAAGTCACTACTGCAATTTATAGTTTATTTAAAATTTGCATAAAACATAAAAAGTGCAACAAAACGTTCTTTAGATAATTAAACAAAACCTAAATTATATCCAGGTTTTTTCTTGCACAAGTGTAAATTTAATTTTAATTGTCGGTATTCCTACAAAACAATTCAAACATTGGTAAAGAACGGTAATTTGGCGAACATTGTTAGTTGAGATAAACGCGATGCGCCGGTTTTTCGACTTTTACGCTATAGTACGCCGTCCGTACCAAATACCGTTAACGCCTCTTTTCTTATTGGTCGGGGGCTATTACGTATTCATCGGCTTATTTAAAAAAAATTTGCCATATTTTAAATGAAAAATATTTTTCTGTTGTATGTAACCATTGCGGTACTAGATCTACAAGAATATTAATGTTTTAATGGAATTCATGCTAATTGTAAAACTGGACGACCAATTACAGTAGTGCTTGTTATATTCAGCAACAATTGATTTTTGATAGATTAACGAATGCACTTGCGGTTGTGGTCGACTGTTGGGAATTACCCTGTTAGAGATTTTGTTTACAAACACTACTTCTGTAGATGAATAATAAGAATAACAGGAAAATAAGGTAAAACAGTTTAAAATTGATAATGATTATCAGTAGAGAAAGGAAAAAAAATGTTATCTATATTGGTCTTGCATTGACCTGCAGAGATAAACTTTAAAATCATTTTCATAATTTTATTTGAGTGAGGTATACACAGTAACTGAAGTGAGTCTTTTCATTATAAATTTTACATCAGAATGGTAAGGTAGTATTCCATTTATATATTTAATTTTACTCAGATTTTACATAAATGATAACCGGTGAAATATAAGATACATCGATAATACAGACGTGTGGTTTGATTCCGATAATATTAATAATATTAATTTATAAATTGAATTAATTCTGGTATGACTGAGAATTACCTTTTAGAGATTATACAGAACTGTGTTCTCATTTATTTAATGTTATTGAATGTTACTACTTATTAGATTAGCAAAAAGATGAACACACCTAATTTTTAAGAATAGAAGTAAGAAATAGCAGAATATTCATAACATCCGTAGTATACGTTGTTAAACATTAAGTGTACCGTCCAAAGTTCATAAGAATTTGCAATATCAGTTAGGAATTTTAGCAAAATTATTTCGGTTTCCAAACGAAGCATTTCAAGTTTATTAAAACTTCGTGAAGATGGGTCGAGAAAGTATACTTTATGCCGCATACTTCATGCCAGGTCGCAATACTTAAAGTTCGCTCATTTCTCTTACTACCATTTTTCATCGGAAAACATTTTTGTAGAAAATCCTTTCGCGTAAAAAAAGATTTTAAACAGAAATCTACTCAGTTAATAACGCTAAAAAATAATTTGCTTAAAATTAACCCATTCTGTTTCAAAAAGTATCATTGTTATTGCAATGTTCCATTTCATTATTTTCCTTCGTTAGAAACATCTCTGGAAAAATCTCTTTTTGATCAAACATTTTAATAAAAAACAAATTATAGTGCATTAATAATATAAAACACAGAAACACAAAAACCATAACAAAAGTTAGTCAATCAACAGTGTTGAAACTAAAAATAAACTAGTACCCTAGTAACTAGTTGATCTCGTGACTCACGCGCGAGTCATGACTAACTGCACATAAATCGTGAAACCCGCGTGCGTATTAGAAAACCTGTGTTAATTAAAAAAAAATTCATTTTACATTCTAAATGACATTCTCAATAATTAACACTTTTCACGGTGTATATAACATTGTGTATTGTAAAAACTCAGTATAACAATTATGTCTTATTTAGTTTTGAGTCATGTTGTTTAGACTAGCATGCTTAATATATTTTATGGTTTAGAATCACTCACAGTCTGACTCATTCGCGATTCACCCATTCACGTGAACACTTGACCCAAAATGGCTGTAATATAATAATTGGTATGTGGCACCGACACTAAATTAAAAGTATAAAAAGTCAGATCTATTAACAGAAAAAAAGCAACCGCTTTTACCGGATATTAATCTAGCATATTCATTACCAGAATTTGCATATATAAGCAAACATCTTGAGATGCTAAAATCAATCCCTTTACAGCAGTCTCACTAACGAACTTTACTTTATTGCATAACATTGTTACTTTACTTTATTTTGTTATTTTAATGTGTTGTGACCCCTATTGTGACAGTATGTGGCCACCTTAGCAGTCGATGGGTGTAGAGGTGTAGTCGATAGGACCACTTTAATCTCTGATTTAACTCGGTTAAAGGGTACATTAAAAACACCTCGACGTCTAATCTACGATGAGTTAGTTAACTTCGTCGCCTAACTGCGTGAACTAACTTAATGAACTGATCAATCGAGTTAGTCAATCGACAGAGTTAAAACTAAAAATAAACTAGTAAATACCAACGGAAAGTTTACGCCCAATCGCTCTCAATTATTATTTTCATTTATGCCAGCGTTTGTTCACGCGTGACTCGCGCGTGAATCACGAAACTTTGCATAAATTGCGAAGCCCACGGCTGTAGAGAACCACCCCGCAGAATCAACTACATAACGCCAGGTGGACGCATAAAAGAAAAGAAGAATGGTGTTTTCTTCTGCATGGTGTATAGGTTCAGACATTTTCATAAATTTGTATTTTCAAGATATTCGGTTTATAAATTTTTCCAGCCTCGCCCTTTGCTCTCTGTTATTTAAGGGCCAACTTGCATAGGTTTTCTCTCGTTGGGTTTCGCATTACAAGTTGTGTTATGTGCTAGAGTGTAGATATGATTTGAAACTCAGCTACGAAAGGACACTCACTAATACCTGGCTTTTTAATCTCAGCGACTGTCTCAACGGTGGATCTGAACCCCGTAAGGAAATTTCGAAAACAGAGGCTTAATGTAATTAGGCTACATCTGTTGAGGTACTCGGATGTTATTATATGCATTAAATTATAGTATTGTAACGTTCTTTTTAAAATAATAATCAAAAATGCTGTTTAAAATCGTCCATTAATAAAGAAAAGATTATTTACAATGCACTTAATTAAAAACACTATAACTATAAACTATTTAACAAACTATTAAAAATGCTAGGTATTTACAAATTTATTTGAGGACTATTTATATAAAAACTATTTATGTATTAACTAATTATTCAGAGTACATTTCACTATGCCGGTCAAACATTAACTGCCCCCTTCTACTCGCGGACTCAATTTATATCTTTCATACGATGACTCATACATCTAGAATATTCGATGACGTGTTGATGAGTCATACATGCAGCTGTTGATAAGTCACGTCGATGAGTCATACTTGCAGGTGTTGATTGATGAGTTATACATGCATGTGTTATTGATGAGTCATACAGTTGATGAATCATACATCTAGAATGTTTGATGACGTCATATGTGGGTTTACTAATCGTTACAGTATTATCAATTATGCTAGCAAGACAACAATTGCACGGCGATTTTACTACTTTTTCTCACCTCTCTTCTCAACCTCCTCCTAGAAGAAATATTAGGCTATCTGGAGATTTTAAGCTTTGAAGTTTGGAAACTGCAATTTTTTACAAATTTGTAATTACAAGCGTTTTAATGTAGAAATATACAACAATGTGCATTGTATCGCGAAAATTTCTATTATTTGTAGATTGTTTTCTGTTTATGTATGGCGATACCGAATTTTTTTAATGAAATCCTTATTTTAATGAAGAATTTGGAAAGAGCGTGAAATTCTAATAGCAAATACGCTAAGAAATATGATACTGTATTTTCAAATTGTGGAGATAATTGTAATAACAACCAAGTTTTAATAAAAAAATCCCGTAGTCATGTAATAATTGACTTAAATTAACTCGTTAATTTATAACAGTTGTTCACGGAGATTTTTATTTTTTTATTAAAACTTGGAACTCGATCGAGTTTTATTCTAAAACTTGAAATTATTTCGAAAAGTGTCATACTTTTTTTAGCATATTTGCTCTTAGAATTTCATGCTCTTTCCAAATTCGTCATAAAAAAATAGGTTTCCATTTAGAAAAATTGTCGCTATGGCCATAACTTATAGGCAAAAGACAATCTACAAATAACACTTACACTACCATATTTAAGATAAAAATTGATGATGTTTTCGACGATGATTTTCAAAAACATTTAATAAAGGGTTTATTTGGATAGCGCATGATTTAAGAAAAATTAATTAAATCTTTAAAATTCTTATGCTCAGATTATCTGTGTAAAATATTCTTTTTAATTTATAATTTTTCGGTGAGTATTCTAAAATTAATTTAACTACATTTTAGGAGTCGAAAAAATTATGGGGTGGCAGATTCACCAAACCGCTAAACTTTGAACTAGACAGATTAAACTCTTCAATAAATCTAGACAAACGCATGTTTGCTGAAGATATTGCTGGAAGTCAAGCGTATGCAAGGTCCCTAAAGGCAGCGGGACTGCTAACAGATGACGAAGTTTTCGCAATTTCCAATGGCTTAGACAAAGTGACATCAGAATGGGAGTCTGGAGAATTTTTAATTAAGGAAGGAGACGAAGATATTCATACAGCCAATGAGAGAAGGTTAAAGGTAACATTTAACCATAGCATAAATAGGAAGATGCTGTAGGCACAATTCACGTGCTTGTATTGGGACGCGCCAATAAATATATATGGGGTTGTACAACATCAAAATGTAAAGTTACTAGATAAAAGAAAGTACCATGATACATTAAGCCTATTTGTTAGACAGACGATTAACACGTTAGTGTTAATCGTGGTTGTTTTAAGCAAAAGTTTATTCGCCTTGTTTTTTAAGGTGATAAGAATTTTAATCACTTTTTGGATATTTTTCTTGTGTGCAATGATTAATTTGTAACTTAGAATTTTACAATATTCTTACAATACGCAAAATAAAAGAAAAAACATGCTAGACTGCTGTGTACGAGGCTGCAAATCATCGCTCCGAGAATGAATAAATCCCTAATTTATCGTAAACACCTAAAAGAAAAATTAGCGAAAAATTTGACAAAATTAGCGAAAAATTATAAATAAAATAAAAGACGCCATTTAAATATAAGTTTAATATAAAATATTAAACCTTAAAACTATCCTAATGTATTACAACTAATGTAAAATAGCTTGCATATTTATTAAATCTAATAAAACTGTAATAATAACACCCATTTTAGACACATTGGAATACACACTTTTGAAGTTAATGCGATAAACAGAACAGCTGGTTTTGCAATGTGGCCAAGATTACAGTAATTTTGAATTAGGCGTCGTTTTAGAGTCAAGATGGCCACGGTACTTTCTTTTATCTAGTGACTTTATCAAAATGTCTTCAATATGCAGAGTTGATGACGTAGTTTTAGTGATTGTTTTTGCTGTGTTGTACTTTAATGGGCATTGTAATTTTGACGGATTAAATTTAATATTCCTGTTAACATTTATTACAAGAATATTCAGATTTTACAATTTTTAAAATGTCAGTAAAATGTAATTTTCATTCATAGATTCTCAATAATATGTTTACTGCACTGGTGATTATACATATTGCAACAGAGCTACCGCATAATTTCTTTTAACAAAATACCGCGAGTGGCGAGAGTACAGATCAATCTTTGGCGCGTCCCAATACTATGTAGATTATTTGCAAATAAGCTTTGTTTCTGTACTTGTCTCAATATATGGCACAATGTCGCTCTACCCATGCATTTTATAGTTATACTTGTATATCCTTATTATTGATTTATTCAGATCATGGCCAACCAAAATCATTGCATCATCAAGATTATAGCTCGTCGAACGTAGCTTAGCGAATGAGATAACCCCCACCCTGCTGTGGACACTAGACATGTAAGAATACATGGTATAAGTACAGTGGACGACAAAAGCTCAGTCATCTTTATTGTCATTATAATCCCTTTCTATCTTCTTAATTTGTTTAAAAAATACATTAAGAAATTTTAAAAAAGGTTTTTGACATTTCAAGGTTAGTAATTCGAAAGCAGATGGCGCAGCTTACCGTATACAAAAAACTAATAATCCCACAGCCATATATGTGGCCTTGAATACACTGATTTTAATTGGCCGTGATTTAAATACAAGTTTATCCCAATTCTGTTCAGTCATCTACCGGCAATAATAGAAATAATAGCAATTTAAAAAAGCCACACCATCAGGGTAATCGATACTTCTTTAATCGTTAACACCTGAATATTAATGAGATAGGCAACACGCTTTACACTATCGAATGATAAAGTAAAATGTATTTATTATTATTAATATTTCATTACATTTAACAAAAAACAGGAATTAGTTGGAGAGCCAGCAACTAAACTACATGTAGGAAGAAGCAGAAACGATCAAGTTATCACTGATATGCGACTATGGCTAAGATCAGCTTTAAATAGATTAATAGAACTTTTAAAAGAGCTAATCAATGCCATAATTAAAAGAGCAAGGGATGAAGTTGATATTTTAATGCCAGGTTATACTCATCTTCAGAAAGCACAACCGGTTCGCTGGAGCCATTGGATCTTGAGGTACACCTTAATTAGATCTTAATTAATCTAGTTACCATGCAATTTCACGAGGAATATTGCATGTTGTAGGAGCCACTACATTTCAGATAAATATAAATTACACTTTCTTTTCTAGCTATGCCTGGTCCTTCAAGAACGACGTAGCTAGACTCCAAGAAATCCTAAAACGAACAAATATAATGCCTCTTGGAAGCGGTGCACTAGCTGGTAATCCTTTCAGAATTGATAGAAACGTTCTTGCTTATTCTCTAGGATTTGACGGAGTAACACAAAACAGCATGCAAGCAGTTTCCGATAGAGATTTTGTCGGTAAATATACAAGATGATTCCAATTTTTAGACTGTATCAACAAATTACTTTTTAGCCGAATTCTTATTTTGCACATCCTTAATTGGAACTCACATGAGTCGCCTTGCTGAGGATTTAATAATCTTTAGTACGAAAGAATTTAATTTTATTAATATAGATGAGTCATTTTCCACTGGCAGCAGTTTAATGCCTCAGAAGAGGAATCCTGACAGTTTAGAACTCATTAGAGGCATTGGCGGGGGGTTGTTTGGAGAAGTAAGCCAATTTTATATATTCAAGTTTTATTTTCAATAAGCTTAAGGTATTGTTTTAGTGTTGTGGGTTTATGATGGTTTTAAAAGGACTGCCGTCTACGTACAATAAGGATCTACAGAGCGACAAAGAAGCTATGTTTAATTCTTTTGATAAGTTGCACTCTATTTTACAAGTTGCTATTGGAACTGTAGAAACTCTAAAGGTAGGGTATCTATGTTTATTTAAGGAAAACATAAAAGTATTATAAGGTACTAAATATATAGAAATTTGTTAGTAAGATATTAATCAAGATAATAATAATTTGTAGACTAGGTTTGTTTATTATTTCCACAATCAAACAGTCGATCGACACTTGAAATATTGATCACGCAGTCAAAACATAATTATTATTTAATTAATTTACATTTAATTGAGAACCACGTTAATTGTACCGTAATCGTTACATACTAGGGTGGCCCTTATTTTCAAAAGTATCTTTTTTTTCAATCGATCCCCCTAAAAATATGCAAATAGATGAAAAACGATAAAATATGAAGTTTCAGATCAATCCGAAGTAATTTAGAGGTAGCTCACGCCGGTCAAAATTTCGAAAAATATGATTTTTTGCATTTTTTTTCTTTTACCCACATCTGAAATATATTATACCAACCCTGAACATAAAAATAAATATTAATACATATTCTATAATCGATTACCTTTCCAACAAGCCAAAAATAACAAAAATCGATTGACAAATAAGGACGTTATGGCCATTTATATTATTAAAAAACCAAACATTTTAATTTCTCTAAGAATATTTCATATTAATTTAATTTTCAATAAAAACCAATTAATTAATTTTTTATTTTGAAAATTTCATTCTTGAGTAATAAAAAATATTTAAAAGTGAAAATAATATAAAAATTATTTTTGCTATGTTGATATAAGTGGCATTCATTAATTTTTTTTCTATGTTGGTAACACTAATGATATTGAAGTCAAGTATTCACATTGTATTCACAAATAGAAACGTGTTTGGTTCATAAAAATTGATTTTACTTTTTGATATTAGGTTAAAGATAAAGGATCCAGGTCATCACCGAGAAAGCAAACACGGAAAAAGACAACTGCCGAGAAACCAAAACCGAGAAACCAAAACCAAGAAACCAAAACCGAGAAACCATAACCGAGAAGCCACAACCGAGAAAACTAAAGCTGAGAATAGAAACTACTGAAAATAACAAATACCGAGAATGCATCCATGCATTATGAAGTAATAATTATTTAATTAATTAATATTAGAATATTAACACTCACACGGCATAGCGTGTCCTGTTAGAGTTAGTTTCTCTCTCAGTCGTCACGTTAACTATTGAAGTCTGTCCCTTTTAGACCTATCAAACTTACTAACTTATGACCTACCCTCCCCTGTATAGCGTGTCCGTTGGCCTTTCTTTTTCTTTCCTCGCTCTATGTATTTTCCTTGGTCTCTGTTAAATCTATCAAACTTACTAACTTATAACCTAACTTCCGCTTCATAGTGTTTCCTTTACGCAGTTGGTCTTTCTCTGTCCTTCCCCGCTCTATGTATTCTCCTCTGTCTCTTTTAGATATATCAAAGTTACTAACTTTTAATTATCACTTCATGAATTCTCGGTAGTTTCCATTCTCGGCAATGATTTTCTCGGTTGTGGTTTCTCGGTTATGGTTTGTCGGTTGTGGTTTCTTGGTTATGGTTTCTCAGTTGTGGTTTTTCGGTTATCTTTTCTCGATCATTTTTTGTCGGTTTTGGTTTCTCGGTAGTTGTCTTTCTCGGTGTTGTCTTTCTCGGTGATGACCGCATACGCGTAAAAACACAAATTTTTCAATCGCTTTGGAATTTCTACTAATTTATTAAATGAAGACCCTTGTAAGTGGAACGATAATGAAGCTTATAATAAAGTAAAGAATATAATTCATAATTTAAATGTACTGAATGATGCAGCAGAACGTGTAGTAAAATTAATTGAAGAATACAATAAAGTATTAACCAAAAAAGAAGAAAAAAGCAATATTTATTGCAAGTGGTTACTAACTATCGATAAAACTGCAAATCTCATACTAAAACAGCGTTGACTAGTACTACAAGTTAAGATTAATTTTGTATTATTTTTACTTTTAAATGTTTTTTATTACTCAAAATTAAAATTTTCAAAATAAAAAAAAAATTAATTGGTTTTTATTGAAAATTAAATTAATATGAAATATTCTTATAGAAATTAAAATGTTTGGTTTTTTAATAATATGAATGGCCATAACTTCCTTATTTGTCAACCGATTTTTATTATTTTTGGCTTGTTGGAAAGGTAATCGATTATAGAATATGTATTAATATTTATTTTTATGTTCAGGGTTGGTATAATATATTTCAGGGATGGGTAAAAGGAAAAAATGCAAAAAATTATATTTTTCGAAATTCTGACCGGCTTGAGCTACCTCTAAATCACTTCGGATTGATCTGAAACTTCATATTTTATCGATTTTCATCTATTCGCACATTCTTAGGGGGATCGATCAACAATCCTACTGAAATAAAATTTTCCCATACAAGCAAGGGCCACCCTATTACATACGTTGTCTTTATATGTACAGGGTGTTAAGAAAAGGTGGTATCAAAACTTAGGGGTAGATAGTACTCATCAAAACAAACAAAAAAGTCACTGTCATGTTAACAAACATATGTCCGATTCTCAAATGTTCCGTAGATATAACTGATTTTGTATATCACGTTGGTACACCTTTCAGCACGTTTGCCATGCAACAAGCAAAAGTAAAACAAACCGAAATAACAAAAATTAGATGATTATTAAATTGTATGTAAATAGCTCTGAAGTGAATCAGTTTAAACGTGTTTTTGGGTTATTTAAAAAATGAAGCTGATTTTTATACAAATCCTGAATTAACAGCAAAAGCAGCACGCTTATATCAAGAAGCGTATCCCAATCGCAGACACCTTGGCAGGAGAATGCTTAGCAAAATTCATCAACGTTTACAAGACACTGGAAAATTTGCGATCCGTAAGTATTCCTGAACAAGAAGAAGCTGTTTTACATAGAATTGAAAAAATTCCCGGGAGGGACGCCGATTATTATCGTTACGCAGGCCCATCGTGCCTGCGTGCCAGCCGTCTTACAGAGATGGTATACCGCAAATCGCACATTTGTGTTGCAGCTAAGGAAAACTGCAGACAACCTTAACCAGATCTACCGGTACCGAGATTGTTAGACATTTAAATAATGATTTTCAAGAAAAGTGGATAGGATGTGACGGTCCACTTACATGGCCGGCTCGTTCACCGGATTTAAATCCGTTAGTCTTTTACTTGTGGGGACAGTTGAAGAATGTGATTTTATTGCACTGGTTGATAATGTAGGTGAATTAATTCAGAGATTTGGAAACTGCTGTCAGCAAATACGAGATACATCAGGAATTTTTGAACGTGTTCTGTCTTCGTTGAGAAAGCATGCTAGATTGTGTATCAAATCAAATGGCGGACATTGAACATCTTTTGCAAATAAAATTAATTGTTACTGTTTGTACTGCAAAAAATTATTATGTAACCACAAAATAAGTTGTTTCTGCACACATATTTATTAAGGCTTTTATTTATACATAATATGCGAAATGCGATGACAGGTGTAGTGACGTGATTTACTGTCTAATATAAAATCATCTATATGTACGAAACATTTGAGAATCGGACATACGTTTATTAAGACCTTTTTATTTTGTTGAGTACTGCCTATCCCTAAATTTTGGTACCACATTTTCCAACACCCTGTATACATAAGAACAAATCTTATGTAACATTTAGTAGTTGGTTGTACTCTTAAAAAGGCGAATATAAATGTTAGATAACACGCAATTTTTAAAAGGTATATTTAATAATTTAAAGAAAGTAATGATTTTTCATCATTAATTAAACAAAACAGCGCAAAGAAACTGCTGAAATAAATGCTAAAAATGTGATCCACTCTTCTGTAGGCATAGGTTATTTCGTCATTCAATTAAATGTTAAATGTATTTAAATTGTAAAATTTATTTAAATGTATTAAAAGTATTTCAGCTATAATACTCAAAATTTTATCACTATCTGCCAAAGAAAATAACACAATTAAGGTTAATTGGCTATGCCGTTTGTTGGTTTACAAGACTCATCTCGCCCAAGCAGAAAGTAGAAGGTAGTGGAAGGAGAAGGAAAGGAACAACGAGAGCCAGAGAGACATAGTTGAAAAGATAGAAATAGAGGAAATATGGAAAAGTTTTTGCAAAGATTAAATATTTCGTTATCAAAGATTTATTTTGCGATCATTAACATTAACCGGTATTATATACGGAAGTTGTCGAAGAATTTTATAGAAATCTTTACACGTGTATTCATATGTTTTTTGTGTGAGAACTACTACAGCCAGACTGTTACCCACGAATGTTATATTTAGGATTACCAAACGTCGTACTTTAGGAAAGCATGTCTTACAATTTACTATACTGTCGGGAGATGGAATTTTATTCATTTACGAAAAAAAAATCGTTCGACGAAGAAAAAACTTAAGTCGCGTCTATACAATGCTTAAGCCCAGAACTTAAGCAATAAACATTTATATTTTTATTCAGTAGTGGGACCTGGGGTGTGAATTATGTATCAAATGAATTAGAGACCAGAATAAGAATTTATAATAAAGTATTTTTATTTAGAAAAATACAAATTTGCCGAAAACACAAATCCACAAGTTAACTCTAACAATTGGCAAGAAACTTGACGCCTGGTGCTTCGAATCTGCTCAAACCCTACCAATTGTGGCTTGAATCCCCGTTTTATATGTTTTGGTGTGTCAGGTTTTCACAGATTTAAACTTTTTCTTCAATTTTTTGTAGTAAATGATGAAAACAAACCTATTACTTTTTTAATTATTGATAAATAATAAAACTTTTAAAAGTTTAAAAATAATAAACTTTTTAAAAGTATTGTATATCTTTTCTAACCTCTAGATTTTACCCCCCTTTAATTTTTGTAGGTGAATACATCCAAATGTAAAGAAGCTTTAAGTTTCGAAATGTTAGCCACTGATCTAGCATATTATCTGGTCAGGAAAAACGTGCCGTTCCGTGAAGCCCATCATTTAGCCGGAAGAGTGGTAGCTGAAGCCGAAAAGAAAAATGTATTCATACAAGATCTCACTTTGGAAGAATTAAAGAATATTAGGTAATTCCTCAAAATTAATTAATTATTTTTTTATATACATTCACAGATTAGAACCAAGTAAACTAGATATCTAAATCTGTATTGATTTCAGCGTGCACTTCGACGCGGACGTAGCTAAAGTCTGGAACTACGAAAATAGCGTCGAGCAATACCAAGCAATTGGAGGAACGAGCAAGCCGAGTGTAATAGGTCAAATTGAACTAATAAAATCGTGGCTCGCCACGGAATACAAACCTTAAAAATGTTGTTTATTCTTGTATATCTTCATCAAAGAGAAACTTTATAAAATAAAAACGTTAAAAAATCGACTGATTCATTTCTGAAAGTAAAAGTAAATAAAAATTGATTTGTAAACGAGTGATATCTAACGAAATTTGGTTTTTAAATAAGTGAGTTAGATAAGTTTTGTGTAATTTACTTTTTTATCGTTTCCGATAATATTAGTAGCGGTAGATTAAGTTCATTGCATTTTTATCGAAAGTCAAGTTTAACGGCTTGTGAATAAGGCATACATAATTACTCCAACATTCCCACTTTCTCGTTATAGCATTACAAAAAAATCGTTGGCTGCAATTAATAATGTAACCTGGAAATCTTACAGTTGCTCTAGGTTAATTTACTAGTGTAAATTAACCAGTTAGTACATTTTGAAAATTAATAGCAGAAACATCGATTTGCTGAAGAAGTCAACAATGATTGAGATACGACTGATAATTCTGCTAATTATTTCATATCAAATTGGAATGTAAGTTGTATTTTAATTTTAAAATATAAATTTGGACTATACTCTCAATTTAGATTTAATTTTGAATTTTATTTTCAATTCAAACTGGATTTTGTATTTAAATATAAAAATAAAATTGAATGAACTTGAATTTAATTTCCAATTTAAATTTGATTTTGTATTTAAATATTTATACAAAAATTGTAATTTAATTCTTATTTAAATTTAATTGTACCTTCTAAAAATTCTAAAAAGCACGCCTCTGATCATTTATCAAAATAATGACATTTTAATTCGAATATAATTTATTATTCAAATTATAAAATTTAAATATTTGTTTAAACTGTTATAGCCATATACATAGATAAAAACTTGTCTGATTATTTAATTTGAACATACCTCCCGATGGTATAAACACGAAATATAACAAATTTTTAATTTTAATTAAAAATAAAAAGCAATCACGCTCTGCTATTTAGAAGTTTGAGATAAAATTATCGTCTGTGTTTTTTAACCTTATATTGCTGATAAAAGTCGGTTTTATATTAATTTACATGTACACACACATACATCATTCATCTATAAAAAATTAGCTGTTGTGCTTCTGACTTCAACATGGAACCCGTTAATAAATTGTTTATAAGTACCAATATTATTGTCGATCACAAATTTTTAAATGGTGGAATTCTTGTTGGGAAGGATGGGAAGATAATGAAGGTGTTGTGTAAAGCGGAAACTGGAGTTTACCGCACTTACAAAGATATTGAGGTGAGTTTTATGTGTGTATTAATATGATTTTTAGTTAGTTATGTAACTGCAAGACACAAAATAACATTCTTAAATTTAAAATTCCTCTATTTACCGTAATATTCAACTTCCGCTTAACTGTACGAAAAAAGCACGTGGTTGTTCTAAGTGGTTCAAAGCGTTTGAAATAAATACCCGAAGCTAATTTAAGTCGGTAACTGTTTTTAGTTTTTTCGCCAAGGTTATAGTGTATAAGAGGATTCGAAATTTAAAAATAAACACTTTAAAGTCGATATGTCAAACTAATTTTTAATTTGAGTTAATTTTAAAAATATCAATCGAAATTAAATTAAAAATTTAATCTGCATTTTTAATTTTAATTTAACTTAATTTAGATTTTAAATTAAATTTAATTTAATAAAAACACTAACGAAATTTATGGATTAATTAATTATAAGATTGGAAGTGTTTAAGTCATATTTCACACATACATTTCAATTTCTCAACTAGAATTACAATGTATTATGGTTACTAGACCTTGTAATTAGAAATGATATTGATAGTATTGCGTGTTAATTATAATCCAACTTTAAAATTCACTGTTAATGACATTAATAAAAATTAATGCAATATTAATACCATAAAAAGCAATTGTTTATATAAAGAAGGTGAATATCAATAAAAATCAAAATTAATTGCAATAATTTCTAATACAAATATTTCCTAATAAAGATTGCAAAAAATTAGATTTTGGTTCAAATAAATGAATAAAATATATAAATAAAAAGATACTATAACTATTTAAATAATTCTATATAAAGTAAATCTCAGATAAGAACAGACTAAAATTAGGCAGAAGTAAAAAGGATTTTTTAAATTTAAATAAAAATATGAATTATAAGAATATTATTGCATAATCTAATACTACATAATCTAATAATCACTTTAAGAATAGACTCCAAAATTTTAAATAGACACTTTAAAATTCAGATTCTAATTATTTACACAAACTGGAAATTTTTTAAATTTTGAAAATTTCAAAGCAGGGGTCTTAAAATTGAAGTGAACATTATTAGAATAATGGTAAAAACTTAAAATATATAATCTATAGCAGAATTAATAATTTCTAAATTTTGATTAAGTAAATTTATAATTTTAACCGTAGAACGTAAATTCTTCAAAATCTAATATAACAGAAAATGAGTCAGTCATTTTAATGCAATTTTAGTGCATTTAAAATTTACGATCAAATATTTTGAACTGAAATTAAACTAATAAATATTAAAATTATAATTTAGGTTTTCAACTCTGTAATCTAGGATTTAAAATTTAGAATAGATAACATATGAATTATGATTTTAGATTTTAAAATTACAATGCAAGACTAAAATCCATAACATACATAGGTACAACGCAAAATAATTGGAAATTTAGAATACTCAATTTGAAATTTAAATTTTGAACTATTTTAGTAGTTGAATTGAATATCCGTATGATGAAAAATTAATACTTCTTTTAACTTTGAAATTCAGCACTAGAAACTTAAAGATTGCGAAATTCAGATTTATAAAATATATAAAACCAGAAAATAATATTTATAGAATTATTAATTACAATTTAGAGCAGATAATTTCGAATTTTTAATTTGTAAAGTAAACCTTCGGAAAGGTGAATGTAAATAATACATACAATATTTACTGTAATCAAGGTTTAAACTTCAGAAGTGAATCGAAAATTCAAAATGGAAAATTTGTTACTTAAGATTTAAAAAGTGGATAAATAAATTGAAAAATTGAATCAAATTTCATAATTAAATTTTAGAATTGAAGATCTATAACTTAAATATAGTGTGCAATTTTAAGTAGTACGTTAAGTACATAGAATTCAGCAAATCAAGTTTAAAATTTAATTATTTAATTTAAAATTAAATTTATTAAAATTGGTTATATGTATATGAAAATAATTTAGGCCTTAAATAATAGAATGTAAAGGAAGTATCAAGGGATTAGTTTTACAATATAATATTTAATAACAAGATTTTGGATTCTATAAACAGAATTGCTGATACAAAATTTATATTCTTTAATGGAGAATTATAATTAACCGTAGACAATTCGATATTTTCAGTTTGGAGTATTGGAGTGCCTGAAGTAGTTAAAATTTAGGATATTAAATATGAATTTATTTTAATCTACAATTAGAAATTTGAGGAGAAATTTAGGCCTGAAATTTGGAATACATAACTTATATTTGAGTTTAGAATGATGGCCTGGTCATTTCCATATTTAAGATTATAACATATAATCTTAAATATAGAAATGACTTTCAGAGAAGAAGAATCCAAATCGCAATATCAGAATTTAAAAATTTGGTAGATGGTACTGATGGTATAGTCCCTAACGTATAGATCAAAAGCGGCAATATTCCAACTTTTTCAACAGCAATCTGAAACGGTAAAATTCCTTCACAAAAATAAGCATCATAAATCATTAGGTGTAAGATATAATTTAAATTTGTACGCCTCTGACTGACTGATACTACTTATCATAGTACTACTTAAAATCAATATATTTATTTAGTTATCTATTATCAAAATTAAACAGTTCAATATCCTGGCGATAAGCATGTGTGTTTTTCTTTTGTTACCATTGTGAAACATTTGTAAATGATAAAGAAAAATCTAACGTAGGATAATTAAAGATTTCAGAACAAAGTAGTGCTACTTCTTGTTTTACGCCTTCTTTTGTATCCAAAATGAACATTGATAATGATTAAAACTTTTTCCTTTTTTAGATTATAAATATTTATTTTAGAGCAAGATTAAATACTTTTACGCACAACTGAACCGAAAGTGCTTGTTTACATCTAGGATACCATGATCGAAACTTCAACATTACGCCCAGTGTAAAGAAAATGCCCGCTGTAAAAAAAAGCCCGCAAAAACCGGGCGTTTTCTTTACACCAATCATAAACACATGACAATGACGGCTTTTATGTCAGCCGCCACCTTTGTTTAGTGGTGACAGTTTTTGAGTAGGTAGTTAATAATAAAAAAAGGTTATAAGGATTTATCATTTATCATAAATCAAAGTGAACAAACTACAGCAATATTTTACTTTTGATGGATGTTGAACGTACAATTAGTTAAGTTATGGAAGACAATGCTGCCAACAGAAATAGCACTGGAATTAGACTCAACACACTGAACATTAGAAGTTGAACAGAATGTTTCAATATTTCCTTGTGGATTTTCTTCTTCTGGTGTCGACTGAGGCTCAACAATTTTCAAAGTTGCAACAGATTTCTCGGTTTTCTCGCCATTCGCATTTCCAAGAATTAGCCGGGCAATCTTATTTT
Organism: Agrypnus murinus; assembly: GCA_929113105.1. Lineage (NCBI taxonomy): Eukaryota > Metazoa > Arthropoda > Insecta > Coleoptera > Elateridae > Agrypnus > Agrypnus murinus. The sequence continues at coordinate 131,234,656 of OV816030.1, read as the reverse complement.
TCTGTTCTATTGAATCTTCCAGGTACCCCTCAGCTACGGAAGAACTTTTCCATCCCCCATGTCTTTTAAGGGATGTCATGTCAGCTCCATTATCTGCTAATAAAGTGGCAGATGTTCTTCGAAATGAGTGCCCCGTGTATTTCTCAGGATTAGGAAGTTGAAGAAATGTTGCAATTATTTTGGGAATGCCTCCAAACACGTTCTTTCCTACAGGTTGAATTGTACATACATTCTTTGTGTAGCGTAGAAAGAAACGGCGATGAGGTACATTTTTTGGACGCAGTGTGACATATTTCTTGTACAACTCCACTCCATGGATGGCATCATTATCAACAATTGTGAACACACGTTTTTTGTTTGTTTTGGTTTTCGGGATAGTCACAATAATTACAGATCCTCTATCTTCTACATCAGATATTGACATATTGGCAAGTTCTTGTCTACGGCAGGCTCCATAAATTCCAAACACAAGGGCAACCTGTCCCTCAAAACATTTTTAAACAACGCGCACATTAATTACCTACTATCATACCTTGGTCATTAAATATGTTTCATTGGGAGCTTCCGTAATAAACTTGATCACATTTTCTTTCGACAACACCATTGATTTCTTTGCTTCGTGTCCTACAGTATTAATTTTCAAAAACGATGTCAATTTATGATAGCTACTAATGTCAACATTTTTTTTGACCAATAACGTCCTTTTAACCATCGAATACTTGGCCCAAAGAGAACTAGACTGATATTTTTTAGACTAAAAAATTAAAAATAAGGAACATATTTCATTAAAATATTACTAATAACATACCTTCTCGCTAAAATATGCAAGTAAGACGGTTTCATTAACAACATTTACTTTTTTCTCGCGCATCCATGATTCTAACGCATCATACTCAGTTTCATAACGTTCTCTGGATTTAGAAGGGAGTAAGCCAGCTAGAGCTTCTTCGGCTGCTTGTTCAATTTCTGGTGAAATTGACCCGCAGACGCAGACGCTTCAACACAATTTTCCATTTTTGCCAATTTCACAGAACGCCAATTTTCGCTTTGAGAGTTGTTTTGTTTACACATCAACACATGGCAACCACCGCATTATTGTTAGCAGCCACCTTCGTTTTGAGGTGACAAAATTGTGAATAAAAATGTTTGAATAAAAATTTGTTTCGGTTGTGCGTAAAATGTTGTACGTACCTCTGGCCGTAAGTAGATTACGCCCTTAGCCAAATAAAGGCCCTCCTTCGTCGGGCCTCAAACTTTGGCTGCGGGCGTAATCTTACACTTACGGCCTTCTATACGTAAATAACTATTATTCACAATCATATTGCAATATGTACATTTCATATGTTATAAAAACCTTGGAAAGTAAGCTATTGCTATAGCAACACCAAAGTGGTTAACAATTTCCTTTACATGTCTGTAAAACTGACGTGTAAAGTTATGGCCAACTGTTTTTTCTGAATAATTTAAAACAGGACGTTTTATCCGATTTAAATTTGAGTTTTTATAAATATATTTAACGCTAAAAACATATTTTTTATTTAATATTAGTTTTATTTTTATTTTTCCGTATTTTATATTTAATAATTACAATGGAATTAAATATTTTCGAATTTTAAAATACTGAGCGCATACATCGCCATCTAGCGGCGAAGAATGAAACCTTACTTAAAATTTCTTTTGGTCGATAGATGGCTTTGATTGAAATTATGACAGTTTATAAAAAATTTATTTTAAAATTTAAAATTACTTTCTATTTTAATTATCTTACGTCTAATTATTGTGAATAAAATAGTATACATGTTTCGTTGGTAAAGTTTCCACGCCTCGCGATAATTGTTTGACCTCGACGTACCGTCTCGGTCAAACAATTATCGCTTGGCTTGTAAAGATATCCTTTACCAACTCAACATGTAATATACTATTACACAGTAGCTTGTGTCAATTTCATGTTTTTCTGTAGTTATACATTAAAAAAACTAAGTAACATACACATTCAAATGACATGAGTGCCGCTAATTAACTTTTCTTGACGAAGAAAGGCGTTTTTAAAAATGGTACTTTATTTTGAAAACGCAAAAGACGGAGCCCAAGTTACAAAATGAACACAGTTTACTGTTATGTACAATAAGATATTTATTCGTCGTGAATTTACACAATATGCACTTGCATAATCACTTAAATACTATTATACAATTTCAACTTAAAACTGGTAATAATGATGTTCAGAAAGGCCGAGGTAAACAGTAACCATGGCTTCTACGGCTTTCTGGGTGAGTATGGCTTGAAAGAAGGTAAACATTTACCCTGGAAAACAGTTTCTATCTTCAAGACCGTCGTAACTCAGACTGATCTGTCCCACAAATCTCTGGTCTTTATATACTCCTTCTGTGGGGGTGAAATCCTTCAGTTGACCGCACGTGGCCGTGTGCCTACGTGACGGCAGCGTTCTACTTCCTTATAGAGTTCTGAGTACTGCAGCTGCTTGCTATGCGCACACGTGGCCGTGGGTTTGATACTGCACTTGCATTCGTTTTAACAGATGTGGGCGCTCCGCTCGAGGCGTTTAATCTTGCATACATTTATAATTAGGTCACACTTCGCTTGACTAATGAATAAATGTTAACTCGCTTATATAGAAAATCTCAAGCAAAAAAGAGACACAAAACAAAGTGACCTTTGATTTCCTTATTCAAAATTTTCTGATTTGCAAGTGTCATTAGATTTCACTTACTTTTACTAGCACTTTACTGGATTACAGATAAGACTTGCAACAGGAGACATAGATATAGGATCTGTTATTATCTTACTTCTTTCTCTAACTGCATACAGTAGTTTTTTGAGCTAAGCATTTATTATTAACAAATTATTATCGTCATAACTTATAATAATTATAATCATTTATATAAAATACATATGTAGTGTGTTCTGTGTCGCAAATTAGGCGACACCACCCTTACATCTTTTTATTTTTATCCAATTTGAACCAAACTTTAGTCAAAGATAGAACACATTTATGGTCTACTTGTGATCAAAAAAACTATTCGCCCCCTTTCGTATTTCTAGTTGTCCTTGTAATTTCCGCAGTCGTGAAAATTCAGGTACTATATATCAAAATTATACTAAGAGGATGAGAAATAAGATTCAATTTATTTAAAGTAATAGTCATGAAATTTCAGTAGGTTAATTTCGATAGTATGCTTTATTTTTAAAAATTGTTGCCAGAACATTTCCCCCCTCCTAAATGTTGACAGAACGCTGTAGATGTTTATTTAAAAAATACCATTTTTGTTATTTTAAAAGTCTTGGAATTTTGACAGAATAAATAAAATATATGTAGGACAGAACAAAAGTCCATCACTGTCCGCCAGAGCGAAAAACGTTATAACGTTTTTCGCTCTGACAGACAGTTATATACAGATATAGAAAAACAGGTAGGAAGTACGTACGAGACCATATGTATGATAAGGAACGCGCTAATAAAATAAAGAAGGGTTTATATCGGGTCACGCCTTTGCTCTTCTTAGTTTGTTAGTGGGGGAACATTCGAGCATTAAACATGTCCCAACCCTACTAACACACACTAAATAAGAAGAGCAAAGGCGGGGCCCGATATAAACCCTTCTTTATTTTACTAGCGCGTTCCTTATCATACACACATATGAGTTCGCAGATACTTCCAAGTTCTTTTTCCACACCTGCATAGCGGCCTACGGGTTAGGGAGAAAACGTATATGGAGAGTAAAACGGGCTAGATATGTGTATACAGGGTGATTCAGAAATAAAGGTAATCCTTTAAATGGTAGGTAGAGGGGAGGCAGTAGAGCTAATTTACCTTGACAAGTATAGGTCAAGAACGAAGTTTATCAGAAAATTAATTTTAAAGTTTCATTGAATTTAGGATCCGGTTCTGACCTTGGATCATTTTGGATCAAAAATTCATTAAACTTTAAAATGGTATGGCAAACAAGTCACTAAATTTTTCGACTTTTTTCGATTTTTGCACAATAACTCTTTACCGGTACGTCCTACAAAAAAACTATTCATAACTTGTAGAACAGAGAATTTCCCACAATTTACCCCTGTAACATCTTTTTCTAAACCTCATACTTACCGAAATACAGAGCTCCAATGGTACGAGACTTCTTTAAAAGTTACGGAAAACTATTAAAAGCACAGTCTTTGTCATTTAACTTTGATCTTTTAGGATCATATGGAGTATCACCTTCATCCCTTTCTATAACGAAGGTAAAGTCTTCATTCGCTTAGGTGATCATTTGATAAATTGTGTCATCCTCGATAATCTCAGGAACATTTTCACATAATTGTCCAGAACAATGCTTACAAATATTAGAGCACTTCAAACCAGCCTTTCTGCAGCTATAGGCCCTAGTACACCGTTTCTTACATTGGCAAGAAATGAATTGCAACAAAAACTCTGGTGCTGCATTTTTTTGTAGTTTTCATTGGAGTCAGCCCTTGTGTGCTCGTCGTCCAGCCCCAATCCAAAGGATTCTTTTCTCTCCCAACCTTGTTTGGACTTGCTGGTAGGTGCAAAATGCCGTGATACCGGGCTGCGTCTTCTGTTGGTGTCAGTCTGGCAAGGTAAAACTGATTTTGCATATAGCTGATAGCGAAGATCATCCAGTGTTTGAGTATTTATGTCCCCATCGTACAAAGCGACAAGAAATTGCTCACTTGCTTCAGCAATTTGGGTCTGGGTTATTCTGGGTCTCTGAACACACTGGCTATGTTAATTAAATGGGGGTGTTTCTGAAGAGCACTGCAGAAATCATCTTCCCTTGTCCATATATGGTACTCGATATGAACCCAAAAGATCAAAGTTAAATGACAAAGGCTGTGTTTTTTCTTCACAGTTTTGAAGTATTTTTCGTACTGGGGCTCTTTACTTTGGTACGTATGAGATTTAGAAAAAAATGTTATGGGGATAGATTGGAATAACTTCCTGCGCTACAAAAAAGTTTGAAAAAATTGAAGAATGATGAATAAAGTTCTCAAAATAATAATTAGTAAGCAATTAAAAAAAAAGCTAAACGAGGATGGGGCTTGAACCCGCGATTTCTGATTACGAATCTGATACGTCAACCGCTAGGCCAATCAGCGTACAGCTTCTAGTTTTTCTTTATAGCTTATTACCAAAACCAACAAAGCAATAAGCTTTTTAAGTATTTTTCTACCTAGTTTTTGATTTTTTTCATAAAGTTTAATATGTTTTTGATGTAAAATGAATTCTTCTTTCGATTGATACCAAAATTTCTACTTACATTTACAAGGGTACAAATTTAGGAGAAAAATGATAAAATTCCATTGAATTTCCTATATTATCGTTCACAATAAACAGACTGTATATCTAGCCCGTTTAACTCTCCATATGTTCTCTCTAACCCGCAAGCAGCTATATAACTGTATCGCTCGCACTAATATAGGAACGTTTTTCGCTCTGACGGACAGTTAGTGAAGGAATTGGAAAGGTGGGGCAAGTATGCCATAGTAACATATTTTTCACAAAAGAAAAATCACATACAAATCTGGTATTAATTTTTTCTATGTAGTGGTGGTCTACTATATTAGGAACATTTTAGGACCAAAAATACCTGCAAAACCAAACTTTAGGGAGGGAGGGGATAAGGAAAAAGCAATATACAAATATAATAATAACAAATACAAATCTTCTGGCTTTTTTCAAAATCAGTGCTAAGTGCCATGGCACGCTTGCCCTACTCTCTACTTTTTCTTAAGTCTTTTATTGGCTAATATCTAGCTAATATCTATGCATAATCTGTAATTGACAAAGCTACGGTTACTGCAATACCCTATCTATAGGTCAGATGTTTTTATAAACTAAATTACTGCTCGTTAATAGTTATTTACATTACAAGCTGCTAAAGTTTACTTTTAGGTGCAAGGTGTTTTTGATTGGCCTAGGCGAAGGGAAAGCGTAGCCGAAGTTAGTTAAAAACACCGAGCACCTGAAAGGGCTTTCGCAGCGTGTAATGTATTAAACTTTTCATTCTCCCCTTGACATTTATTAACCACCGTAAATAATAGATATTTAAGATACAAGTGTAAAAAGCCATTCTTTATTGCGCGAACGGTTTAACACACGAGTGAGGTACGAGCGAGTGTCTTAAAAGATGTGAGTGTAATGAAGAGACTTTTTACACGTGTATCTTACAACGTTTTATCTACGATCATAAAGCTTTACTAAAGTGTTCATTATTTTTTGATATTTTTTAAAATTTGTGACTTATGTCATGTATCTTTAGTATAACACATATTAGCGTGCTTAGATTTTTATGTGCTAAGTTGTTTAGCAACCAGTTTTGTAAAATATCCAAAAATCATTTACCTAAAAAGCATGTAATAAAAATTTTATAACACTAGCTCAATAAACGTTGACTTTTTACACGAAAATCAGTGTAAAAAGTAATCATTTTTTGTATGATCGTAGATAAATAAATAAAATGATGATTCAGTGATTATAATAAAATAATTGTTGTATATACAACAGTATTGCTACCAAGGTAATGTCGACAACAGTCACCTTATATTATATTTAAAAAAAATTGACAGTTTTACTTCGTTGTTGCCCAGGGACCGAAGGTTTTTCATACCTAGCAACCACCTCGCATGTTTTACTTTCGCTTTCGGTTGCCTTGTCAAGATAGAAAGTTGCACTTTCGTAAAGGGGATAATGAAATAGTATATTACATAACGAGAGTGGAAAGTGGCATTTTTCGTAAAAGTGTGAAATTTACGCACGAGGCGTCAGCCGAGTGCGGAAATCACACGAGTAAGGAACACACTTTCCACCGAGTTATGTACACTATTTTTCCTACGACCAGAAAAATACAGTCTTTCAAAGAAAAAATTATTTTCATGCTAACAAAAAACAATTTACATTTTATTTAGTAATTTTATTTTTATCATTATTTTCAGTACCAATAAAGTTTATAACTATATGATTATTGTAACAATTTGTGAAGTTAATTAGGGAAAGCGTGTGTGTAAGTGCGTTTTGAATAATGTCAGTATTATTGTTTTATCCGTAAAGGGATTATTATAATAGTTAAATTTCTTGGAATTTAAGAGTTGTGAAAAGGTGTTTGTAAAAATGAGTTTTCAATATTTTAACCATTTTAAACATTTAAAACATTTAAACCAAAGAAAGATTTACAGTTAACTACTAACAATGATAAATTAGCCTTTATACTTATGGCGTCTTTAAACAAAAGACTATCATCCGCATATTGAACATTATACAAAGCCGTCTCTGATTATTTATTTATTTAAAATATTTTTAGAAATTAATTATACTGGAAGTAATTATTAAAACTTTTTAACAATAAATCTATAAAATATGAATTAAAACTTCTTAGCAATTTAAATTAAAATATATTGTTGGAAATGGAAAACAAGATTAAAATTATTATTTTGCAGTGAAAAGTTGTTTTGGTGTAATGACAATTGGTGCAGTGAAAATATGTCAAATATCCCTCAATATCAATAGTTTTACATGAAATAAATACAGCTAGAATTAATTAAAATAGTCAAAAATATATAAGCAGGTTCTTATTACTTATATAATTTGCTATTTACTGCATAGATTTCGACCGTGAGATTTGCGAAAGTAAATCGCACAGCAGAAAGTAAAATCACTAGTGAGTTTTACTTTCGTGTGTTATGTTCGGTTTTCTAGGCAACTTGATTGTGCGATATGAGCTACTTTCTGATATGGTCGTAGGAAAATGTAATATTTCTTAGTACATGGTCTCACAACAGTTATATGCAAAATACATAATATTTTACAAACATTAATTTAATCAAACAATAAAAACACTAGACACTTAAGAACATGTGTTAACCTACTACATGAAACACTACTAAATAAAGTTATAGACATAGTCTACAATCAGTCTGATTATAAATGCTTCAACAATATAGCTCCGTTTTATCCACACGTTCCACTTAAAAAAATTATAATAACAAAAAATTTTAATGATAAAAAACCACGCATAAATTGTAAACTTGAATGATAAGAAAGAAATATATATCAACTGTATACTGTCAACTATGTATACTCTGAACTTTTGCAACTTCTAACTTTGTAATTCTGTAAGGTCTGGAGGCTTCTTAAAAAGTTTCTAAATAAACTCTAATAAGAAAACTCTGTAAACTATAATTCTTCAAACTTTGTAAGCAATACAGGGTGAATAATCGCTTCATGCACAATAAAGTTTTACGTGCATTTTGTTTTAAACCGTAATATTATCTACCCTAATTATTTTACAATAAAGATATTAAGGAATGCTATAAAGAAAAAGAATACGAATCGAATCATGCCTTTGGTTACGGGTTACATTTCATTGTAACTGGAAAACTAACGAAAATAAAACTTCCGTTTATGCAAAAAACACCCATGCCTTGGAAATATTGTAATGATCACAAATCAATTACACTTTGAAAACATTTGAATGACAGAGGAAATATTTGCTTCATATATTAAAATTATTTTGAAAAATTGAATTCGTTGTGTTTTTGTGGTATTCTTCGATGTATAACATTGTTTATAATGCTTATGTGTTCTAATAAAATGATTGTTTGTCCAACCATTAAGGATCTTTATCGTCAAAGAATGTTACAATTTCTTCCTTAAATGATCAATCATAAAACACAATCTTGTATGTGGAGTGCCATCCGATTATAACTTTTGTCCGTTATAATACAAATCCGATAGTCAAACAATTCAATCTAACCTCAAGAATGACATTTAGGTAACAAATATTTTCCCTTCGTCGTTCCAATGTTTCCAAGACATACCTAACTGATTTTTGCAGAAACGGAGGTTTTATTTTCTTTTTTTACTTTTTATCGGTTACGATCAAAGGCAATCCGTATCGAAGGGCATCATTCGGTCAAAACTTTATTGTGCGTCGTGCTATTGTACACTCTGTCTCTATAGACGGCAAACTGTAAATTATTCAAACTGTAGATTCTTTGAACTGTAAACTATCAATTCTCGTCTCTATAATGTAAATTCTGTAAACATTAACCACAAACTTAGATAACTGTATAAGCTGTATAAACTACAAATTTTTAAACTTTAAAAACATTAGCCTGCCAGTAAACTGTGTAAAGTACGAGGGCAAATCAAATATAAACGGTAATTTTGCTATTCCGCTTAGAATGCAGTTCCGAGGTAGCTGATGTTGTGTGGAGTAGATGTTTGGTTTATGAGGAGTGGGGAGCCGGCCGGGTTCGCGCACATCCTTGGCTTTGTCGTCAGTACAGCCATGACCGAGCAAGAGGTACATTCGTCTGTTGCGCAACGGATTATCATAAAGTTTTTAACCAATGAAGGCGTTAAACCGTAAGAAATTTTAACTCGTTTGAAGGCACAGTTTGGGGACAGTACACTGTCTCAGAATCGTGTGTATACGTGGGCGAGAGAATTTAAGGGCGAACGAGAACGTGTTGAAAACGAAAGTCATGATCGACGCCCAAGGACAAGCCTTACAGATGACAATACCCGTACCGTTCGAGAGCTTATTGAACGTGATCGACGGTTAACCGTGAAAGAAATTTCATCAGAAGTGGGTATTAGCTATGGAAGTGTTCAATCCATTATAACTGATCAACTTGGTTTTCGAAAAATTAGCGCTCGATGGGTTCCGAAGTTGTTGACTGGAAACCAAAAACAGGTTAGGTCGGAGATCGCTGAAACGCTTCTGAATCGATTTCAGCGAGAAGGGGAGGCCTTTTTGCAGCGCATCGTGACATGTGCTGAGACGTGGGTACATCACTACACCCCCGAATCTAAAATGGCAAGTAAGGAGTGGCGAAGAAAGAATGAAGGTTGTCCAGTGAAGGCCAAAACTCGGCACTCAGCTGGAAAAGTCCTTGCAACGATTTTTTTTTTACTCTAGGGGAATTTTACTGATCGATTTTCTACACGATCAACGTACAGTGAATGCGGCTTACTACTGCCAGTTGTTACGGTCGGCAAAAGCCGCCTATCGAAACAAAAGAAGAGGCATGCCCATCAGAGATGTCATTCTCCTCCATGACAACGCCAGGCCTCACACCGCGGCCTTGACAAGGAATACACTGGAAGAAATGGGCTGGGAAACCCTCGAGCACCCTCCTTATAGCCCTGACTTGTCCCCCTGTGACTATTTTTTGTTCGCGCCTATGAAGGAATCACTGGGAGGAAAACGATTTGGAAGCAATGAAGAAGTCGAAGAGCACGTGCGCAATTGGCTTACAACTCGCCCTCAAACTTTCTATAACCAGGGAATACTGAAACTTCCAAATCGGTGGCAAAAGTGTGTAGATAACGCAGGAGACTATATTGAAAAATGTTAAAACAATGATTTGTGTATAACGTTATTCAATAAATGATGAAGAAAAATTACCGTTTATATTTGATTTACCCTCGTATAAACTCTCTAAACGGTCCGTAAAGGCTATCAACTATAAATTTTGTGAAAGGTAAATTTACACAGTTGTAAGCTGTTGAAATGGTAAACTTTATAAAGTGTAGACTCTTTAAACTTTATTAAAGTTAGTAAAGTCTGTGAAATTGATAATTTTGCTTTTTAATTTCAGATAATCGATGTAGGCGATTTCGTAATAATGCCTGGAATCATAGATTCCCATGTGCATGTCAACGAACCAGGGCGAACAGATTGGGAAGGATTCGAGACGGCCACGAAGGCAGCGGCAGCTGGAGGAATAACCACTATCGTAGATATGCCCTTGTAAGAATTCAATATATTTTTACAGTTCACGAAATTCTATCCCATATCCTTTTTTAGAAATTCAATTCCACCCACCACAACTTTAGCAAATTTCCGTACGAAAATTCAAGCTGCTACTGGAAAAACGTACGTCGACGTTGCATTTTGGGGTGGAGTCATTCCAGGAAATCAGGTAATCAGAAATAAGATCATTTTCTTTTAAAAAATTTATTGTATTTTTAATTCCTTTTTAAGGGCGACTTGTTGGATTTAATAAAAGCTGGAGTAGTAGGGTTCAAATGTTTTATGATCCCATCAGGAGTGGAAGAATTTCCTTTCGTGCAAGTGGCAGATATCGAGGCTGCTTTGAAGATTTTAGAAAAAACCGATTCAGTTTTAGCTGTACGTAAAAAACATCTTATTTGAACAAAATAAATTTATTAATGATATTATTTGTAGTTTCACGCCGAAATCGATGAAAATGTTCCAGTCAAAGGTAATAAAATAGTGTTATTATTGGCATGTTAAGTTATAATTTAGTCTGGTCATTAAATTCAATTGAATGTAATTTATTGTCGTAGGCGATCCAACTGTGTATGAAACGTTCTTGAAATCAAGGCCGCCTTCAATGGAAATAAGAGCAATTGCAACTGCTGTTGCATTAGCTAAAAAATACCCCAAGTGCGTTAGTAACAAGAATTTTAAATCATTATTATCAGAAGGTTTTCTAATCGATTTTATAAATTTTAGAGTCAGAACACATATTGTCCATCTTTCCACGGTTGAAGCACTGCCTATAATTGTTGATGCTAAGAAGAGTGGACTTAATTTAACCGTAGAAACTTGCCATCACTATTTAAATTTCAAATCGGAAGATATTCCTAATAAAGCTACTCAGTATAAATGTACGCCACCTATACGAGACCTAAAGAATCAAGTAAGTGTATCTCAAGTTCTATAGAACTCCCGAGCCAACGATTTTATTTCAAATTATAAGTTAAGAATGCACAAGGCGCAATTAAAGATACTATTAAGAACCCTCTCGCATTAAAACAGAATATAATGGAACCTATGTGTTGATGAGTTTTTGAGAATTAAAAAGCATGACGAGCTGAATTATAAAGAATCGCGTCTAGATCTATCTACTCCTAAACTACGGAAGATACCCAAAAAAGTAATCGCAACAAGATGGTAGAATTAGAATAGTTAGTTACCGCCACTAACGCTTCTTTATTATTTGCTTATTTGGTTTATATAAAAGACCTTAGTCTTTAGAAGATTCACTCTTAAAATCTGCGCTTTTACTGGAAACTGGTTATGTTTGCGAAAGCGCTACATTAAAACTCTTTTTAGCAAACTTCTAAGAAAAGTTCTTCGTTCTTCAACAAACAGAACTTTTTAATTCCATATATTTCTAAAAGTTGCTTTTTAGAATAAATGCATTATACAGAGCGGCCCACCAAAAAAGAAACGAGCTCGTTTTGAGGCACTCAACCGCAATTTTTCGAAAAACCGACGGACGCGTCAAATTTATTAAGAAAGGGGACATGTCATATGGCTATTTCTGTTCAGCCATTTCAACTCTAAAATATGAGCGAAGTTCACCCTAAAATTCTTAAATGGCATGAGGTGGCAAAAGACACACCATTTGAAAGCTCAATAAATTTTCTTTATAGTAGTATTTTTATTTTTGGATCTCGAGTATTAAGTAGTCCTACGAAAATGATTTGTCGAAAAGAGCTTTTGTCGATAACACGACATTTGTTGAGCATACGTGGTTGTAAACTTAGTTCATCGTATTCAATGCTCGAAATGACCACCACCGGCGTCCATACAGTAATAACAGTTCTGCTCAAAATGTCGCCGCACGTTCTGGAGCATTTGTGAAGTGGTTAGACGACATTCAGTAATTAATTATACGTTGTAAATCTTTTAAAGAGTCCGGTGCCGATACGTAAATTTTATTCTTCAGATGGCTCCACAAAAAGAAATCTAGCGGAGATAAGTCTGGCGACCTTGGAGGACATTCAAGAGACCTTCTTCCAATCCATTTACCAGGAAACCTTCGATCCAAATACTGCCAAACAAGCAGTGCATAATGAGGAGGAGCTCCGTCCTGTTGGAAAATCATCATTTTCTATAACAGTTAATATTGGATCAATGTTCTCTTCTAACAATTCCAAGACCAACCAGACGACCACTAAAAATGCCAACCCAGGCATTTTTCGGGGTATTAAGTATGTGTTTCGAAAAACAATCCTCGGATTATAATCAAGCCAATAGTGACAATTATAGTGAGAGGCTGTGACTACTTACAAGAAAAAACTCAATTCGTCAGAAAAGCAGATGTTAAAAAGTAAATTTGAATTATTTATCGCTCGCTCACTTAAACTCTCACAAAATTGCAAACGGCGATCAAACTTGTCTTCATTGAGTTCTTGTAGCAAATTAATCTTATAGGGATGAGACTTGCGGTGTCTTCAAAGTCGTTGAATACTGGTTCGATTAATACCCGACACAATAGCCATTTGCCTTGTACTCAACGTAGGATCGACAAAACGTGTCCCAGAACCGTCACTTCCACCAGTTCATTTCTTACCAGATTTTCAACGCTTCGCTTTTTATTTGCCACAGAATCGGTCTCCTGAAATTTTCTTACTAACTCCAGGACATACTTAAAGTTCACATGCTTATCTGGATGTCACTGGTTGAACAACTGGGTCCTTCTTTTGGCATTTTGATTGTTTGCGAAGAAAAGCGCAATTATATCAACTCTTTCTGCAATCGAATAAACCATTTGATATGTTGAACGAATAGTTACAACGAACAGTTCGTGTTTAAAAGTCAAAATAAGGAACGATCAAATATTTACGACAACGTATGGCCAACGAATGCCGTGTTATTACTCGACAAATACTCCAAATTTATGTAAAATTAAATTTGAATTTGTACTGTTTCCATAAATTGCATTTCGCCTTAAGTCGCACTCGGAATCCAAAAAATAAAAATACTACTATAAAAGTAAATTCATTGAGCTCTGAAATAGTATGTCTTTTGCCACTCCATGCCATTTAAGGTGAGCCTCAACCTTATTTTAGGATTGGAAATGGCTGAACAGATATAGCCATATGGCATGTCCCCCTTCCTAATAAATTTGTCGTGGGCCACTCTGTATATTCTATTTGCTTGAAAAAATGGATCTATTTGAATTTCGAAAACAATAACATTTTATTTTTTAAAGTTGATACCCTGTTGAACAGATGTTCTTAAAATGTCAAACTTATTTACGCTGCATAACTTATTAGACAAGGAAAGGGCGAGGATTGGCAACACTATCGCCTCAATTGTGACCAAATGCCACCAATTTTTACATTCCACGGGACGCGCCGATAAATATAGATCCCGTTGTACAATATCAAAATGTCTTCGATATGCAGCAGTTGATGCCGTAGTTTTTTGCTGTGTTGTATTTTAATGGTGATTATAATTTTGACAGATTAAATTTAATATTTGTGTTAACATTTATGATAATTTTTAGTAGAATAGTTAGATTTTTTAATTTTTTAAATGTCAGTAAAATGGAATCATTCATAGATTTCTCTCAATAATATGTTTACTGTACTGGTGATTATACATATTGCAACAGAGCTACTGCATGATTTATTTTAACGAAATACCGGAAGAGTATAAATCAATCATTGAAGCGTCCCAATAACACGCTTCGAATATCGCACACAACAGTAACAAACCACGACCAGTTCGCCGAGGCTTGCCTATTGTCATCGTATTTCATGCTGCTAATAACGAGGATCGTATATAATAGCAAAACTGTTGTTTCGATTCCGCCAGTCCGTTGTTTAACAGCCCGAGAATCAACAAGGTCACATACGACGGCATTCAATATTTTTGCGAGAGTGCACCTACTGGTTGTTTTGATATACGGGTTACGGAGATATGCGAGAGCTACATATCCTCTCCCTTCCCTAATCTAAGCTATTGTTACGCTGTAAAATTGAAAAACAAAAGCAAAATCTGACTTTTCAGTGTTGCCAACTGTCAAACAACTTAACAAAGTATCCCTAACAAATTTTGTTTAAAACTAACTTTAAGTTATTCTTGTAAATGATTAGAAAATAATGCTAATAGAAAAAAATAGTATAAAGTATTCGTTTCATAAGACGTTTTAGCGCACCTTCTTCCCGCTACGCGGGTCGTTTTCTACACATGGACGCGTGCGATAAAAACGTGTCTCATAAAACTAATACTTTAATATACTATTTCAGCAGCAAACTTTTTAAGAACCAAAATTTAAAAAAAGAGCATTGCATGATGGCGTTTTTTAAGGAAAGATTTTAGAATACGATGTAGCGGTCTAAAAAGATGAACGTCCGTAAACTCTCCTTTTAATGAACGAGCTTTAAAAACACATTATAAATTATAACGAGTTATAGGGAGGTATTTTTCAAAAAAGAAGTTTTCTAACTTATAAACATTTAGAAAGCGTGATTTGTTAGGAAGATTTTTCTAAGTGAGAGCTTTACAAGTAAAGTTTTTTTAAATCAAGTCAATCTTTCTATGACAACTTTTTACGCAGTGTTGGACTGGCCCGCCGGGCCATAATGCCCGGGGCATAAATGCCTGATGGGCCCTCCATCACAAGCCCTTTTGGGCCCTATCCCGTGGTAACAGAAAAAATGTTTAAGCGTTTACTCGCGAGATAATCAATATACTGCGAGTACCTCTTGAAAGTATACACTTCAATAATTAACCATTGATGTCAATAAAGTTAGCACCCCCACTTTGCAGACTTTCAAAAATTTTAGTGCCATAATTTTGGACCAATTCAGAAAATCTTGGGACAACCCCTATTCATCAGAAATGAAAAGTGCGGGTGCTGACTTGAGCTCAAGTTAAAAACCCGACCATATAAATTTAAATAAGAAATCAATTTTGGCGCCTTTGGTTTGGCACATTTGTTCTGGCGTCTTTACGTGTAGCGCAACTGTTGTGGCACCTTTAAATGTAGCACTAATTGGGTTGAATCACTGTTTCTTGTTGCTAGAGTAAAGTAGTGCCTCTGCACCTAAACCATGTCATGTTTTATGAATTTCTGCTGGGGGAGGGATTCCTGTTACCGTCTCTACTTGTCCGCAGATTAATCAGTGATGAAGGTGCCAATGAACGGACCTTTTTTGATGAAACTTGACATGGTGTAAGTACAAAGGCAGTATTTCACTTTAGCAGTGCGTATACCAAGAAAAACAAATGAAAGTGAATTCACATAAACAAGTGGGTAGGGTAGTTTTTTATTAGAGGTTGATTTGGAAAATGTGTTGTATGCCAATCCTTAATTAGTACAAAAATATGATATGGTGTTTTTCTGAATTTCATCATTTTTAATTTTGTGGCATTATTCATGTTGGGTAGTTTTCTATTTAGGGGATGATTTTAAAAATATATTATATGCTATACTAGTGAATAGTCTTTAATTAGACCAAAATTATAAGCTAGTTTAAATTGATTTATTATTTAAATTTATATGGTTGGGGTGCTAGCTTGAGCTTAATTTAGCACCCCATTTTAAAAAATTTTATTTCTAATGTTGGTCCAAATTTTTTTGATTTGGTCCAAAATTATGACACTAAAATTTTTTTAAATTCAACAAAGTGAGGGGTGCCAACTTTACTGCCGTGAAGTTTGGAGATAAAAACGCAGCAACGCTGTCGTTTGTTAGTTTGGTCATACTGTATATTTATAACTATAGGGACAATAAAAATATTTTTAACTGATTGCTTTTAATCGTTTAATCATAAATTAAAACGTATAAATATAAATATTTATATCTTAATTTTGGCACAAAAGTGGGCAAATAATATTAATTAGGTGAAAATATAAAGTCTGAAAGTCTTATTATACACCCATATACAGGGCCGTAGCCAGAAATTTATTTCCGGGGGGGGGTCTGGTGGAATTTATTTTCGGGGGGAAGCAGAATAGAAAAATAATTTTATTTTGTTGTCATTTATTAGTATTAAGTTTAGTTTCGGGGGCGATTCAGACTCCCTAACCCCCCCTTGAATACGGCCATGCCCATATACAAAGTCCAGGATGGTGCGTACAAATAACAGCGGTTATCTCCGACTGAAGAGAGTAATAAAAAAACTTGAAACCAGGGCCGCCATTTAGATTTTTAGGCGACTACATGTTGATAAGGAAAATATGTAAATAATTACAGTTACCCCCCATTACAAGGTTTCTAGTTATATTAGTTACACCCTGTATAAAACATGTTCTCAGACGACATACAACGTGTAAGTACTACTAAGCAGTAGTGGTGGGTTATAACGCATACACTTTTGACCTGCTTATGAGAAGCGTTGAAATAAGAAGTATATTTATTTTTATTTTAATATTAAATACAGCTCGTACGATATTTCTTGAGCCAAAATACCTAAAAGACCTCTAAGTCACTTTTTTCCCACGCGAGTTGGAAAGATTGCCGGCGTTGGCGGCTTACACCAGTTCACCTTAGCAGCTTGCAGTTTACAAACAATCTACGCATCTGGATTCAAGACCGCTGCTTGCAAATATCAAGCTGTAGCAGACTGTTGCGTTCCGAGAATAGAACGGCATCGGCTTCCTCCTTTCTGGAAAATCTGGCTGAACAAATATCGTAAGGGCTGTACATATTTTTATATATTGCTGTTTCTATTACTCTCACCGGTTTGGCAATTCAAGCGACCTTCAAGCGTACCGACCATGCTTATGCGCACGCATAAACATGCATTTGAGTGGCATAATCAATGCACCAACTT